>NC_069461.1:33237884-33260655 GCF_026875155.1 Cherax quadricarinatus | reverse complement strand
ATATCACTCAAACTGGCATAGTGCCTGAAAGTGGAAAATGCAAATGTAATATAAATATAACTATTTACAAGGCAGGTGACAGGTCCTTGGCTTCGAACTATAGACCAATAAGCCTTACCTCCATAGTGGGAAAATTTATGGAATCAATAATTGCCGAAGCAATTCGTAGCCATCTTGACAGGCACAGATTGATTAATGATTCTCAACACGGTTTTACAAAGGGGCGTTCCTGTCTTACGAATTTACTAACTTTTTTCACTAAGGTGTTTGAGGAGGTAGATCATGGTAATGAATATAATATTGTGTATATGGACTTCAGTAAGGCTTTCGATAGAGTTCCACACCAGAGGCTACTGAGGAAACTTAAGGCACACGGAATAGGAGGAGAAATTTTTTCCTGGGTAGAGGCATGGCTGACAAATAGACAGCAGAGAGTTTGCATAAATGGGGAGAAATCAGAATGAGGGCACGCCACAAGCGGTGTTCCTCAGGGGTCAGTGTTGGGCCCGTTGTTGTTCACAATTTACATAAACGACATAGATGTGGAAATAAATAGCGACATAAGCAAATTTGCTGATGACACCAAAATAGGCCATCCAATTCATTCTAATGAGGACACTAGAGCACTCCAGGATGATTTGAATAGACTGATGCAATGGTCGGAGAAGTGGCAGATGCAGTTTAATATTGACAAATGCAAAGTTCTAAATGTTGGACAGTTAAATAACCATGCCACATATAAACTAAATAATGTAAGATCTTAATACTACTGATTGCGAAAAGGATTTAGGAGTTCTGGTTAGCAGTAACCTAAAACCAAGACAACAGTGCATTAGTGTTCGCAATAAAGCTAACAGAATTCTTGGCTTCGTATCTAGAAGTAAAATAATAGAAGTCCTCAGGTTGTTCTTCAACTCTATATATCCTTGGTTAGGCCTCATTTAGACTATGCTGCTCAGTTTCTGGTCACCGAAATTACAGAATGGATATAAATGCTCTGGAAAACGTAGAAAAAGGAAGACAAAGATGATCCCATGTATCAGAAATCTTCCCTATGAGGATAGACTGAAGGCCCTGAATCTGCACTCTCTCGAAAGACGTAGAATTAGGGGGATATGATTGAGGTGTATAAATGGAAAACAGGAATAAATAAAGGGATGTAAATAGTGTGCTGAAAATTTTCCAGCCAAGACAGGACTCACAGCAATGGTTTACAAGTTGGGAAAAAAATTTAGATTCAGAAAGGATATAGGAAAGTACTGGTTTGGTAATAGAGTTGTGGATGAGTGCAACAAACTCCCGAGTACAATTATTCAGTCTAAAACGTTGTGAAGTTTTAAAAATAGGTTAGATAAATACAGAGTGGGTGTGGGTGGGTGTGAGTTGGACCTGACTACTTTTGCTGCTGGGTCTGGGGCAGTGCTCCATCCTTGAGTGGAGATGATCAGACTGGTTGGGTCATTGGGGCAAATCCGGGGGGGGGTCATTAGTCTAATCCGGGGGGGAACATGGACCCTGCTCCGCATGGGTCAGTAGGCCTGTTGCAGTGTTCGTTTTTTCTTATGTTCTTAATCAATCCTTCTCATTATACATACACACCTCTTCATTACACACTTCGTCATTATACATATAAATCTTTTAATTATACATACAAATCTCGTCATTATACATGCACACCTCTCCTTATAACATACACACCCTGACATTATACATACTTCGTCATTATACATACAGGTCTCCCTCGGCTTTTATTCAGAGGGACATGTAAATGTGGCTTCCGTCTGGATCTGAGTTGATTTGCTGAATTAAAATTGTGGGGCGAGAGTCGGATTTGTTGTGGTTCGTGAAGTACTAGACGAGACTGATACCTCGTGACGTCACACTCACGGCTCGCGAACGCAGTGCCACAACTGCTGTTGTTGTTGTTGTTGTTGTTGACAAAAAAGTTACTAGTGTAAGGTATAATAATATTCTTGTTATTATTATTATATTATTATTAGATTGCTATTATCATATTACTGGAATTACAGTAATAATTATTTCGGTGTCTCAATTTCTAAAAGCGCAAAATGTATTTATATAATTAATTAGATCAGTTAACAACTAGTTCATATGTGATGAATGGTTTTGAAAACCGACAAGTTGAAGAATTGAGACACTTATGCAACACATGGGAATCTTTATTGACGAAACGTTTCGCCACACAGTGGCTTCATCAGTCCAATACAAAGTAGAAATGGGTAAGGAGAGTAGAAGTATGAGGTAATCAGTCCCTCAACCTGGATTCGACTGAACACATCGAATCCAGGTTGAGGGACTGATTACCTCATACTTCTACTCTCCTTACCCATTTCTACTTTGTATTGGACTGATGAAGCCACTGTGTGGCGAAACGTTTCTTCAATAAAGATTCCCATGTGTTGCATAAGTGTCTCAATTCTTCAACTAGTTCATATACTCATTATAAATAGTATAATAACCTCTAGTATAACTACCAGTGCAATATTGAATCCAAATAACTGTTCTTAAAATTTAATACTTGAAATAAACGATACTTTTCCACTTTTTTTTTTTTTGTTAATTAATCTTTTTTTTTTGTAATCATTATTACTTACCTGGAGGTTACCTGGAGGTTATTCCGGGGATCAACGCCCCCGCGGCCCGGTCCATGACCAGGCCTCCCGATGGATCAGGCCTGATCAACTAGGCTGTTACTGCTGGCCGCACGCAGTCCAACGTACGAGCCACAGCCCGGCTGATCCGGCACTGACTTTAGGTATTGTCCAGCTCTCCCCTTGAAGGCAGCCAGGGGTTGATTGGTAATTTCCCCAAAATGTTTTGATGGAGGCTATTGAACAGTCCCTTGGGCCCCGGACACTTATGGTGTTTTTCCCTTAGTGTACCAAGGGCCCCCCCACTTTTTTTTGGGGCATTTTGCATCGCCTGCCCAGTCCTTTTACTTTCGGGGGAGTGACTTCTGTGTGCAATTTGGGACCATTCCTTCCGGGTTTTTCCAAGGGATTATGAATTCTCCCCTCCTGCGTTCCAACGAGTACAAGTCAAGGCTTCCAAGCTTTCCCAGTATTAAAGGGCTTACAAATTTTAACATGCAGAAAAGGATCTCTGTACACTCTCTAGACTGCGATTTCATTTTCCACCTAGAGAGAAAAAGTGATTAAAAAGATCATCAGGGCTTGGCATCTCCTTTTTGAACGTTATCATTATCCATCCATCTTTCTTTGCACTTGTGATCTGGCACTTTTTGTAACCTTGAAAGGGAGACCCTTAGACATTAAAAAAACCCCAGGCCCCTTTTACATTATTTTTCCGCCTTTGTATGGCCGGAGTCAGAGTAACCGTTCAGTTATATCTCCTCCAGTTTTCCATAAGGGAGAGTTGGAAATTTGTCCCCATTTAACATCATATTTTTTCCTTCCCCCACGGGAAAACTTTGTTTATACTTCTTTGGGGGTTTAACCGCGTCCCAGCAATACAGCCTATGCAGACCAGTATCATCCGAAAAGGGATGTACGTGCGTGATGTTATCTCTGTCTAGCTGATACGGGAAAGGAAAAAAGGGGGGCGAGTACTGTGTCTTGGGGAACAGAGCTCTTCACTATGGCACCCTCCGTTTTAAAACCGGGTTGACCACCTTTTTGGTTTTCGTTTTGGTTGGAAGTTGAAGACCACTCCCCATTTTCCCAGTATTCCTTAGCACATTTATGGGCATAACCCATAAATCGCATTTGTCAAATGCTTTTCAAAGTCTTTAATTACATCTGCATTAGTTTTCCCTTCCATGCATCCAAGGCCATTTCATAGTGACCCAGTTTTGGAGGGGCGGGAGCGCCCTCCCTGAACCCATTTTGCCCTGATTGGCAGTTTTTGGGGAATCCGGTGATTTGCAATCCTGCTTCTTAGCACCTTTCAAAGTTTTTTATGATGTGGGACGTCAAGCTTTTGGTCTAAGTTCTTAGTTTAATGCTTTGCCCACCTTTAGGAGGGGGGGCTATATCCGTTTTTTTTTAAGTGACTGGGGGAATTTCCCCCCATGCCAACCCTCCTCCAAGTGTCTTATGCACGCGGAGGATTTCTAAAATTTATTAAACCCATATTTACTACCAGTCAATTTTATTTTTGTACTTAATCTTAATTTTTAACTTTCCATAACATTTTTTCCCAAAATTTTTTAAATTTTGTAACCAACCCCCAACCTTTATTTACCCTTTTGTACCTGGTACCTGGTCCGTTCCCGTGTACCTGTGAACCTGTCTACCACTTACTATCATATTTTAACGAAGCATTCCCCTTTGTTTTTTTTTTTCTTATTATTCTTTGGTATTTTAAATTTTTGTAAATTTTTTATTTTGTAAATTTTTAATTTATACTTTTTTATCTTAACAACCAAAACAGACCCAGTGCAACTGCAAGTCCTTTTAATTTTTATTTTTTAATAAAAGTTTATCCCTTTTTTACTTTACTCATTTAGCTCAATACTTAGACAACCCCTAAACTAACTATCCCTAGTTTACTTTAGCTCATTCTAGCTCAATACTTAAAACAACAAAAATCATTATATTAGCCCTTTAGTGAAATTTACAAAGTGATCTGGTGCCACTCGTAATTTTTTTTTTTTATTATTTTATACCTATTGTACTTAGCTCTTTCTAGCACAACACATAGCAAACAATTTCATTATTTATTAGTACTATACTTTTAATGCCAAAGTGCTTCACGGAATACTTATCCAAACCTCCCACCACACAGAAATCGTATTAAAACTCACCACATAAAACGGGTATAAAAAACCGCTTTTTAAAACCCTAAAAGAGAATAACACGTTGACCCGACTAAACCCCTAATCTAACACCAATCAAAACTTAGGGAAAAAACCCCTTTATTACACACATCACAAGCCACCACTATCCTGAAACGCTCAAAGTTTTTTGGGGAAAAAGGGGGCCATCTTTAATCACAAAGACCCCCTTCTCTTGCATTATTCACTGAGACCTGGTTTAAGCGACACAATTGATACAACCCCACTCCGGGAAATACACAGCAATCCACAACTGCAGACCATCCAAGTTGGGGTGGTACGCAATCTATTACTCAACCAACTATCTTGTATAGCACAATTCTTTTGTGGGTGAATATGGGGAATAAAATTTTTTTTAATTTTACTGTAAAAAAAACCCCAAGCGCCATAACATTCGGTGCCATATACCGATACCCCACAAAAATCCCAAACTTTATGGGAAATCTAAAGCACTAAAACAACAACAAATGAACAACACCACCTTTCTCTACTGGAGCTTTAATATCAAACCTTTGGGCCCACCAAATGATCAACTGTAACTGATTTCATCAAAAATATGAACAACCACTTCTCATACCGACAGTAACTAAAACAACCCGGCTGACTGAACAATGCAACCTAAAAGACCCCATATGGACCAAATACAGCCCCCCTTAAAACAGGGATAATCACAGACAGCACACTGACCACTACCCACCTTTCCTTTAACAAAAATTATAACCCCACTCGAAACAACAGAGTTTCCCTTTTTACTCCATACGAGGCCTCAAAAAGGAATTTCACAGCAAAACCTAGAACGTTGACGGCCACAGAATTCTCCAAACCAATGGAAATTACGATTTGGGCAGACATTTTTTTTTACAAAAATACTTTTGACATACAACAAACATTGTCCTTAAAAACAAACAGATCCGAAAAAACGGTTTGGTTGCCCATGGGGTAAACCCGCACCATTCGAAACCATTATAAGAAACCCCAAAAAGAAAAGAAAAAAAAAGACAAAGGGGTTAATACACAAAGAATTTTTAAACCTATCAACAGTTCTCACCAAATTTAAAAAAAAAGCCAAACACTGTACTAAATCCACAGATTCATACCAAAAAGGGAAAATAAAAAAAAACCTGGAAAAAACCCTTCCCAATTCTGAGGACCCCCAAACTAAAAAAAACAAAAAATTTTTCTAAATAAACCTCATGAAAAACCCCTACACCCAAATGAACAGCTAACAAGAAAACAACTTCTTCTCAACCATAGGATCAAAACTCGCCAGTAAAATCCCACGACCAAGCCCATGCCGGGGACTACCTAGATGGAATTTCCCAATTCCTTTACTTGTACCCAACTGACCCACGGAAATCACCGCGATCATAAAGCACTTAAAAAAAAACCGGGGAACCCTTCTCACCTCCCACCCTTTTTGTACAACGAGCGGGCCCCGTCCTTTCGCCGCTATTACATTTCTTTTTAACAATCACTAGGACTACACTTTCCCGACACTACCAAAACAGCAAGGGTTAACCAAAACATAAAGGTGGGGCCCTACAGACATAAACAACTAAGGCCCAAATCAAAAATTACCATTGCTACCAAAATCTCGAGAAACCGCCACAGGAGACTAAATTTATTTAAACGTCCAAAACATACTCAAAACCCCTGCCATTTTTGGGGTCAGCAAAAAAAAAACACTAATGATGCAATTATAAAAAGGCTAGACCCCCTTTTCAAAGTATTGGAAAATAAGGGAAAACTGCTAGAAATTTTTTTTGACCAAAAAAAGCGTTTTTACACATTTCAACCCAGGAAACCCAAATGGGCCCGTTATCCTGGGTGAAAGGGACAAAATAAACACAGCAAAAAGTTTTTACATATTATCCTTCACCAATTTAAAAAGCAGTAGTAAAACTATATACACTGTGTACAGTGATATATTATGCACTCCACGTAAGCAAGGCAAATAGAACCATAGAAGCAGACCGGGTTTGGGACCCACACGACCTCTGCAATTGCCAAAAACCCTCTTTTTATTGGCTGGAAACCCGGGTTCGGGTTTAAAAGACGGGGCCCCATCGTCAAAACCCCCAGTTACCGGTTTGCGGTTGGGGGGAGTACATCCCGAAAAAAGGTTACGTACCTTTTCATCCACAAACCAGAGACCAAGGGATCCACTCCACAAACTTTACCCCTATGGGATAAGAGGCCATGCGCTTGCAATTTTTAAAACCTACCTTTCTAAAAGGGCCGTATGGGGCACCATTAAAACACAGCCCACAATACGGCCACTTGATACTGGGTTTCCCCAGGGGAAATTCCTTGGCCCCCCTTCCTCATTTACTCAAAGTTTTTCCAAACATATCCCAACACCTGAAACCCATTCTCTTTGCTGTCGACACACTATGAAACTCTCACCCAATCTTTACACCCCAAAAACCTTGTTTTAAAGAGACGCTCAAAATTCACTTGGAGGCAGCCAAAAACTTTCCTTAACACTGGCAAAGCTTACTAATTTACTTTTTTACAGAGCAGGTTTTGCGCAACTTAACGTTAAGATCGACAACACTCTAATTGCCACACAAATGAGGGCAAAACTTGGCCTAACCTCCCACAACAACCCAAATTTTACCCCATTCCAACACAAACAAAAAAAGTATCCAAAACGCAAAGGTCCTCTCCAAGATACGATAAAACGTACCGCAAACTGCCCTTTTCACATATACCATTACTTAAAATATCCTACCCCACCTATCCTATCTGTGCTTGGGGTTCAAAGCAGCAAAACACCTAAAGCCCAAAAATAACCCAACAAAAAGCCGCGTAAGAATAACACTAATCCCATCCCCGGCAACACACCCCCCCACTCTTCTAGATCTTTAAAATTACTCCCTGTTCAGTACACCCCACTTACTACTGTGCAATCTATACACAGGACCTTAAATTCCAATATTACCCTTTACCCAAAAGGCTTTTTTGAAGTTGTGACAGGATCCACAGGCATAACACCAACCAAACTCTCTTGACATTCCCCGTGCCCCCAAATAAACCTTTACAAAAATTCAAGATTTCAAAGGACCCAAAAACTGGAACACCCACCCGAAAACTCAGAACCAGACACATTCTCACTTTCAAAACTACATTAGAAAACTCTTATCTCCCCTGATCCACCCCCGACAACTAACTACATAAACCAACCCGGGGTTCAAAATTACACCACTCCCCACTGAAATAAACCCAGAAATACTAACTTAATCTTAAAAAAAAAAACCAACTAGTCATAAATTTGCCTAAAACCCAAATATAGTCACCTTTATTGTACCAAAACAAAAGCTTCACATTGCTAAACTCACAAATTATGATGTATCCATTAGCCTTAATACTATAACTGTAAGACTTAATGTTTAAAAAATTTTAACTAATCTGCCGAAATGCCTAGCCATCTAGGTGTCCCAGTGGCCCCCTCTGAATAAATTTTTTAACATGTAAACCACACAATACCCAAAACCTGTAAACCCCACATTGTAACCATTATAGAGAATAAACTTGAATTGAATTGAATTGAACTGAATATGCAAATTCTCTCTCTCTCTCTCTCTCTCTCTCTCTCTCTCTCTCTCTCTCTCTCTCTCTCTCTCTCTCTCTCTCTCTCTCTCTCTCTCTCTCTCTCTCTCTCTCTCTCTCTCTCTCTCCACAAATTACATTTAAGGAGTGTCTTAATGAGGTGAGGCAGTGTTAGCTATCACTTACTGAGATGTGAACCAATTTACTGAGATTGTTGGAGCATTACTTAGAGAGTGACGTCACTGGAGTCACAATCACTGGTCTGGAAAAAACATTATCGAATCGCTAAATTCGGAGCACTTGCTGGAGAATACCTTAACTGACAGGCTTCAAACTTTCACCATTCATGTGCTTCACTTAAAGGTTTCCACTGTTACTTACGTAGTTACATTTTAACTGGTAATTTTATAAAGTATATTGGCTTGCAAGTAATATCTAGAGAATGCCTCGTGTGGTAGTCTTGAAACTTTTAGTGCTGATGTATTTTCCTCGAAAAGAAAGACCCCTCGACTTGATTTTTTAGGTTGTGTCAATTTTAATGCGTCAGTTTTATTGGTCAAATTGGTTCCTGTGAAATAACTGAAGACTGTCTCGTCTGACTGATAATATGTCAGAAAGTTTAACTCTGGTTATCATAGGTTAAATTTCCGTAATATGTACGTTAATGTACAGAACATCTACGGTGAAAAAACAGTGAAATTCCAAGGGCTGTCGTGATTTCTCACATTCCTTGATAATGTGAGAAATCACGAAAGTGCTTGGAATTTCACTGTAGTTATTTTGCATATTGTGATATCTCTTGTTTATTCTGATCTTATTGTCTACATTACCGTGTCTATAACATCTGTGTACACTCATGTACTCAGAGTTTAAATTAAACTTACTATCACACGCCCCTACATAAATCTTACTCTCTGGCTAGTCATACCTGCAGGAGAGTCAGGACTGAGTTTGCAGGTACACATTTGCCTCTTATTCTGCGAGAGAAATTGGGAGGTTTGAAATGCTGGGTTACCTGGAGTATACCTGGAGAGGGTTTCGGGAGTCAACGCCCCTGTGGCCCGGTCTGAGACCAGCCGTCGTGGTGGATCACGGTCTGCTCAACCAGCCTGTTAATGCTGGCCGCACGCAAACTGACGTACGAACCACAGCCCGGCTGATCAAGTACTGACTTTAGGTGCCTGTCCAGTGCCTTCTTGAAGACAGCCAGGGGTCTATTGGTAATCTCCCTTATATGTGCTGGGAGGCAGTTGAACAGACTTGGGCCCCTGACACTTACTGTATTGTTTCTCAGTGTACTCGTGGCGCCCCTGCTTTTCATTGGGAAATGTTGCATCTCCTGCCGAGTTATTTGCTTTCACAACGAGTGATTTTCGTGTGCAAGTTTGGTACTAATCCCTCTAGGATATTCCAAGTGTATATTATCATGTATCTTTCTCGCCTGCGTTCCAGGGAATATAAATCAAGGGACTTGAACCGTTTCTAGTAATTTAGGTGCTTTATCATACTTATGTGTGCTGTGAAAGTTCTTTGTACACTCTCCAGGTCAGCAATTTCGCCAGCCTTGAAGGGGGCAGTTAGTGTACAGCAGCATTCAAACCTAGAGAGAACAAACGATATGATATGAAACGATATGGGCTTGGTGTCCCTAGTTTTGAAGATTCTCATTATCCATCCTATCTTTTTCTAGCAGATGAGGTAGATACATTGTTGTGGTCTTTGAAGGTGAGATCCTCTGACATGACCACTCCCAGGTCTAGTTTTTCGCTCTGTTGTGTGATTACAGTTTATTTTATATCCAGGTAAAGTTTTGATTGCCTTAAGTTTTCCATATCTAAGTAGTTGAAATTTCTCTTCATTGAACTTCATATTGTTTTCTGCGGCCCATTTTAAGATTTGGTTGATTTCCGCTTGCAGTCTTGCAGTGTCTTCACTGGAGGACACTGTCATGGCAAGACACGGAGCCGTGGCTTACATCTCTGTTTATGTCAGATATGAGGATGAGGAACAGGATGGGAGTGAGTACTGTGCCTTGTGGAACAGAGCTTTTCACTGTAGCTGCCTCAGAATTTACTGTGTTTACTATTATTCTTTGTGTTCTGTTTGTTAGGAAGTTATAGATCCATCTAACAACTGTTCCTGTTATTCCTTTGTCACGCATTTTGTGCACTATTACACCATGGTCACACTTGTCAGAGGCTTTCGCAAAGTCTGTGTACTCTACATTTGCATTTCATTTGTCCTCTAAAGCATCCAGGATCTTGCTATAGTGGTCTAGTAGCTGGGACAGGCAGGAGCGACCTGCTCTAAACCCGTGTTGCCCTGGGTTGTGTAACTGATGGGTATCTAGGTGGTTGACGATCTTGCTTCTTAGAACCCTTTCAAAGATTTGTGTGATATGGGATGTTAGCACTATCGGTTTGCAGTTCTTTGCAATTGCTTTACTACCACCTTTGTGGATTGGGGCTATGTTTGTTGTTTTTAGTGACTGTGGGATGGCTTCTGTGTCCATGCTCTCTCTCCACAGAATGCCCAAGGCACGTGACAGGGGTTTCTTGCAGTTCTTGATGAAAACAAAGGGTTAATGCTCGTTGAACACTGAGCCGTGCTGGGACTTTAGTATCTCACTGTGTAGGTCCCATCTCGTCTAAGCAGGGGTCCAATACTGGATGTTGTTTTCGCCTTAGATTTGGCATAAGAGAAGTATTTTGGGTTTCTTTCAATTCCATTGATAGTTCTAAGTTCTTCCTAAGATTCTTGTCTCCTGTAAGATTCCTTAAGCTTAAATTTGATATTTGATATTTCTCTAACCAGTGCCTCCCTTCGTATTTCAGATATTCTGGCCCCACTCAGCAGCCTTGTGATTCTTCGCCTTTGCCTGTATAGGGAGCATCTCTCTTTCTAGTTTACATCTTCTCTTTCTTTTTCTTAGTGGGATGTGCCTTGTGCAGACGTCAAGTGCCACTGAGTTAATTTTTTCTAGAATCCACTGTTGTTTAGGATATCTTTCCAGCTTGTTTCATTTAAGGACATGATTGACTTGTTCCCATTGTATGTTTTTGTTATTGAAGTTGAAATTTTGTGAAGACACCCTCATGACTGATCATATTTTGCTGGTCAGGAGCCCTGTGTATACATGTCTGTACCTTCTGTTATGTTGTGACCTGAGTGAATTATCTTTGATACGGATATATTTAGTATCAGATCGTCGTTGTCATGTTCTTATTTCTGAATGACTCGTCAGACTGACTTCAACCTTTCAACGTTGATAACTGAGTAATGATACTTCCGAGGGGCTTGAAACTTAATGTGCTGGCGTAAGTGAGAATACTGGTCTCTCTGAGATAACAAGAGGATACCTCTTCTGTGTAACCTCAAAGATGGAGTCTCTTAGGAGATTTAAATTAGATATAGATTGTGTATGTCCTTATTTGTCATTTTTAGTGATGAAATTCAATATCTCTCCTGACTGGCTTGAAACCTTGAAGGCTAAGTTTTAAGTGGATTGCAAATTTATGCCTCACTCTGCACTATTCCCTTCTCGGGTCATTGAGGTAGAGGGACTGGGGTTATGAATACTGGGATACCATTCAGGGATCACCGAGGTAGAGGTATACCACAAAATCTTTAATTCTTTGTGATGGACTTCTAGAGTATATATCAGGCCAGCAGGAGTATATATGTGTAGTACTGAGAATATATGAAGCTTTCAGGTATACAAGGAGCCCCTTGAGTGAAGGAAGTGATATACTTGGGTATATACTTGGTGCCCAGAATATACTGAGTGAAGGAAGTGACATACTGGGGTACATACTTGGTGCCCAGAATATACTGAGTGAAGGAGGTGATATACTGGGGTATATACTTGGTGCCCAGAATATACTGAGTGAAGGAAGTGATATACTGGGGTATATACTTGGTGCCCAGAACATATGAGTGAAGAAAGTGATATACTGAGGTATATACTTGGTGCCCAGAATATACTGAGTGAAGGAGGTGATATACTGGGGTATATACTTGGTGCCCGAATATTGAGTGAAGGAATTTGATACTGGGGTATATACTTGGTGCCAAAAACATATGAGTGAAGAAAGTGATATACTGGGTAAAATACTGGTGCCCAGAATATACTGAGTAAAGGGAAGTGATATACTGGGGTATATACTTGGTGCCCAGAATATATGAGTGAAGGAAAGTGATATACTGGGGGTATTACTTGGTGCCCAGAATATATGAGTGAAAGGAAGTGATATACTGGGGTATATATTTGGTGGCCAGAATATACTTAGTGAAGAAGTGAATACTGGGGACATACTTGGTGCCCAAAATATACTGATAAAGGGAAGTGATTTTACTGGTGGTATATACTTGGTGCCCAGAATATACTGAGTGAAGGAAGTGAATACTGGGTATATCTTGGTGCCAGAATATACTGAGTGAAGGAAGTGATAACTGGGGCATATACTTGGTGCCCAGAATATACTGAGTAAAGGAAGTGATATTCTGGGGTATATAGTGGTGCCCAGAATATCTGAGTGAAGGAAGTGATTTTACTGGGGTATATATTTGGTGCCCAGAATATGCTGAGGAAAGGAAGTGTTTATGCTGGGAGTATTACTTGTCCCCAAAGAATATGCTGAGTAAAGGAAGTGATTACTGGGGTATATACTTGGTCCCAAGAATATACTGAGCGAAGGAAGTGATAATGAGGTATAAAATTTGGTGCCCAGAATATACTGAGTGAAGGAAGTGATATACTGGGATATACTTGGTGCCCAGAATATACTGAGTGAAGGAAGTGATATACTGGGGTATATACTTGGTGCACAGAATATACTGAGTGAAGGAAGTGATATATTGAGGTATATACTTGGTGCCCAGAATATACTGAGTGAAGGAAGTGATTTTACGGGGGTATATACTTGGTCCCCAGAATATACCGAGGGGAAGGAAGTGATATACTTGGGTATATACTGGTGCCCAGAATATACTGGGTGAAGGAAGTGATTATGGGTATATACTTGGTGCCCAGAATATACTGAGTGAAGGAAGTGATATACTGAGGTATATACTTGGTGCCCAGAATATACTGAGTGAAGGAAGTGATATACTTGGGTATATACTTGGTGCCCAGAATATACTGAGTGAAGAAAGTGATATACTGGGGTATATACTTGGTGCCCAAAATATACTGAGTGAAGGAAGTGATATAGTGAGGTATATGCTTGGTGCCCAGAATATACTGAATGAAGGAAGTGATATACTGAGGTATATACTTGGTGCCCAGAATATAATGAGTAAAGGAAGTGATATACTGGGGTATATACTTGGTGCCCAGAATATACTGAGTGAAGGAAGTGATATACTGAGGTATATACTTGGTGCCCAGAATATACTGAGGGGAAGGAAGTGATATACTGGGGTATACTTGGTGCCCAGAATATGCGGAGTGAAGGAGTGATATACTGAGGTATATAACTTGGTGCCAGAATATATGAGTGAAGGAAGTGATTACTGAGGTATATACTTGGTGCCCAGATATACTGAGGAAGGAAGTGATATACTGGGGAATATACTTGGTGCTCAGAATATACTGGGGTGAAGGAAGTGATATATGAGGTATTTTACTTGGTTTCCCCAGAATATAATGAGTGAAGGAAGTGATATACTGGGGTATATACTTGGTGCCCAGAATATACTGAGCGAAGGAAGTGATATACTGGGGTAAAATACTTGGTGCCCAAAATATACTGGTAAAGGGAAAGTGATATACTGAGGGTATATACTTGGTGCCCAGAATTACTGAGTGAAGGAAGTGATATACTGGAGAAATTAACTTGGTGCCCAGAATATACTGGGGTGAGGAAAGTGATATTTTGGGGTATATACTTGGTGCCCAGAAATATACTGAGTGAAGGAAGTGATATACTGGGGTTTTATATTTGGTGCCCAGATAAAATGAGTAAAGGGAAAGTGATATACGGGGGTTTATATTTGGTGCCAAGGAATATACTGAGTGAAGGAGTGATATACTGGGGTATATACTTGGTGCCCAGAATATACTGAGTAAAAGGAAGTGATATAGGGGGTTTTAACTTGGTGCCCAGAATATACTGAGTAAAGGGAAGGATATACTGGGTATATACTTGGTGCCCAGAATATACTGAGTGAAGGAGGTGATATACTGGGGTTATATACTTGTGCCCAGAATATACTGAGTGAAGGAAGTGATATTACTGGGGTATTTACTTGGTGCCCAGAATATACTGATTGAAGGAAATGTTAAACTGGGGTATATACTTGGTCCCCAGAATATGCTGAGTGAAGGAGTGATATACTGGGTATATACTTGGTGCCCAGATATGCGAGTGAAGGAAGTGATATACTGGGGTATATACTTGGTGCCAGATATGCTGAGTGAAGGAAGTGGTACACTGGGTATATACTTGGTGCCCAGAATATATGAGTGAAGGGAAGTGATATACTGGGGTATTACTTGGTCCCCAGAATATACTGAGTGAAGGAAGTGATATATGAGGTATATACTTGGTGCCCAGAATTACTGAGTGAAGGAAGTGATAAAATGGGGACATACTTGGTGCCAAAATTTATATGAGTGAAGGAAGTGATTATGGTGTATATACTTGGTCCCCAGAAAACTGAGTGAAGGAAGTGATATTCTGGGTAAACTTGTGCCCAGAATATCTGAGTGAAGGAAGTGATAAAACTGGGGTATATACTTGGTGCCCAGAACATACTGAGTGAAGGAAGTGATATATACTGAGGTATATATTTGGTGCCCAGAATTTTACTGGGGTGAAGGAAGTGTTAATGGGGCAATATTTGGGTTTCCCCAGAATATACTGAGTGAAGGAAGTGATATACTGGGGTAATATACTTGGTGCCCAGAATTATGAGTGAAGGAAGTGATATACTGAGGTATATATTTGGGTGCCAGAATATACTGAGTGAAGGAAGTTATATACTGGGGATATACTTGGTGGCCAGAATATACTGAGTGAAGGAAGTGACATACTGGGGTCCATACTTGGTCCCCAGAATATACTGAGTGAAGAAGTGATATACTGGGGATATACTTGGTGCCCAGAATAGCTGAGTGAAGGAAGTGATATATGGGGGTATATATTGGTGCCAGAATATGCTGATGAAGGAAGTGATATATGGGGCACATATTGGTGCCCAGAATATACTGAGTGAAGAAGTAAATATACTGATGTATATACTTGGTGCCCAGAATATAACTGAGTAAAGGAAGTGAATATGGGGTAATACTTGGTGCCCAGAATATATGAGTGAAGGAAGTGATATACTGGGGTATATACTTGGTGCCCAGAACATACGAGTAAAGGAAGTGATATACTGAGGTATATACTTGGTGCCCAGAATATACTGGTGAAGGAAGTGATATACTGGGCACATACTTGGTGCCCAGAATAACTGAGTGAAGGAAGTGATATACGGGGGTATATAATTGGTGCCCAGAATATACTGAGTGAAGGAAGTGATATACTGAGGTATTACTTGGTGCCGAATATACTGAGTGAGGAGTGATTTTATGAGGTATATACTTGGTGCCGAATATATGAGTGAAGGAAGTGATATACTGGGGTAAATACTTGGTCCCCAGAATATACTGAGTGAAGAAAGTGATATACTGGGGTACATACTTGGTGCCAGAATATACTGAGAGAAGGATGTGTAAAAGAGGTATATACTTGGTGCCCAGAATTACTGAGTGAAGGAAGGGATATACTGGGGTATATACTTGGTGCCCAGAATATATTAGTAGGAAAGTTTTCGGGTATAATGTTTTCGAATATACTGGTGAAGGTAATTTTACTGGGAAATACTGGTGCCCAGAATATACTGAGTGAAGGAAGTGATATATTTGAGGTTATATACTTGGTGCCCAAAATAGCGGAGTAAAGGGAAAGTGATATACTGAGTATATACTTGGTGCCCAGAATATACTGAGTGAAGGAAGTGATATACTGAGTTTACATACTTGGTGCCCAGAATATATGAGTGAAGGAAGTGATATATGGGGAATATACTTGGTGCCAGAAAAATGAGTGAAGGAAGTGATATACTGAGGTTTATACTTGGTGCCAGAATATAATGAGTAAAAGGAAGTGATATTCTGGGGTATATACTTGGTGCCAAAAATATACTGAGTGAAGGAAGTGATATTACTGGGGTATATACTTGGTGCCAGAATTTACTGAGTAAAGGAAGTGATATACTGGGGTATATACTTGGTGCCCAGAATATACTGAGTGAAGGAAGTGATATACTGAGGTATATACTTGGTGCTCAGAATATACTGAGTGAAGGAAGTGATATACTGGGGTATATACTTGGTGCCCAGAATATACTGAGTGAAGGAAGTGATATACTGAGGTATATACTTGGTGCCCAGAATATACTGAGTGAAGGAAGTGATATACTGAGGTATATACTTGGTGCCCAGAATATACTGAGTGAAGGAAGTGATATACTGGGGAATATACTTGGTGCTCAGAATATACTGAGTGAAGGAAGTGATATTGAGGTATTATACTTGGTGCCCAGAATTTTAATGAGTGAAGGAAGTGATTATACTGGGGTATTACTTGGTGCCCAAAATTTATACTGAGGAAGGAAGTGATATACTGGGGTATATACTTGGTGCCCAAAATATACTGGGTGAAGGAAGTGATATACTGAGGTATATACTTGGTGCCCAGAATATACTGAGTGAAGGAAGTGATATACTGGAGTATAATACTTGGTGCCCAAAATTTATACTGAGTGAAGGAAGTGATATATTGGGGTAATACTTGGTCCCCAGAATATATGAGGAAGGAAGTGATATACTGGGTATATACTTGGTGCCCAAAATTATACTGAGTGAAGGAAGTGATATACTGGGTTTTACTTGGTGCCCAGAATATACTGAGCGAAGGAAGTGATATACTGGGGTATATACTTGGTGCCCAGAATATACTGAGTGAAGGAAGTTATATACTGAGGTATATACTTGGTGCCCAGTATATACTGAGTGAAGGAAGTGATATACTGGGGTATATACTTGGTGCCCAGAATATACTGAGTGAAGGAAGTGATATACTGGGGTATATACTTGGTGCCCAAAAATATATGAGTGAAGGAATGATATACGGGGGTTTATATACTTGGGTGCCCAGAATATGCTGAGTGAAGGAAGTGATATACTGGGGTATATACTTGGTGCCCAGAACATACCGAGTGAAGGAAGTGATATACTGAGGTATATACTTGTGCCCAGAATATACTGAGTAAGGAAGTAAATATACTGGGGCCATACTTGGTCCCCAGAATATACTGAGTGAAGGAATGTGATATACTGGGGTATATACTTGGTGCCAGAATATACTGATTAAAGGGAAGTGATATACTGAGGTATATACTGGTGCCCAGAATATATGATGGAAGGAAGTGATATACTGGGTATATACTTGGTGCCAGAATTACTGAGTGAAGAAGTGATATACTGGGTAATACTTGGTGCCAGAATATACTGAGAGAAGGAAGTGATATACTGGGTATATCTTGGTGCCCAGAATATACTGAGTGAAGGAAGTGATATACTGGGGTATATACTTGGTGCCCAGAATATATTGAGTGAAGGAAGTGATATACTGGGGTATATACTTGTTTCTCAGAATATACTGAGTGAAGGAAGTGATATACTGAGGTATATACTTGGTGCCCAGAATATACTGAGTGAAGGAAGTGATATACTGAGGTATATACTTGGTGCCCAAAATATGCGGAGTGAAGGAAGTGATATACTGAGGTATATACTTGGTGCCCAGAATATACTGAGTGAAGGAAGTGATATACTGAGTTACATACTTGGTGCCCAGAATATACTGAGTGAAGGAAGTGATATAATGGGGAATGTACTTGGTGCTCAGAATATACTGAGGTAAAGGGAAGTGATATATGAGGTATATACTTGGTGCCCAGAATAAATGAGTGAAGGAAGTGATATTCTGGGGTTATACTTGGTTTGCCCAGAATTACTGAGTGAAGGAAGTGATATACTGGGGTATATACTTGGTGCCCAGAATATACTGAGTAAAGGAAGTGATATACTGGGGTATATACTTGGTGCCCAGAATATACTGAGTAAAGGAAGTGATATTGAGGTATATACTTGGTGCTCAGAATATACTGAGTGAAGGAAGTGATATACTGGGGTATATACTTGGTGCCCAGAATATGCGGAGTGAAGGAAATGATATACTGAGGTATATACTTGGTGCCCAGAATATACTGAGTGAAGGAAGTGATATACTGAGGTATATACTTGGTGCCCAGAATATACGAGTGGAAGGAAGTGATATACTGGGGAATATACTTGGTGCTAGAATATACTGAGTGAAGGAGTGATATACAGGGTATATATTTGGTGCCCAGAATATAATGAGTGAAGGAAGTGATATACTGGGGTATATACTTGGTGCCCAGAATATACTGAGCGAAGGAAGTGATATACTGGGGTATATACTTGGTGCCCAAAATATACTGGGTAAAGGGAAAGTGATTTTACTGAGGTATATACTTGGTGCCCAGAATATACTGAGTGAAGGAAGTGATATACTGGAGTATATACTTGGTGCCCAGAATATACTGAGTGAAGGAAGTGATATATTGGGGTATATACTTGGTGCCCAGAATATACTGAGTGAAGGAAGTGATATACTGGGGTATATACTTGGTGCCCAGAATATACTGAGTGAAGGAAGTGATATACTGAGGTATATACTTGGTGCCCAGAATATACTGAGCGAAGGAAGTGATATACTGGGGTATATATTTGGGTGCCAGAATATACTGAGTGAAGGAAGTTTTTATACTGAGGTATATACTTGGTGCCCAGTATATATGAGTGAAGGAAGTGATATCTGTGGTTTTATACTTGGTGCCCAGAATATACTGAGTGAAGGAAAGTGATATATGGGGTTTATATACTTGGTGCCCAGAATTACTGATGAAGGAAATGATTACTGGGGTATATACTTGGTGCCAAAATATGCTGAGTGAAGGAAGTGATATACTGGGGTATATACTTGGGGCCCAGAACTCCGAGTAAAGGGAAAAGTGATATACTGAGGTATATACTTTGTCCCCAGAATATATGAGTGAAGGAAGTGTATACTGGGGCACATATTTGGGTTGCCCAAAATTTATACTGAGTGAAGGAAGTGATTTTAATGGGGTTATACTTGGTGCCCAGAATAAAATGAGAAAAGGAATTTGATATACTGAGGTATATACTTGGTGCCCAGAATATATGAGTGAAGGAAGTGATTTTACTGAGGTATAACTTGGTGCCAGAATATACTGAGTGAGGAAAGTGATATACTGGGGTATATACTTGGTGCCCAGATTATACTGAGTGAAGGAAGTGATATAATGGGGTTTATATATTTGGTTGCCAGAATTTTATGAGAGAAGGAAGTGATATACTGAGGTATATCTTGGTGCCCAGATATACTGAGTGAAGGAAGTGATATACTGGGGTATATACTTGGTGCCCAGAATATATTGAGTGAAGGAAGTGATATATGGGTATTTACTTGGTGCCCAGAATATACTTAGTGAAGGAAGTTATATACTGAGGTATATTTTGGTGCCCAGAATATACTGAGTAAAGGAAGTGATATTTGTGGGTATATACTTGGTGCCCAGAATTTTATGAGTGAAGGAAGTGATATACTGGGGTATAACTTTTTGCCAGAATATACTGGTGAAGGAAGGATATCTGAGGTATATAATTGGTGCCCAGAATATACTGAGTAAAGGAAGTGATATACTGGGGTATTACTTGTTGCCAGAATTTATGAATGAAAGAAGTGTTTATACTGGGGTATATATTTGGTGCCCAGAACAAACTGAGTGAAGGAAGTGATATACTAAGGTATATACTTGGTGCCCAGAATATACTGATGAAGGAAGTGATATCCTGAGGTATATACTTGGTGCCCAGAATATGCTGAGTGAAGGAAATGATATACTGGGGTATATACTTGGTGCCCAGAATATACTGAGTGAAGGAAGTGATATACTCTGGTATATACTTGGTGCCCAGAATATACTGTGCGAAGGAAGTGATATACTGAGGTATATACTTGGTGCCCAGAATAAAATGATGAAGGAAGTGTTTATATGAGGTATATACTTGGTCCCCAGAATATACTGAGTGAAGGAAGTGTTTATATGGGATATATTTGGTCCCCAGAATATATGAGTGAAGGAAGTGATATACTGGGGTATTAATTTGGTGCCCAAATATACTGAGTGAAGGAAGTGATATACTGAGGTATATACTTGGTGCCCAGTATATACTGAGTGAAGGAAGTGATATTCTGGGGTATATACTTGGTGCCCGAAATACTGAGTGAAGGAAGTGATTACTGGGGTATATACTTGGTGCCAGAATATACTGAGTAAAGAAGTGATATACTGAGGTATATACTTGGTGCCCAGAATTACTGAGTAAAGGAAGGATATACTGGGGTATATACTTGGTGCCCAGAATATACTGAGTGAAGGAAGTGATATACTGGGGTATATACTTGGTGCCCAGAATATACTGAGTGAAGGAAGTGATATACTGGGGTATATACTTGGTGCCCAGAATATACTGAGTGAAGGAAGTGATATACTGGGGTATATACTTGGTGCCCAGAATATACTGAGTGAAGAAAGTGATATACTGGGGTATATACTTGGTGCCCAGAAGATACTGAGTAAAGGGAAGTGATATACTGGGGTTTTACTTGGTGCCCAGAAGATCTGGTGAAGGAAGTGATATACTGAGGTATATATTGGTCCCCAGAATATACTGAGTAAAGGAAGTGATATATGGGGTATATATGGTGCCAGAATATACTGAGTGAAGGAAGTGATATACTGGGGTATATACTTGGTGCCCAGAATATACTGAGTGAAGGAAGTGATATACTGAGGTATATACTTGGTGCCCAGAATATATTGAGTGAAGGAAGTGATATTCTGGGGTATATACTTGGTGCCCAGAATATACTGAGTGAAGGAAGTGATATACTGAGGTATATACTTGGTGTAATAAAGTTGGTAGATTTACCGACAATATGTGAAGTAGAAGGACACAAGTGCAACTAATGTGACATTTATTGTGGCAACGTTTCGCTCTCCAGGAGCTTTATCAAGCCATTACAAACAATACATGGACACATAGGGTATATAAAGGCTCAGAGTGAGGTGCAATACTAGTGAGGTACCATTTCGATGTTCACTAGTGGTAGTGGTAGTAGTAGTAGTAGTAGTAGTAGTAGTAGTAGTAGTAGTAGTAGTAGTAGTGGTAGTGACAAAAGTAATACAATATGGTAGATCAGTTAATTGTACATAGTAAAAAGGATATAAAAGCTATTACTTGGGTAACATGAAAATAGGTTGGACAAATATAGACTGGAAAGAGGCAGCTTGTTTCAGTGTTCACTCTCTGTGCTTTGTGTAGTATAACAGGAGAGACTGTGTGAGGGCGGGGTTTACTGTTTTCAGGGGGAATTCTGCAAAGACTTCGGAGAAGGGGTGAAGCTGCCGTTGTTTTGTTTAATTGTTTAGAAACAGCAACTCAGTGCTGATTCGAGGCACTTGCGTCTGCGGAAATTAGTTTCTTTGATCACTAATTGGGCGTCTCTGAATTTCATGAGATGGTTGGTGGAATTCGGTGTTGACACAGGCGTTGTTCAATTTATCGTTCCTACATGCGTAAATGTGTTCATTGAGGCGGGTGTCGAGGTTTCTTGCTGTTTCACCTACGTAAATCTGTCACAGCCTCCAAGGGTATAGTGTAAACCCTGCATTGACGGGTTCGTGGTGCTTGGATTTTGTCCTGGTTAGATCCTTTATTGAAGTGCTAGAAGCGATGGGGGACTCTGGTGTTAGCTTGTGAAAGTCCCTTTTGAGACTTTCAGTGCAACCTGCTGTTGGGAAGAATTATAACTTTGTTGGAGAGTGGTGTTGATGCGTGGGGGAATTTATGATCTGAAGAGCTCTTTTCTTGCAGTCTTTGATGAAAAAAGAAGGAAATTGTAACTCAGTGAATGTTTGGTGAATGTAAGTACATTCCTCGTCAAGAAACTCAGGACTACAAATTCGGTATGCTCTTAGGAAAAAACCCGATGATGATGCCTCTTTTTGTCTTGGTATTTGACTGGAATAGAAGTGTGTGAGATCATTTTTATTGGTGGGTTTCCGATAAACTTGAAATCTTACGTTGTTGTCTAAGATTTCAAGTTTATCGGAAACAACCACCACAACACACCACCACACACACCCACACAACACCCCACACACACACACACACAC
>NC_069461.1:33180819-33237384 GCF_026875155.1 Cherax quadricarinatus | reverse complement strand
AGTTGACTGGTGTAAGCATGGCACCCCCCCAAATTTTTGTTGACCCGGTGTAAACATGGGGACCACCACTATCTTTAGTGTGGGTAGTGGCACCACCTATCTTTAGTTTACCCGGTGTAAAACTTTGGCACCCCTTTCTATTTTAAAGTTGACTGGTTGTAAGCATGGACAACCCCTTTTTGTTTAAACTGGGTGTAAGCTGGCCACCCCACTATCTTTTTGTTGACTGGTGTAAGCATGGCCACTCTATCTTATAGTTTTACCCGGTGTAAGATGGCCCCCACTTTTTATGTTTATGGTGAAGCTTTGGGAACCCCACTATTTTTAGTTTTGACCCCTTTTAGCATGGCACCAATCTATTTTATAGTTACCCCGGGGGAAGCAGGCACCCCCTTCTTTAGTTGCCGGTGTAGCAGGCACACCCCTTTTTAGTTTAAAGGTGTAAGCTGACACCCTATATCTTATAGTTGACCTGGTGTAGATGGACCCCCCTATCTTATGTTGCCTGGGGGTAAGATGGCCCAAACCCCTTTTTTTAGTTGCCCGGTGTAAGCTGGCCCCCCACTTTTTTTAGTTGATGGTGTAAGATGACACCCCTATCTTATAGTTGACCTGGTGTAGATGGCACCCCCATATTTATGTTGTGGTGTAAGCTTGGGCAAACTATCTTTTAGTTTACCTGGGTAAGCAGGCCCATACTATTATGTTACGGGTTAAGCTGGCACACCCCTTTTTTTGTTTCTGGTGTAAGTGGAACTTATTTATGTTTACCCGGTGTAAATGGCACCACTACTATTTTATTGACCCGGTGAAAAATGGCCCCACCATTTATCTTATAGTTGACCGGTGTAAGCTTGGCACCCCCACTATCTTTTTGTTGACCTGGTGTAAGAATGTCACCACTGCTATCTTATTGTTGACCTGGTGAAAGATGGCACCACCACTATTCTTATGTTGACATGTTGTAAGCATGGCACCACTACTATCTTATAGTTGACCTGGTGTAAGCATGGCACCACCACTATCTTATAGTTGACCTGGTGTAAGCATGGCACCACTACTATCTTATAGTTGACCTGGTGTAAGCATGGCACCACCACTATCTTATAGTTGACCTGGTGTAAGCATGGCACCACCACTATCTTATAGTTGACCTGGTGTAAGCATGGCACCACTACTATCTTATAGTTGACCTGGTGTAAGCATGGCACCACCACTATCTTATAGTTGACCTGGTGTAAGCATGGCACCACTACTATCTTATAGTTGACCTGGTGTAAGCATGGCATCATTACTCTCATACTTCGGCGTAATATATGCAGTGAGATGCACAAAAACGTTGAGGCTGTGCGCGAGGTATACGCTATACGGCCAAATGAGGGCTGTATCGTGCACCTAGGTGCGTGATACTGTGTGTCTCCCAGTGTACACACACTGAGGTGTGTATATCTGTGTATGTAAATTAGAGGTGTGTATCTCTGTGTATGTAAACCAGTGGTGTGTATCTCTGTGTATGTAAACCAAATGTGTGTGTGTATCTCTGTGTATGTAAACCAGAGATATGTATCTCTGTGTATGTAAACCAGAGATGTGTATCTCTGTGTATGTAAACCAGAGATGTGTATCTCTGTGTATGTAAACCAGAGATGTGTATCTCTGTGTATGTAAACCAGAGATGTGTATCTTACCTTATGTATATCACTCAGTATGTAAACACTAATAGTAGTATATACTTCTTCGTATATACTCCGAGAGTTGAATATCTGTGTACATATCGAGAGTTTAATACATTCTACATTTTAGCAGGTAAAGTAACTTAATGTTGGTGTATACGAACATCTGGTTGTGTTGCAGCCACACGTGTAGTGTACACGGCTCAGACCTGACTAGCAGGTCCAGCGGTATAGGTGATACGAGGGAGAGGAGTAGAGGGTACGATAAAGCAGACAGGGATAGAAAGTCCGAGAAGGAAGGATGGAAGTTGAAGGTACGTATGTGCCAAGGAGATGTTAGGAAGTGTTTCTTCAGCATCAAGGTAATTGGGAAGCAGAGTGGTGCAAGCACCGTAGGCAGTTGCTCGGATAGGTACGATAAGGTTCTCGAGGTAGGAAACAGTTAAAATTGCTCGGATGCTGTTGAGAGGTGGGAGCCAGGAGCTGAGACTCGACCCCACAGAAACCTCACTAGCTGAATGTGGGACCTGTTCCCTAGAGTATCAATGAATAATGGGAAATGACTGACTCAACGTCTCTTACTCACTACCTTGAAGGCACTGTATAACAATCAATAACATGATATCTTATTCTTCTTAGTTGCAGCGAGAACATACTCAGTGTTCTGCAAATTCTCCAGTACCTTCCCTCTCCTCGCAGCCTCCGCCCAGTACACAAGAGTATCCCAGACGCCGGAACACAGCGTCTTCACACACCAACATCATCACGGCTTCTCTCCTGAAACTTCTGAAAGATTATCCAGTCTTCCTCCTGCCTTTATCTACCTTAACTTTGTTGTGTTGGTTAGACGATCTTGCTTCTGACATTATAGTACTCGAAGCTTTAATATACCAGACCAACACTGGAGTATAGACAGCCAGCTTGAAGCTTTAATATACCAGACTAACACTGGAGTATAGACAGCCAGCTTGAAGCTTTAATATACCAGACCAACACTGGAGTATAGACAGCCAGCTTGAAGCTTTAATATACCAGACCAACACTGGAGTATAGACAGCCAGCTTGAAGCCTTAATATACCAGACTAACACTGGAGTATAGACAGCCAGCTTGAAGCTTTAATATACCAGACCAACACTGGAGTATAGACAGCCAGCTTGAAGCTTTTAATATACCAGACCAACACTGGAGTATAGACAGCCAGCTTGAAGCTTTAATATACAGACCAACACTGGGAGTATAGACAGCCAGCTTGAAGCTTTAATATACCAGACCAACACTGGAGTATAGACAGCCAGCTTGAAGCTTTAATATACCAGACTAACACTGGAGTATAGACAGCCAGCTTGAAGCTTTAATATACCAGACCAACACTGGAGTATAGACAGCCAGCTTGAAGCTTTAATATACCAGACCAACACTGGAGTATAGACAGCCAGCTTGAAGCCTTAATATACCAGACTAACACTGAGTATAGACAGCCAGCTTGAAGCTTTAATATACCAGACCAACACTGGAGTATAGACAGCCAGCTTGAAGCTTTAATATACCAGACCAACACTGGAGTATAGACAGCCAGCTTGAAGCTTTAATATACCAGACCAACACTGGAGTATAGACAGCCAGCTTGAAGCTTTAATATACCAGACTAACACTGGAGTATAGACAGCCAGCTTGAAGCTTTAATATACCAGACCAACACTGGAGTATAGACAGCCAGCTTGAAGCTTAATATACCAGACCAAACACTGGAGTATAGACAGCCAGCTTGAAGCTTTAATATACCAGACCAACACTGGAGTATAGACAGCCAGCTTGAAGCTTTAATATACCAGACCAGAGTATAGACAGCCAGCTTGAAGCTTTAATATACCAGACCAACACTGGAGTATAGACAGCCAGCTTGAAGCTTTAATATACCAGACCAACACTGGAGTATAGACAGCCAGCTTGAAGCTTTAATATACCAGACCAACACTGGAGTATAGACAGCCAGCTTGAAGCTTTAATATACCAGACCAACACTGGAGTATAGACAGCCGCTTGAAGCTTTAATATACCAGACCAACACTGGAGTATAGACAGCCAGCTTGAAGCTTTAATATCACCAGACCAACACTGGAGTATAGACAGCCAGCTTGAAGCTTTAATATACCAGACCAACACTGGAGTATAGACAGCCAGCTTGAAGCTTTAATGTACCAGACCAACACTGGAGTATAGACAGCCAGCTTGAAGCTTTAATATACCAGACCAACACTGGAGTATAGACAGCCAGCTTGAAGCTTTAATATACCAGACCAACACTGGAGTATAGACAGCCAGCTTGAAGCTTTAATATACCAGACCAACACTGGAGTATAGACAGCCAGCTTGAAGCTTTATATACCAGACCAACACTGGAGTATAGACAGCCAGCTTGAAGCTTTAATATACCAGACCAACACTGGAGTATAGACACCAGCTTGAAGCTTTAATATACCAGACACCAACACTGGAGTATAGACAGCCAGCTTGAAGCTTTAATATACCAGACCAACACTGGAGTATAGACAGCCAGCTTGAAGCTTTAATGTACCAGACCAACACTGGAGTATAGACAGCCGCTTGAAGCTTTAATATACCAGATCAACACTGGAGTATAGA
This sequence comes from Cherax quadricarinatus, assembly GCF_026875155.1. Classification (NCBI taxonomy): domain Eukaryota; kingdom Metazoa; phylum Arthropoda; class Malacostraca; order Decapoda; family Parastacidae; genus Cherax; species Cherax quadricarinatus. The sequence goes on along the minus strand of NC_069461.1, from coordinate 33,233,066 downwards.
CAGCCAGCTTGAAGCTTTAATATACCAGACCAACACTGGAGTATAGACAGCCAGCTTGAAGCTTTAATATACCAGACCAACACTGGAGTATAGACAGCCAGCTTGAAGCTTTAATGTACCAGACCAACACTGGAGTATAGACAGCCAGCTTGAAGCTTTAATATACCAGACCAACACTGGAGTATAGACAGCAAGATTGAAGCTTAATATACCAGACTACACTGGAGTATAGACAGCCAGCTTGAAGCTTTAATATACAGACCAACACTGGAGTATAGACAGCCAGCTTGAAGCTTTAATATACCAGACCAGAGTATAGACAGCCAGCTTGAAGCTTTAATATACCAGACCAACACTGGAGTATAGACAGCCAGCTTGAAGCTTTAATATACCAGACCAGAGTATAGACAGCCAGCTTGAAGCTTTAATATACCAGACCAGAGTATAGACAGCCAGCTTGAAGCTTTCATATTACCAGACCAACACTGGAGTATAGACAGCCAGCTGAAGCTTTAATATACAGACCAACACTGGAGTATAGACAGCCAGCTTGAAGCTTTAATATACCAGACCAGAGTATAGACAGCCAGCTGATGCTTTAATATACCAGACCAGGTTTGTCAGCTAGCTGAAGCTTTATTATTAAAGACCAGAGTATTAGACTAGCCAGCCTTGAAGCTTTCTTCTCTTCGAAGCATCTAAGGAGAAGGAGATAGTAGTAGTAGTAGTAGTAGTAATAGTTGAGTAGCAGTAAGAGCATTAGTAGAGTAGTAATAGTAGTAGTATAGTAGTAGTTGAAATATTGCAGTAGTAGGGACTTGTTCCACAGAAGTACCCCAAAGTACTCAGCGTATTGAGTGAGGAACTCGGATTATATATGGGAGATTAAAAGCCGTGGGAACGGAAGATCGAGGGGTCACAGTGACGTTTGAGGGAAAAGATCTGCATGATAGGGAGACTCTGAGGCGCAAGAGGGTGGAGAAAGTAGAGCAGTAAAGTGGGCAGTAGAGTGAGGGGCGAAGGGGGACGGGAGAGGAGAGTGTGATGCGGGAACACAACAAGTGCGTAGAAGGAGGGGAACACTACAAGGTGCAGTATGAAGAGGTGGAAACTCAACAAGTGCAGTAGAAGAGGGGAACACAACAAGTGCAGTAGAAGAGGGGAACACAACAAGTGCAGTAGAAGAGGGGAACACAACAAGTGCAGTAGAAGAGGGGAACACAACAAGTGCAGTAGAAGAGGGGGGGGTGAAAAAAAGTGCAGTGAAAGAAGAGGGGGTCACACAACAAGTGCAGTAGAAGAGGGGAGGAAAACACAACGAGTGCAGTTCAGAAGAAGGGGAAACACAACAAGTGCCAGTAAAAGGGGGGAGAAACACAACAAGTGCAGTTAGAAAAAAGAGGGGGAACACAACAATTGCTGGCACCAGTGAAGCAGTGGGAACACAACAAGTGCAGTAGAAGAGGGGTGGGGGAACACAAAACAAGTGCAGTAAGTAAGAGGGGAACACATCAAGGGTGCAGTTAGAAGAGGGGAACTCAACAGTTAGCTAGTAAGAAGAGAGGGGGGAACACAACAAGTGAGCAGTAGAAGAGGGGAAACACACAATGTTTGCAGTAGAAAAGAGTAGAAGAGGGGAACACAACAGTGCAGTTGAAAGGAACAACAACAAGTGCAAGTAGAAGAGGGAACAAACCAAGTGCAGTGAAAGAGTGAAAACAACAAGTGCAGTAGAAGAGGGGGGGGAACACAACAAGATGCAGTAGAAGAGGGAACACAACAAGTGCAGTAGTAGAAGTGGGGAATAGACGGGAAACAACAAGTTGCAGTTAGGTAGAGGGGACACAACAAGTGCAGTAAGAATAGAGGGAACACAACAAGCTGCATTGAAGAGGGAACACATATAGTGCAGTTGAAGGGGGGGGAAATCACAAAAGTGCGTTGAAGAGTGGGCTGGACACAAACAAGTGCAGTAGAAGAGAGGGGGGGAAGTACACAACATGTGCAGTAAAGAGGGAAACACACAAGTGAGTTGAAAGTGGGCGAAAACTGGCAACTACTTTAACTTCTTTAACATTATAATATGCCTGGCAATATTTGTATGTAAGTGGACGGGGCCCCAAGAACTAGATGTCGGCCTTTCTCTCCCACACAGAGGCCAGGGTATACAAAACATAGATTTTTTACACAAACACAAACACACACACACACACACACACCTCACCACACACATCCACCAGAGCTGAGTCTCGGACCCCTGCATCCATCAATTAGGTGAGTACAACGAGGCCCCTTCGACCACAGTCCTCAACAAGAGGTTACTGCAATAAGCTATGTAGGGATTCAGGCACACATAACAGGACAAGGCACTGCATGGATCAGAGTATACCTGACAGGGTGGCCAACAAACAGTTTGGTACGTGACGAGCGTGTCAGAGTGGTTCGCCCTGTGAACAAGACGGGGTTCCCACGCGATCATCAGTTTTTCTAGGGACCTGTTAGCTGTTCTGGGTATATGTGAAACGACATAAAGGAAGGAAGATAGAACTCAGAAGTGTCCTTGTTTGACAGATGATGTGAAGGTTTATGAGAAGAATCAATCGGATGAGTGATCAGGGCATGGACTACAAGAGAAAAACCTGGACAGCTAAAGCCTTGGTCAGCAAATGGGCTCCTTGAATTTATCCTGCCTAATGCAAAGTCATGAAGATTGGGGTGGCTAGGCAAAGAAGACCGCACACACTATATAGTTTAGATGGCAAAGACTGCCAAACCCACTACAAGGAAAAAAAGATCTGGGGGTGAGAGTTTATACACCGCAACATTATATCCGAGGCGGCACATCAATCAGATTACTGTGCAGCTCTACGGGCGCCCTGTGCACTACCTACGGATAGCGTTCCGATACCTTGTAAGGATCGTTCAATGGCACTCTGTATAACCATTCTATGTCCAGACCCATTCTGGAGTATGCTGCCCCCAGTTTTTGGATTCCACTCCTAGCAAGCACGTCAAGTTAAATATAGAGAAAAGTGCATGGTTGCAAGAAGACTAGTCCCAGAGCTACGGGATTGTCCCTAACGAAAATGGTTGAGGGAAAAAATCGGCCTGTCCTGACGACACTGGCGAAGGGACAGGAGGGTCAGGGGAGACATCCCGATAACGACATTTAAAATACTGGCGGAATAGAACAAGGTGGACTTAGAGGGCTGATTGTTCCAGAGAAGGGACACTGACACAAGAAGGGTCACAATTGGAAGCTGAAGCTCAGATTGGAATTCAAAGAGGATGTTAGGAAGTATTTCTTCAGTCATAGAGTAGTCAGGCCATGGAATTAGCCTAGAATGTGAAACGTAGTTAAAGTGGAGGCGGGAACCATACATAGTTTTTAAGGCCGCGAGGTATGATTGGCTCATGGGGCTGCGTGAGAGAGAGAAGGACATGTAGTAGCTTTCAGTGAAGAGGCGGGGGCCAGGAGCTGGGCTCGTCCTGCAACCACAAATAGGTGTGTTCTACGTTTGGCTTATATTCAGACACGCTTAATTAGCACCGGTAGTTAGCATGGTTATTAGCTTTATATTAGAGATAAGATTTATTACAGTTGCAGTCTCAACAGCTAGGTATAGACTTTCCCGTTATTACTTAGTCTTTGATTTATTTGCTCTCTCTGTTCATCTCTCTCTCTCTCTCTCTCTCCTCTCTCTCCTCTTCTCTCTATCTCTCTCTCTCTCTCTCTCTCCTCTCTCTCTGCTCATTAAATATAGTAGTGATACCAGATAGTAACAGGCTGCCAAGTAATAATAATAGGTTTCACACTACCAGTAGTAGTTACATCACTAGCAATAACTAAGAAGTCGGCAGAGTAGACCGAGGTGAAGGCTTCATCTTGGACGGGGTTCTCCTAAGAACCTTACACATTCAGATCATCTTTGTTTTGTCCAACAACTTCTCCAATATTTGTTAAGAGGGTCATTGGCCTGTCCCTGTTTCTTGTCTGCTCCAGCAGACTTGCCGGAAACTACGTTCAGCAGTTACGGCGGAAGCACAACTTGTTGAGCATTTTAGTAAGTGTCTATGTTTCAATCAAGTGTAGAGCTTTTTAGTAATATTGCGCTCTGCTTTAGAGTTTATTCAGTTTATGTGTTTACTCTGTGAAGAGCTCACATTGTTACAGAGCGAATCAATTGTCTGAATAAGCTCTATACATCTAAGCATGACTTGATAGAGCTTTACATACACTTGATAAAGCTCTATACTTCTAAGCTTGACGTTGAATTAGAGCCTTTATACATAACTTGATAAAAGTCAACACTGGGCGAATAGAAAGATAAATTAAGTGACTTGTTAATAATGATCTACATAGATCGAAACATCTGTCTTTTCTTGGCGAACTTCTCATGCTGACCCGAACTTGCCTGTATCCAGCTGTGAATCGGGAAGGGTAATAATAATAAAAACTGTGGGTGAGACAGAAAACTGCCATCGCGACCGATCCTATGGTACGGTCTGTGACATCTAGGGTTACAGGGGTGTGTTTTGTTCGTGGGGTTTTCCAGGATATTCGGGGTCGGCTCAATGTTTTCTTCTTGGTTAACTGGAGATTGTTATCCTTGTATTTCTGTTAATCTTGTACAGCAACGGTAACAGGAGGAAATGAGATGTTAACCTTTGAATTCTGTTACTCTCTGTTAAATCAAGTTCAGGGATGGTTTCCCATGTCCTTCTGTTACTCTATGTTAATAAGGTATACCATGAGAGTGTTACCCATGTGGGGATTCTGTTATCTCTGTTACATAAAGGGTAACTGTGAGAGTGAGTGTGTTTCCCATGACATTCTGTTTCTCGCTGGTTTCATCTTGGTATACAGGAGAATGTTATCATGACTTGTTACTCTAAGTTACATCATGGTAAACAGGAGATTGTTTAAACATGACTTCAGTACTCTCTGTTTCTCTCTAAGGAAACATGGAAGAGTGGAAGTGTACCCATGACTTCTGTTACTCTCTGTTACATCAAGGTAACAGGAGAATGTTACCCATGACTTCTGTTACTCTCTGTTACATCAAGGTAACAGGAGAATGTTACCCATGACTTCTGTTACTCTCTGTTACATCAAGGTAACAGGAGAATGTTACCCATGACTTCTGTTACTCTCTGTTACATCAAGGTAACGGAAGAATGTATACAATGACTTCTGTTACTCTCTGTTACATCAACACAACGTTAAAAGGTTGATTGTTACCTCATAACTTCTGTTACTCTCTGTTACTTCAATAATCCTGGTACTGGTGTATGTTTCCCATGGATTCTTTATCTATAATGTTACATCCAGGTAACAGGAGAATGCTACCATGACCTTCTAGTTATAAGCTCGGTTACATCTTGGGGTACAGGAGAGTGTTTTACCACCATGACTTCTGTTACTCTCTGTACTTCATATGTTAACAGGAGAAGAATGTTACCCATGACTTATGTTACTCTTGTTTCATCAGGTTTGTGAATGTTACCCTTGACTTTGGTTACTCTCTGTTACATCTAGGTAACAGTAGGTATGTTACCAATGACTTTCTGTTACTCTCTTGTTACATACAAGGTCTAACAGTGAGGATTGTGAACCCTGACTTTACTTGTTACTCTTGTCTACATCACTGGTAAAGGCTGAATGCTACCCATGACTTGGTTACTCTCTGTTTCATCAAGGTAACAGGAGGCGATGAGTGTTTCCCATATGACTTCTGTTACTCTCTGGTTACATCATGGTAAACAGGAGAATGAGAATGTTTCCCATGACTTCTGTACTCTCTGTTACATCAAGGTAACAGGATGTTTTGTACCTTGACTTCTGATACTCTCTGTTCCATCAAGGTAACTGGAGATTGTTACCCAGACTTCTGTTACTCTCTGTTAACATACAGGTAAAAGGAGTTGAATGTACCCATACTTCTGTTACTCTCTGTTACATTAATGGGGGGTCACAGGTGATGTTTCCCATGACTCTCTGTTTCTCTCTGTTACCCACCCATTCACCTCACGGTAACAGGAGAATGTTACCATGACTTCGGTTACTCTCTGTTACATCAGTTAACAGGGAGAAGGTTACCCTTGACATCTGTTACTCTCTGAATCAAGATACAGATATTGTTATCCCTTGCTTCTGTTAATTCTGGTTTCGTCAATGGTACAGGGAATGTTACCCATGACTTATGTTACTCTCGGTTACATCACGGTTAACAGGGAGAATGTTACCATGACTTCTGTTACCTCTCTGTATACTTCCAGGTCTAACTGGAGAGTGTTTTACCCATGCTCTTCTGTTTCTCTCTGTTTACATCAAGGTAAAGGATAGGAGAGTGTTATACCCATGATTCTGTTACTCACTGTTACATCAAGGTTAAAGGAGGTGTTTGAGTGTTACCATGAATTTGGTTGCTCTTGTTACTTCAAGGTAAACAGGAGAATGTTACCCTTAACTTCTGTTACATCTCTGTTACATCAAGGTTACAGTGAGGGGAGGGTTACCCGGTGAACGCGAACATGATCGTTACTTGAGGTCTCGTTGCTGATGAGAAGAAATATCTCTTATTTTCGGGGAGAGAGAGAGAGAGGAGAGGAGCGGAAAGGAGAGAGGAGGGAGTGGGAAGGAGAAGAGACGTGGGGATGGAGAAGAGAGAGAGAGAGCGAGTGGAGGGAGGAGAGAGAGAGAAGTGAGGGAAGGGAGAGGAGAGAGACGGGAAGAGAGAGGAGAGGAGAGTAGAGAGGATGGTGAGAGGGAGAGAAGAGTGAGTCTGAGAGGGGTTGAGACGAGGAAGGAGGGGGGAGAGTAGGGATGGAGTGAGGAATAGAGTGAGAGAAGAGAAGGGTGAGAGAGAAGAGTGTGAGAGTGGAGAGAGGATGAGAGTGAGGAGAGAGAGAGTTCGATGAGGGGAGAGAGTGGAGGAGGGGTGAAGGAGATGTAGCTATGTGGGAGGAGAGCATGAGAGAGGTGAGAGATGCAACAGTGAGAGAAAGAGGGTTAGAGAGGAGGAGAAGATGAGGAGAGGAGATGTAGTGAGAGAGAGAGAGGAGAGGAGTGGTGAAAGATGAGGCGTGGGAGAGGAGATGAGAGAGAGAAGGGAGAGGGGGAAGAGAGGAGAGATGTGTGCGGAAAGAGAGAGGAAGAAGAGGGAGGAGCGGAGTCGAGAGAGAGGAGAGGAAGGAGAGGTGGAGAGAAGAGGTGAGAGAGGCGAGAAAAGGAGAGGTGAGTCCCCGGAGACTGAAGAGGTAGGGAGAAGAGGAGAGAGAAAGGAGAGAAAGAGAGAGAGGGGGGAGATGGAGGGGGGGATGAGAGTGAGAAGAGAGAGGAAGGGGGGGAGAGAGAGAGAGAAGGGAGTGGAAGGGGAGGGGGAGGGTGACCGGAGACGAGAACAAGGTGGAGAGAGAGAGCCAGGGGGAGAGTGAGGGGGTGGAGAGGGAGGAGGATGGGGGACGGAGAGGAGAGGGAGAGAGCCGAGAGAGAGGTGGAGAAGGAGGACGGTCGGTAGGGGAGGAGGGAGAGAGCAGAGGTGAGAGAGGGAGTAGAGGGAGAGTGAGAGGAGGAGGTAGAGGAGGGGGCACGAGGGAGGAGAAGAGGTGAGAATGAGGAGGAGAGAGGGAGGGAGGAGAGAGAGGGTGGAAGGACGCGGGAGAGAGAGGTGGAGAGGAGGAGAGAAAGAAGTGAAGATGGAAGAGAGAGGACGAAGTGAGGAGAAAGAGAGGCGAAGGGATGGAGGAGGATGTAGAGAAGGGCACACTCTGAGGGAGAGAAGAGGGGAGGGAGGGAGAAGGAGGGAGTGAGAGGAGAAGAGGAGATGAGGTGAGACGAGGTGAGGCTATCAGGTGGAGGGGAGAAGAGATGAGGAGGGAGGGAGAGAGGAGAGGGAGAAGTGGAGAAGGGGAGAGAGCCGAAACCAGAGAGAGGAGAGAGGGAGAGAGTGAGAGAGAGGAGAGAGGTTAATTGGCCGACCTTCGCTCCTGAGCTCGCCACCACCGATTGACATTCTTTCTCCAAGGGGTTGTTGACAACATTGCTGAAAGACTTTCCATGGACACATCCTTAATCTACAACAAGAAACACATTCTCACGGCATTATGTGACAAACGCCTCAGATCAGCCTTGGTTAGGGCTTTCGTTGTAGTGTGGCTGGTATCGCTGCTAAGTACTATGATGGAAGAAGGTTATAAGAGACATCCTACCACCTATAACAGAACTTGCACACCGCAAGACTGGTATGCTTATGGGTGACGTTCAAAAAGTGGGCCATTGTAAATGGGAGGTGGGACACTAAAAGAAAAGTTTAGCATCAGGTAGGTAGGCTCCATAACCTGTTGGTCCGATGGTCAAGGACAGACAAGGTTATCTGCCTGATGAACTCATTCACACTCTAAATCGACAGGATGGGACCTCCTATACTAAGGTTGTCAAAGAGGCGGAACTCTTGCTGAACACTTTGTACATATTGCAAGTTCCTGATCCAGAAAGGGACCCCCTTGGGCTAGCTGCATGAACATGTTGTCAAACTGTCAGTGAGTGACAATAAGGCCTGGAAGGTGGTGCATTTCCTTATTAAATCGATTGTCTCAAGTAATGGCATGTGGGCCCAGACAAGTTGAGCAAAGATTGTTGAGATTGATGTGCAGACCAGCTAGCAGCACTCTAACTCGCCATCTTCCAGCACTGCCTTGTACAGTGTGTAAATGGCTCCTCTCTATGGAAAGAGGCAAATGCAAGTCCCTGCTCACAAAAAACGAGATGAGCGAGCAGAAAATCAGCAACTACAGACCAGTGTTCCACTCCTGTATTCATTGTAAGATCCTTGAGACAATAATCCAAGACAATCACAGGTTTTTTGACTACCACTCACTACTTCGTGTTCGTCAAATTTGGCTTCTGGAAAGGTTTGTCTGGACTGCAGATCTGTTGTTAAATCACTCTCCACTAAGTGGCACCAGATGCATCGGAGAATCCAAAAGTTCGCTAGTGTGGTTGCACTGGACATTGCTCGGCGCTTTCGACCGGGTGATGTGTGTGCACACAGGCTCTTAGCAAAACATTCAAAGCACGGAATTGCAGGCTCTACGCTTTGTCCTCATCAGTGATTACCTTCATGGTAGATCTCTAATGTGTGTTCTCAATGGAAACGGAATCAGCAAGACTTCCTATTGGGGCTACGTGTTCCACAAGGTAGTGTGCTGGGGTCCTGGTTAATGGATGTCTACTTCAACGACCTTCTTATCTCTTCCAGAATCACTGCATTGCAGACGACTGTACACTGACATTCACTTATCCAAGAGAAGAATAGCCAGCTGCTCTAAGCTACCATCACTCACCAGCTGAGGCTATATCAGCTTGGGGAAATAATAGATGGCGTAACATTTTGCACCTGAGAAAACGCAAATGATGATCGTCTTTAGGCACCATGCATGGTAATGCTGCTGGAGTGCAGTAGTAAGGGTGAATGGGAGGGTTGTTGCTACCTGAGATCTGGAGAAGATGTTGGATAATCCTTGGGGTGAAATTTGATCCAAAATCTATAACCATGTAGAACATGTTGTAAAATTCTTGCATAAAAGGCAGCCAGGATGCTTACAGCACTTCGTCGTTTATCTCGCATCTTGCTTGACTGTAGGGGGGTTGAAGATACTGTACGAGGGCACAAGTTTTCGCTCACACCTTGAGTATGCTCAATTTCTTTGTATGCCTAGCCACCCCCCCCTCTCATCTGCGACTCTCTGCTTGACAAAAAGTTAGAGAAAAGGAGCAAGACGTCTCATCTATCGCCTGGAACCATCTAGGATAGAGCTGTCATTTCAGCAGAGTCTTCACATAGGAGGTGGTGGGGGTGGCCTACTGTTATGTACAAGGCCATTTGGTCAAATACCACACTGGATCCCACTTCGAGGACAGCGTGAAACAAGCTTTTATGCACTAGACGGGCAGGAAAGCAGGCAACTTCACTCTGGCTGTACCCTTCTCCAGAACTATCAATCATCTGAGATCTACAGTACCCAGGATTGACTAGAGTATGAACACAGTCGCTACAGCCATTATGATGTCTACTAGATAAAGTCAGGATTTGTTCAATGAAATAATGTGGGCCCCAGATGGCTCCACCTTCATCCTGTTCCCTACTTGTATGTATCTTAACAATTACAAGTTTCTAATGCAGCTGAGTAGGGGTTAAGATCTTAAGCTTGCAATTAAAGTGAGGATTCCTTAACCTGTAAAAATAGATGTCTATAAAGCTAGGATACATTATCCTGTTCAAAACTGTGTATAATAAAAAAAAAAAGCAAAAGAAAAATAAGACGAGAGTGAGAGAAGAAGGTGAGAGAAGAGAGAGATGGTATGAGAGAAGTGGACGAAGAGAGTGAGAGAGTCGACTGATACGAGTGAGTGAGTGAGGAGCGGTTGGTACGGTGGTTTTGTGTGAGTTGCTGGAGAAAGCGTGGGAGAGAGGGAGAGAGGGTGGGAGGGGGGAAGAGGTGAGGGGATTGGGAGGTAGTGAGAGGAGAGGGAGGGTGGTGTGAGAGAGAGAGAGAGAAGAGACACTGACTTTGCTTCATTACTGCCCATATTACTCGCTCTCATTGGCTACGACCCCATTGTAACAAGACACAAGTTTCTTCTCAGGGGGCCTTGAGCTGGGACTCTGTGATTCTTCCCCTCACTCTCTGTGATTGTTCCTCACTCGTGATTGTTCTCCTCATCTGTTAAATTATTCCCCTCCACTCTGCGTTGTTTCCCCTCTACTCTCTGTGTTTGCTTCCCATCTACTCTCTACGATTGTTCCCTCACTCTCTGTGATTGTCTATCTCACTCTGTAATTGTTTCCCTCATCTGTAATTATTACCCCTCAATCTGATGATTGTTCCCCCTCAACTCTCTGTGTTTTGATCCCCTCACTCTGCGATTGTTCCCCTCACTTCTGTGATTGTTCCCCTCACTCTGGGATTGTTCTCCTCACTCTCTGTGGATTGTTCTCTCATTCTCTGTGTTGTTCCCCTCACTCTGTAATGTTCCCCTATACTCCGTGATTTTCCCATCCACTCTTGCAATTGTTCCATCTTCTCTGTGATTGTTCCCTAACTTTCTGTGATTGTTCCCCTCACTATGATTGTTCCCCTCACTCTCTATGATTGTTCACTGACTCTCTTTGGATGTTCATCTCAAACTGTATGATTTGTTTTCCACTCACTGTGTGATTTGTTCCCCTCACTCTTGATTGTTCCCTCCTCACTCTGTGTTTGTTCTCCTCACCCTCTGTGATTGTTTCCCTTTTATCTCTGTGATTGTTCCCTCACTCTCTATGATTGTTCCCTCTCAATCTCTCTCTATGATTGTTCCCCTCACTCCTCTTTGATTGTTCCACTCGACTCTGTAATGACCCCCCCCCCCACCCCCCCCCCCCCCCCCCCGGTTCCCTCACTATGTGATTGTTCCCCTCACTCTGATGTGATTGTTCTCCTCTCTCTGTATGAGTGGTTCCCCTGACTCTGTGATTGTTCCCCTCTCTCTGATGATTGTTCCCCTCACTTCTCTATGAGTGTTCCCCCACTCTCTGTGATTCGTTCCCCCTTACTCTGGATTGTTCCCACTACTTTCTATTGAGTGTTCACCATCCAACTCTCTGTGATTGTTCCTTCTGCGAATTCTTTCCCTCCAACGCTCGGTGATTGCTGGCGTCTTATCTCTGTGATAGTGCTGCGTCTTACTTTGTGATTGCTCCCCTCACATTCTAGTTGTTTGTTCCTCTAACTCTGTGATTGTTCCCCCCAATCTCTGTGATTGTTCCCCTCATTCTCTAGGAATTGTTCCCCTCACTATGTAATTGTCCCCCTAACTCTGTGATTGTCCTCATTCTCTATGATTGTTTCCCTACTATGGTAATTGTCCCTCACTTGTGCTTGTTCCCTCATTCTCTTGATTGTTCCCCTAACTCTGTAATTGCTACATCACATTCTATGATTGTTGCCCCTTACTTACTCTGTGTATGATTGTTCCCTCAATCTCTGTGTTGTTCCCTCACTCTCTCTGTGTAGTTGTATGCATCTACTGTGTTGTTGCTGGACAAGTCGGTCTGTATGGTGGTCCCTCTCACACAATCAAAGATCTGAGTCATGCCCAGGGAGTGGCCATTGTTGTTTAACTTAAAGGCACTGTTCAACTTACCCTCCTGGCAGCAACTTCTTTATGACATCTATTGGGCCACAAGACGGGCAGCCACTGGCAGTTTCAGACTATATCTCGTATTAAATAACTTCAATTATCCTGATAAATGAATGTCCTGGTTGACAGCTGGCTCGAACCTCACCCTCACACACCAGTGAAGAGGCGGGACCAGGAGCTATGACTCGACCCCTGCAACCACAATTAAGTGAGTACACGATTTTCCAAAATAACATTTAAAGTTCTCACTACAGCAAGAACTAAGTAATTAAAGTAACCTAAATAAATTACATAATCTGCAACAAACTTAAATTTACGAACCACTGTCAAAACAAACGAATTTTAAAGTTGATATTAAGAGAGTTATTTTAAAACCAAGATGAATAACTTAGATAAAAATGTTCTTGTTAATGAGAATATTATAGAGGCAGAACAATACAACATTCTTATGGGATATATTACAGTTATAACTCAAGATAACATTTCAACTGTGACTTTGTTGATCACTAGAAGGCACAGGTGAGGACGCACGAGGAGCAGAAGTTAGTGAGGGGGAACGAGGTGAAAAGACTAGAGAATGAGAGAGAGTGAGAGAGAGGAGAGAGGAGGCGGAGAGAGAGAGAAGACGAAGAGAGAGAGGAAGAGAGTGGAGGAGAGAGAAAGGAGAGGAGAAGAGACGAGTGAGGAGACGTGATGGAGGGATGAGAGAGGAGGTGATAGAGAGGGTAGAGAGGAGAGAGAGGAGGGGAGAGAGAGGGAGCAGAGAGAGAGGAGAAGAGAGGAGGAGGAGGAGGGGAGGGAGTAGGAAGAGAGAGAGAAGCGGAGAGAGGAGAGAGTAGTGAAGAGAGAAGGCGAGAGGTGTGAGGAGAGGAGAGGGGAGAGGAGAGGAGAGAGGTGGAGGGGGAGAGGAGAAGGGTAGGAGGAGATGATGAGAGAGAGAGATCCGGAAGGATCGAGAAGAGGAGGATGGTGAGATGGGGAGGAGAGGAGGAGGAGAGGAGAGGGAGACGTGAGTGAGTGCGAGGAGAGAGAGAGAGAGAGAAAGTTGAAGTAGAGAGAACCACAGCCAAGGACAATGTCCCAACTCTGTAGCTAAAAAATTTTGCCCTGTCTAATTAAATCTTTTATTGGATTAAAGTAAAAGAGAAGAATGTTATGCAATTTGTTCTGTAGTTAACTCAAGCCAGAAGCGTCTTGATAACAATTATAAATTATTTTGTCTTTTGGGTGTCTCTAAGTATGTATAATATACAGTGTCAAAACAATGTTCATACACATCAGGTTTTCGCTATATATATATTTATTCGTAGTAAAGAAGTATTACGAATGTATACAAGGAAGAGACATTCCAAGGTTTGTTGTTAGTGTCCTAACTTAGGTCTTAAGACATCATACCCAGTAACCAATCCCAAAAAAAAAAAAATAAAAAAAAAAAAAAAAACAAAAAAAATAAAAAAAAAAAAAAAAAAAAAAAAAAAAAAAAAAAAAAAATAAAAAAAAAAAAAAAAAAAAGTAATCGACAGTAACAACCAAGTAAATGTCCCAAGTTAACCAACCCAAGTAATCAACCCAAAGTAACCAACCCAAGTAAGCAACCAAAGTAACAACACAAGTAACAAACCCACAGTAAACCAACCAAGTATAATCAACCCAAGCAATAAACCCAAGTATTCGACCCCATAGCTATCAACCCAAAGTAATCGACCCAAGTAACTCAACCCAAGTTATCAACCAAGATAACCAACCCCAAGTAATCGACCAAGCAACCAACCCAAGTAAACAACCCAAGTAAACCAACCCAAGTAATCGACCCAAGTTAACCACCCAAGTAATCACCCAAGTAACCACCCAATTAATCTAACCCAAGTTCCAACCCAAGTTATCAACCCAAGCAATAACCCAGTATCGACCAAGCAATCACCCAAGTAATCGACCCAATTAACAACCATGTAATCAACCCAAGTAAACCAACCCAGTAATCGACCCAAAGTAACCAACCCAAGTAATCATCCATAGTACCAACCAAGTATCGACCCAAGTAACCAACCCAAGTAATCAACCCAAGTAACCAACCCAAGTAATCAACCCAAGTAACCAACCCAAGTAATCAACCCAAGCAATCAACCCCAAGTTAATAGACCCAAAGAATCAACCCAAAGTAATCGACCCAAGTAACCAACCCAAGTAATCAACCCAAGTAGTTATACCAACCCAAAGTAATCGACCCAAGTAACCAACCAAGTAATCAACCCAAGTAACCAATCCCCTAGTAATCGACCCAAGTAACCTAACATAGTAATCAACCCCACAGTAAAGTAACAACCCAAGTAATCAACCCAAGTAACCAAACCCAAAGTAATCAAACCAAGCAATCAACCCTATAATCGACCCAAGCAATAACCAAAGTAATCGGACCCAAGTAAACCAACCCAAGTAATCAACCCAAGTAACCAACCCAAGTAATCAACCCAAGTAACCAACCCAAGTAATCAACCCAAGCAATCAACCCAAGTAATCGACCCAAGCAATCAACCCAAGTAATCGACCCAAGTAACAACCCAAGTAATCAAACCATGTTACACTACCCAAGTAATCGACCCATGTAACCCAACCCAGTAATCACCAAAGTAACCAACCCAAGTATCGACCCAATAGTAACCAACCAAGTAATCAACCCAAGTAACCAAACCCAATGTATTCAACCCAAGTAACCAAACCAAGTAATCAACCCAAGCAATCAACCCAGTATAATCGTCCCAAGCAATCAAACCAGTAATCGACCCAAGTAACCAACCCAAGTATAACCAAAAGTAAACCAACCCAAGTAATCGACCCAAGTAACCAACCCAAGTAATCAACCCAAGTAACCAACCCAAGTAATCAACCCAAGTAACCAACCCAAGTAATCGACCCAAGCAACCAAACCAAGAATCGACCCAAGCAATCAAACCAAGTTATCGACACAAGTAATCAACCCAAGTATTAAACCCGGTAATCGACCCAAGTAATCAACAACCCACGTAATCAGACCCCCACGTAATCAACCCAATATAACCAACCAGTAATCAACCCAAGTAACAAACCATCGTAACCAACCCTAGTAATCGACCCTAAGCAATCAACCCATGTATTCGACCCATAGTTGTAATCAAAACCCCATTGTATTCAACCCTGGTAATCGACCAAGTAACAACCACCACGTATCGACCCAAGTAATCATCCCAAGTAATCGACCAAGTAATCGACCCAAGCAAGTCACCCAAGCAACCAACCAAGCAATCAAACCCAAGCAAACCACCCAAGTAATCGACCCAAGTAATCGACCCAAGTAATCAACCCAGGTAATTGACCCAAGTAATCAACCCAAGTAATCGACTCAAGTAATCAACCCAAGTAATCTATCCAAGTAATCGGCCCAAGCAATCAACCCAAGCAATCGACCCAAGCAATCAACCCAAGCAACCAACTCAGGTAATCGACCCAAGTAATCGACCAAGGTAATCAACCAAGCAACCAACCAAAGTAATCGACCCAAGCAATCAACCCAAGTAATCAACTCAAGCACCAACCAAAGAATCGACCCAAGCAATCAACCCAAGCAATCAACCCAAGCAACCAAACCCAAAGCAATCAACCCAGCAGCCACCAAGCAATCAACCCAAGGAATCAACCTAAGCATCGACCCAAGCAATAAACCCAAGGTACTACCCAAGCGATCAACCAAACCAACCAACCTAAGCAATCACCCAAGCTATATATACCAGACCAACACTGAGTATAGACAGCCAGTCCTGATGTTTAATATACCAGACCAACACTGGAGTACTAGCGCCAGCTTGAAGCTTTAATATACCAGACCAACACTGGAGTTTAGACAGCCAGCCTTGAAGCTTTCATATACCAGAACCAACACTGGACGTATAGACAGCCAGCTGAAGACTTTAATATACCAGACCAACCACTTGGAGTTATAGAACAGCCAGGCTTGAAGCATTTATATACCGAACAACACTGAGTTTGACAGCCAGCTTGATGCTTTAATATACAAGACCATAAATGGAGAGTATAGACAGCCAGCTGAATATGCTTTTATGCTACCAAGACCAACTCAGGAGATAGTCAGCATGCTTGAAGCTTAATATACCAGATCCATCACTGGAGGATAACAAGCCAGCTTGTAAGCTTTTATTACAGGACCAACACTGGAGTCTAGACAGCCAGCTTGTATAGCTTTAATTTACCAGACCAACTATGGAGTATTGACTGACCAGCTTGAAGCTTTATTGTACCAGACCTACACTGATGTATAGAAACAGCCAGCTTGATGCTTTAATTTACCAGACATACACGGAGTATAGACAGCAAGATTGATGCTTTAAGTTTTACCTGACTTACACTGGAGTATAGACAGCCAGCTGAATGCTTTAAATATACAGACCAACATGGTGTTTTGACAGCCAGATTTGAAGCATTTTATATACAGACCAGGTAATAGACAGCCTGCTTGAAGCTTTATATACCTGACCAACACTGGTATAGGACAGCCTGCTTGATGAAGCTTTAATATACCAGAGACAACTCTGGTGTTATAGTACAGCAGCTTGATGCTTTCATATACCAGACCAGAGGATAGGCACAGCCAGCTGAAAGCTTTAATATACCAGTCCAACACTGGCAGTAAGACAGCCAGCTTGATGCTTTAATATAAACCAGACCAAACACTGAGAGTTAGACAGCCAGCTTGAAGCTTTAATTTACCAGACCAGAGTATCGACTGACAGCTGATGCTTTAATATACCAGACCAGGTTTGTCAGCTAGCTGAAGCTTTATTATTAAAGACCAGAGTATTAGACTAGCCAGCCTTGAAGCTTTCTTCTCTTCGAAGCATCTAAGGAGAAGGAGATAGTAGTAGTAGTAGTAGTAGTAATAGTTGAGTAGCAGTAAGAGCATTAGTAGAGTAGTAATAGTAGTAGTATAGTAGTAGTTGAAATATTGCAGTAGTAGGGACTTGTTCCACAGAAGTACCCCAAAGTACTCAGCGTATTGAGTGAGGAACTCGGATTATATATGGGAGATTAAAAGCCGTGGGAACGGAAGATCGAGGGGTCACAGTGACGTTTGAGGGAAAAGATCTGCATGATAGGGAGACTCTGAGGCGCAAGAGGGTGGAGAAAGTAGAGCAGTAAAGTGGGCAGTAGAGTGAGGGGCGAAGGGGGACGGGAGAGGAGAGTGTGATGCGGGAACACAACAAGTGCGTAGAAGGAGGGGAACACTACAAGGTGCAGTATGAAGAGGTGGAAACTCAACAAGTGCAGTAGAAGAGGGGGAACACAACAAGTGCAGTTGAAGAGGGGAACAACAACAATGTGCCAGTAGAAGAGGGAAACACAACAAGTGCAGTAGAGAGGGGATCACAACAAGTGCAGTAGAAGAGGGGGGGGTGAAAAAAAGTGCAGTGAAAGAAGAGGGGGTCACACAACAAGTGCAGTAGAAGAGGGGAGGAAAACACAACGAGTGCAGTTCAGAAGAAGGGGAAACACAACAAGTGCCAGTAAAAGGGGGGAGAAACACAACAAGTGCAGTTAGAAAAAAGAGGGGGAACACAACAATTGCTGGCACCAGTGAAGCAGTGGGAACACAACAAGTGCAGTAGAAGAGGGGTGGGGGAACACAAAACAAGTGCAGTAAGTAAGAGGGGAACACATCAAGGGTGCAGTTAGAAGAGGGGAACTCAACAGTTAGCTAGTAAGAAGAGAGGGGGGAACACAACAAGTGAGCAGTAGAAGAGGGGAAACACACAATGTTTGCAGTAGAAAAGAGTAGAAGAGGGGAACACAACAGTGCAGTTGAAAGGAACAACAACAAGTGCAAGTAGAAGAGGGAACAAACCAAGTGCAGTGAAAGAGTGAAAACAACAAGTGCAGTAGAAGAGGGGGGGGAACACAACAAGATGCAGTAGAAGAGGGAACACAACAAGTGCAGTAGTAGAAGTGGGGAATAGACGGGAAACAACAAGTTGCAGTTAGGTAGAGGGGACACAACAAGTGCAGTAAGAATAGAGGGAACACAACAAGCTGCATTGAAGAGGGAACACATATAGTGCAGTTGAAGGGGGGGGAAATCACAAAAGTGCGTTGAAGAGTGGGCTGGACACAAACAAGTGCAGTAGAAGAGAGGGGGGGAAGTACACAACATGTGCAGTAAAGAGGGAAACACACAAGTGAGTTGAAAGTGGGCGAAAACTGGCAACTACTTTAACTTCTTTAACATTATAATATGCCTGGCAATATTTGTATGTAAGTGGACGGGGCCCCAAGAACTAGATGTCGGCCTTTCTCTCCCACACAGAGGCCAGGGTATACAAAACATAGATTTTTTACACAAACACAAACACACACACACACACACACACCTCACCACACACATCCACCAGAGCTGAGTCTCGGACCCCTGCATCCATCAATTAGGTGAGTACAACGAGGCCCCTTCGACCACAGTCCTCAACAAGAGGTTACTGCAATAAGCTATGTAGGGATTCAGGCACACATAACAGGACAAGGCACTGCATGGATCAGAGTATACCTGACAGGGTGGCCAACAAACAGTTTGGTACGTGACGAGCGTGTCAGAGTGGTTCGCCCTGTGAACAAGACGGGGTTCCCACGCGATCATCAGTTTTTCTAGGGACCTGTTAGCTGTTCTGGGTATATGTGAAACGACATAAAGGAAGGAAGATAGAACTCAGAAGTGTCCTTGTTTGACAGATGATGTGAAGGTTTATGAGAAGAATCAATCGGATGAGTGATCAGGGCATGGACTACAAGAGAAAAACCTGGACAGCTAAAGCCTTGGTCAGCAAATGGGCTCCTTGAATTTATCCTGCCTAATGCAAAGTCATGAAGATTGGGGTGGCTAGGCAAAGAAGACCGCACACACTATATAGTTTAGATGGCAAAGACTGCCAAACCCACTACAAGGAAAAAAAGATCTGGGGGTGAGAGTTTATACACCGCAACATTATATCCGAGGCGGCACATCAATCAGATTACTGTGCAGCTCTACGGGCGCCCTGTGCACTACCTACGGATAGCGTTCCGATACCTTGTAAGGATCGTTCAATGGCACTCTGTATAACCATTCTATGTCCAGACCCATTCTGGAGTATGCTGCCCCCAGTTTTTGGATTCCACTCCTAGCAAGCACGTCAAGTTAAATATAGAGAAAAGTGCATGGTTGCAAGAAGACTAGTCCCAGAGCTACGGGATTGTCCCTAACGAAAATGGTTGAGGGAAAAAATCGGCCTGTCCTGACGACACTGGCGAAGGGACAGGAGGGTCAGGGGAGACATCCCGATAACGACATTTAAAATACTGGCGGAATAGAACAAGGTGGACTTAGAGGGCTGATTGTTCCAGAGAAGGGACACTGACACAAGAAGGGTCACAATTGGAAGCTGAAGCTCAGATTGGAATTCAAAGAGGATGTTAGGAAGTATTTCTTCAGTCATAGAGTAGTCAGGCCATGGAATTAGCCTAGAATGTGAAACGTAGTTAAAGTGGAGGCGGGAACCATACATAGTTTTTAAGGCCGCGAGGTATGATTGGCTCATGGGGCTGCGTGAGAGAGAGAAGGACATGTAGTAGCTTTCAGTGAAGAGGCGGGGGCCAGGAGCTGGGCTCGTCCTGCAACCACAAATAGGTGTGTTCTACGTTTGGCTTATATTCAGACACGCTTAATTAGCACCGGTAGTTAGCATGGTTATTAGCTTTATATTAGAGATAAGATTTATTACAGTTGCAGTCTCAACAGCTAGGTATAGACTTTCCCGTTATTACTTAGTCTTTGATTTATTTGCTCTCTCTGTTCATCTCTCTCTCTCTCTCTCTCTCCTCTCTCTCCTCTTCTCTCTATCTCTCTCTCTCTCTCTCTCTCCTCTCTCTCTGCTCATTAAATATAGTAGTGATACCAGATAGTAACAGGCTGCCAAGTAATAATAATAGGTTTCACACTACCAGTAGTAGTTACATCACTAGCAATAACTAAGAAGTCGGCAGAGTAGACCGAGGTGAAGGCTTCATCTTGGACGGGGTTCTCCTAAGAACCTTACACATTCAGATCATCTTTGTTTTGTCCAACAACTTCTCCAATATTTGTTAAGAGGGTCATTGGCCTGTCCCTGTTTCTTGTCTGCTCCAGCAGACTTGCCGGAAACTACGTTCAGCAGTTACGGCGGAAGCACAACTTGTTGAGCATTTTAGTAAGTGTCTATGTTTCAATCAAGTGTAGAGCTTTTTAGTAATATTGCGCTCTGCTTTAGAGTTTATTCAGTTTATGTGTTTACTCTGTGAAGAGCTCACATTGTTACAGAGCGAATCAATTGTCTGAATAAGCTCTATACATCTAAGCATGACTTGATAGAGCTTTACATACACTTGATAAAGCTCTATACTTCTAAGCTTGACGTTGAATTAGAGCCTTTATACATAACTTGATAAAAGTCAACACTGGGCGAATAGAAAGATAAATTAAGTGACTTGTTAATAATGATCTACATAGATCGAAACATCTGTCTTTTCTTGGCGAACTTCTCATGCTGACCCGAACTTGCCTGTATCCAGCTGTGAATCGGGAAGGGTAATAATAATAAAAACTGTGGGTGAGACAGAAAACTGCCATCGCGACCGATCCTATGGTACGGTCTGTGACATCTAGGGTTACAGGGGTGTGTTTTGTTCGTGGGGTTTTCCAGGATATTCGGGGTCGGCTCAATGTTTTCTTCTTGGTTAACTGGAGATTGTTATCCTTGTATTTCTGTTAATCTTGTACAGCAACGGTAACAGGAGGAAATGAGATGTTAACCTTTGAATTCTGTTACTCTCTGTTAAATCAAGTTCAGGGATGGTTTCCCATGTCCTTCTGTTACTCTATGTTAATAAGGTATACCATGAGAGTGTTACCCATGTGGGGATTCTGTTATCTCTGTTACATAAAGGGTAACTGTGAGAGTGAGTGTGTTTCCCATGACATTCTGTTTCTCGCTGGTTTCATCTTGGTATACAGGAGAATGTTATCATGACTTGTTACTCTAAGTTACATCATGGTAAACAGGAGATTGTTTAAACATGACTTCAGTACTCTCTGTTTCTCTCTAAGGAAACATGGAAGAGTGGAAGGTTACCCATGACTTCTGTTACTCTCTGTTACATCAAGGTAACAGGAGAATGTTACCCATGACTTCTGTTACTCTCTGTTACATCAAGGTAACAGGAGAATGTTACCCATGACTTCTGTTACTCTCTGTTACATCAAGGTAACAGGAAGAGAGAGATGTTACCCATGACTTCTGTTACTCTCTGTTACATCAAGGTAACGGAAGAATGTATACAATGACTTCTGTTACTCTCTGTTACATCAACACAACGTTAAAAGGTTGATTGTTACCTCATAACTTCTGTTACTCTCTGTTACTTCAATAATCCTGGTACTGGTGTATGTTTCCCATGGATTCTTTATCTATAATGTTACATCCAGGTAACAGGAGAATGCTACCATGACCTTCTAGTTATAAGCTCGGTTACATCTTGGGGTACAGGAGAGTGTTTTACCACCATGACTTCTGTTACTCTCTGTACTTCATATGTTAACAGGAGAAGAATGTTACCCATGACTTATGTTACTCTTGTTTCATCAGGTTTGTGAATGTTACCCTTGACTTTGGTTACTCTCTGTTACATCTAGGTAACAGTAGGTATGTTACCAATGACTTTCTGTTACTCTCTTGTTACATACAAGGTCTAACAGTGAGGATTGTGAACCCTGACTTTACTTGTTACTCTTGTCTACATCACTGGTAAAGGCTGAATGCTACCCATGACTTGGTTACTCTCTGTTTCATCAAGGTAACAGGAGGCGATGAGTGTTTCCCATATGACTTCTGTTACTCTCTGGTTACATCATGGTAAACAGGAGAATGAGAATGTTTCCCATGACTTCTGTACTCTCTGTTACATCAAGGTAACAGGATGTTTTGTACCTTGACTTCTGATACTCTCTGTTCCATCAAGGTAACTGGAGATTGTTACCCAGACTTCTGTTACTCTCTGTTAACATACAGGTAAAAGGAGTTGAATGTACCCATACTTCTGTTACTCTCTGTTAAAATTTCTTATTTAAAGCTATGACGGACCCTGCCTCCTTTACCACCTCCAGACTGACCCCTTTCCCCGAAAACTCTATGCCGCTAAAAATGTTCCAAATCCCTTAAATCAACGGTTTTCAACTTCTTGTGACCCTTTATTGATTTCCTATCTTTGAAACATTCGTTTCTTCCACCTTGTCATTCCGTTGTCGTTATCATGCCCTTACTCCCTGTCTCTCCGTCCTAAATGTCGTCAAGTCGTTTCCTTCCCTCTCCTAGGGGGACTGCCCTTAGCTGGGTCTAGTCTTGTTGAAAACCTCTGCACTTTCTCTAATTTCTTGACGGCTTGACCAGATGGGTTTCCAAATGGTGCTGCATACTCTGAGGGGTCGACGTACATGGTGAGTGTCCTGAACGATTCCTTACTGAGGGTGGAAGCCTTTGTTAGGTTTGCCGGGCGCCCGTAGCACAGAATTTTTTGGTTTATGTGCGCCTGAGAAAATTGCTCGGTTAAATACCGCCCAAGGGATTTTTTTTTTAAGTGGGGTTTTGCATTTTCCCCCCCCCCCCTTCCCTGTATTTGCTGCTCTTCTTTCCCCTTCCCAATCTTCTGACTTGATTGGGGGGGTTAAACTCAGGGCCCAGTTGTTCGACCGGGATTGAGCTTGTCCTTGTTTACATCGCTGTAAACAAGGACACCTCTAAATTACATTCCGTCAAGTCATTCACAATCCCAGACAGAGAATACTTGTCAGGTTTTCTCTACCCTAAGGTCCCTTCCCATGTTACCCTCCCGGTCCCCCAATTTTTTCACTTTCTCTTGTGTGGAACTGGTCGAAAGCCTTCCCTACAGTCCAAGAAGAGCATCTACAATCCCCTTTCCTCTCTCTCTCTCTCCTGTTTCTTCTTTTACTTTCGTAAAACTCAGTGGGTTTTGAACAGATTACCCATCCGAACCGTGCGGGTTCCCGTGTTTTCTTTCCTTTTCTAGATGCCCACACTCTTTCCCTGATAAGCTTCCCCACACTGGCTTCTATGTGCATTGTTTTGTGTGTGTGTGACATACTCACACACACACCCCTATATGGGGTTGCAGGGGCCGGGGTTTAGCTCCTGGCCCCGCCTCTTCACTGGTTGCTACTGGGTCCTCACCCCCCATTCCACGTGTTGTGTTTGTGTGTTGTGTGTGGGGTTTGTGGGTGTGTGTGTGGTTGTGTGTTGTGTGTGTTTGTGTGGTTGTGTGTGTGTTGTGTGGGGTTTGGGGGTGTGGGGTTCGCGTAAAACTGCCCAACAACATTTTTTTGTTTGAGTTTTTCCCCAAACGCGAACCAAGCCCGCCCTTCTGGGACACCAAAACCGGGCCTGGTCGGGGACACCAAAAACTGGGCCCTGGTCTGGGACCCAAGACCCGACCTGGTCTGGGACCCCAAAAACCCCCGGGCTGGTCGGGGCACCAAAACCCGGCCTGGTCTGGACACCAAAACCGGTGGTCTGGACCCCAAAAACCCGGCCTGGTCAGGACACCAAAAACCCCGGCCCTGGTCTAGGACCCCAAAAACCCCGGCCGGGTTTAAACCCCAAAGGGACCCCCTGGTCGGGGACACCAAACCCCCCCGGGTCTGGGACAAAAAAACCCGGGCCTGGTCTGGACCCCAAAAACCCCGGTGGTCTGGGACCCCAAAGACCCGACTGGTCTGGGACACCAAACCCGGCCTGGTCTGGGACCAAAAACCCCCCTGGTCGGGACCCCAAAACTGGGCCTGGTCTGGGACCCCAAAAACCCGGCCCTGGTCGGGACCCAAAATCGGCCTGGTCTGGGACCCAAGACCCGACTGGTCGGGGGCCCCCCCAAAACCCGGGCCCTGGCTGGGACCCCAAAAACCCCGGCTGGTCTGGGACCCCAAAAACCCCGGCCTGGTCTAGGACACCAAAACCCGGCCCTGGTCTGGCACCAAACCCGACCTGGTCGGGACACCAAAACCGGCCGGTCGGGGAACCCAAAACCCCCCTTCTGGGAAAAAAAACCCCCGGGTCAGGACGCCAAGCCCCGGCCCTGGTCTAGGACGCCAAGCCCCGGCCCTGGGACACCAAAGACCCCCGGTCTGGGACACCAAGACCCGGCTGGTCTGGGACCCCAAAAAAACCCCCCCTGGTTGGGACACCAAAACCCGGGTGGTCTGGGACCCCAAAACCCGGGCCTGGTCTGGGACACAAAGACCCGGCCTGGTCTGGGGACCCAAGCCCCGGCCCTTTTTAGGACCCCAAGCCCCCCGGGGGGGACACCAAGACCCGGCCTGGTTGGGAATCAAGACACGGCCTGGTCTGTGACATCAAGACCGGATGGGTCGGGCCCCAAGCCCGGCCGGTCGGGACACCAAGCCCCTGGTTTGTCTGGGACACCAAGACAGGGCCCTGGTTGGGACACCAACCCGGCCAGGTTTGGGACGCCAAACCCGGCTGGTTGAGAGCCAAGACCGGGGCCTGGTCTGGGACCCAAGCCCCGGGCCTGGTCTGGGCCCCAAACCGGCTTGGTCAGGGACCCAAGCCCCGGCCCTGGTTGGGGCCCCAAGCCCGGCGTGGTCTAACATCAAGACCCGGCCTGGCGGGGGACACCAAGACCCGCCTGGCGAGACTCAAGAACCCGGCCTGGTCGGGGCACAAGGGACCGGCTGGTCTGGAGCCCAAAAAAACCGGCCTGGTCGGGGACACCAAGCCCCGGCCTGGTCGGGGACCCCAAGCCCCCGGCTGGTCGGGGGTAAGACCGGTTTGGTCATGGACAAAAAGCCCGGGGCCGGTCGGGACCCCAAGCCCGGCTGGTTTGGACCCCAAAAACCGGCCTGGTCTGGGCGCCAAGACCCGGCCTGGTTGAGCTAAAGACCTGGCCTGGTCGGGGACACCAACCCCGGTGGTCTGGGGCACCAAGACCCCCTGGTCTGGGACACAAGCCCCGGCCTGGTCGGGGACACCAACCCCCCCCCCGGGTTAGACGCAAAACCCGGGCTTGGATATACACCAAGACCCGGCCTGGTCTGGGGGCAAGCCCGGGTGGTCGGGGACCCCCAAGCCCCGGCCGGGTTGGGACGCCAAGACCCGGCCTGGTCTGGGACCCCCAAGCCCCGGGCCTGGTCAGGACACCAAGACCCCCGGTCTGGGACATCAAAAACCCGGCCTGGTTGGACAAAAACCCCCGGCCTGGTCTGGGACGCCAAGACCCGGCCGGTTAGGCCCGCCAAGACCCGGCCTGGACACGCCCCTTCCCGGGTCTGCGACCAAACCCCGGCCCGGGTTGGGACTCAAGACCCGGCATGGTCGGGGGCCCCCCAAGCCCCGGCCGGGGTCGGGACCCCAAAGACCCGGCCTTGCTGGGACCCCAAGACCCGGCCTGGTGGGGGACACCAAGCCCCGGCGGGTTTTGGGACCCCCCAAGGGGACCCGGCCCTGGTCGGGGGCGCCAAGACCGGCCCTGGTCGGGGACGCCAAGACCCGGGCCTGATTGGGACCCAAGCCCCGGGTTGGTCTGAGACAATAAGCCCCGGCCGGTCGGGTGCCCAAGACTCGGCCTGGTTGGGACACCAAGACCCGGCCTGGTCAGGGACACCAAGCCCCGGGCCAGGCTGGACGCCAAGACCCGGCCTGGTGGGCCCCCCCAAAGCCCGGGCCCTGGTTGGACATAAAGCCCCGGGCCGGTTGGGACACCAAGGCCCCCCTGGTTGGGACACAAGCCCCGGCCGGGTCTGGGACCCAAGACCCGGCCTGGTCGGGGACACCAAGACCGGCCGGGTTCGGGGACGCCAAAGACCGGCTTGGTCTGGGAGGCCAAAGACCCGGCTGGTCTGGACGCCAAGCCCCGGCCGGTTGGGACCCCAAGCCCCGGTTGGTCTGGGACACCAAGCCCCGGCCTGGTATGGACCCCAAAACCCCGGCCCGGGTTGGGAAGCCAACCCCGGCGTATTTTGGGGGACGAAAAGACCCGGGCCCTGGTCTGGGACGCCAAGACCGGCCTGGTCTGGGACACAAGCCCCGGGGCCTGTCGGGGACCCCAAAGACCCGGCCTGGGGGGACATAAAAACCCCGGGCTGGTTGGGGAACCCCAAAGCCCCTCCCTGGTCTGGGACACCAAAACCCCCGGGCCGGTCGGGCCCCAAACTGGGCCCGGGTTTGGGACACAAAGCCCCGGCATGGTCGGGGGCCAAGCCCCGGGCCTGGTCTAGGACGAAACCCCCCGGGGAAAAAGGGCCCCGGCTGTCGGGGGGCCCAAGACCGGCCGGGTTTGTTACCCCAAGCCCGGCCTGGTCGAGACATCGCCCCGGGCCTGGTCTGGGACCCCAAAGGCCGGCCTGGTCGGGGGCCCAAGACCGCCTGGTCTGGGACACCAAGACCCGGCCTGGTCGGGGAAACCCCGCCCGGCCAGGTCTTGGACGCCAAGACCGGCTTGGTTTTGGCCCAAGCCCCGGCTGGTCTGGGCCCAAAGACCCGCCTGGTTGGACCCCAAAGCCCCGGTCTGGTCTGGGACACAAACCCGGCCTGGCATGGACACCAAGCCCCGGCTGGTTGGGACCCCAAAGACCGGCTGGTCGGGGACCCCAAAGCCTGGCCTGGTCGGGGACCCCAAACCCGGCATGGTCTGGGACACCAAGACCCGGCCTGGCTGGGACACAAGACCCCCCCGGGGACGGGACCCCAAGCCCGGCCGGGTTTGGGACCCCAAAGCCCGGCCTGGTCGGGACAAAAACCCGGGGCCGGGTTTTGGGGGACCCAAACCCGCCCGGGTCAGGGACACCAAGACCCCGGCCCGGGTCTGGGACACCAAACCCCCCCTTGTTGGGACGCCAAGACCCACCTGGTCGGGGACGCCAAGACACGGCCTGGTCGGGGACCCCAAGACCCAGGGTCGGGGACCCCAAGCCCGGCCCCGGTTGGGACACCAAGACCCGCCCGGTCGGGACCCAATCCCGGCCCGGGTTTGGGACGCCAAGCCCCGGGCCTGGTCGGGACCCCAAGACCCAGAGGCAGGAACCCCAAAGCCCCGGCCTGGGACCCAAAGCCCCGGGCCTGGTTGGGACCCCAAGCCCCGGGGCCGGGTTTGGGGCCCCCAAGCCCCGGGGAAACCTGGTCGGGAACCAAGACCCCCCCTGCTGGCACACCAAAACCGGCCTGGTGGACCCCAAGCCCCGGGCCCTGGTCAGGGACCCCAACCCCGGCCGGGCGGGGATAGTCAAAGGGAGAAGTTATAAATTTTCCCGGGGTTCAGCAGAAAACCCACACACAAATGCAAAAATTTTAAGTTGCGGGCTCAAAAATCCAGCTATAGCGGAGTAATCTCTTTGGTTTTTGTTATAAGCTATGGAACACTTAACTTGTACCCCAGCTGGGCTCAGCTAAATTCAGGGTTTTTCGAGAACGCCGGAGCTGGGGAGGGGGGGGTAGGGGGGGGATGTCGGGGATGGGGAGGTCTGCCGCCCCCCTTTAAATGAAAGGGGGGGGGGAAACCTCCTGTTCGGGCCCCTAAAAATATTGTATATACATGAATTTTTAACTCTTGGGGTGTAAAATGAAGAATATAAATCGTGGTGTATGTGTCGTGGAATAGGTAAAAAATTGCCTTTTCTTGCCGAAAAAAGGAAATCGAAATTTGTTATGCAATAATTTTAAAAAAAAAAAAACTTTCAAAACCCAAACGAAAAAATATTTCAAATGTTTTTTATTATTAAATTATTGTTAACTTACCTAAAAAATTATTTAGTGGTTTGGGGGCCAAAAAAAATTTGCACTTTTTAATAAGGTAGGTAAATTTTCAAAGGGGTTTTTTGGTACAAAATTATTAATTTTTCATTAATATAAATAAAAAAAAAATAAACGAATATTATTTTTGAGAGATATACTGTTGGTGTGTATTATACGGGTTGTATATCCAGTAGCGCCCCCTTTTATGTACTGCTATAAAAACAACGTTTCACATCAACGTCAAATTATTTACGTAAAGCAAACGGAAAAGGGCAGAACTGGGTTTGTGACTCACTGCAACGAAGTGCCACAACCCGATACTATACGACGTTACGAGGGGGAGGGAGGGGGAAGACGCTTTCCCAGGGGGGGGAACAATGTTTTCTTTTGGCATCCGAGGGAAATTTTCAGGGTGACGCATCGAGGGGACCGGGGAAAAAAGGATTTATTACGTCATCAGAGAGGGGCTCCGGGATTTTTTAAGGGGGCGGCGTGAGGGCAATCCCCCCCCCACAGACCCCTTGACACGTAATTAGTTCCCTTGGAGTAGTTCATGAGGTGTTACTGACGTAGTATTTCTGTAAAATACGTCTAAGATAAATCTAGAAAAACCTTCACCTGATCTGGTGTCACCAGATCATGTAGGGTTTGAACGCAAGCCGAGGTCACTCGCCACACAGATAAGGGCCCTGTTAACCCACCCCCCAACCAACAGACAATGGTCTGTACGCTACCATCAACCACAAAACAATGGCGTCACACCCACCAATCAACCACACAGACAATGGTCTGTCACAGCTACCACCACCACAAAAATGGTCTGTCACAGCCCCCAACAACCACACAGCAAGGTCTGTCCGCCACCAAAAACCACACAGACAAGGGGTCTGTCACAGCCCCCAATCAACCAACAGACAATGGCGCACAGCCCCAATCAACCACACGCAAGGGTACACTCAAAAAATATTCCTTACAAAAAAACACCACTCACACCCTTTGTTCCACCTATAGGTCCGACGACAAAAACATTGTGGCACAGAGATCTCTCTCCCACTTCATTACCCACCGCTGTCTCCCCTCACTTCGCTCACTTTTATAAAGTTAAACTTGATGTAGAAGTTGGTTGCAATTTAAAAGGCTTCTGGCAGTTTTTTCTTTTGGGGGACGCGACTCTGGAAGCCATAAAAAAGCCAGACATCTGGAGTTTTTTAGCGGAAGCCTCGGGGGGAAAGTTTTTTTGTAAATGTTAGGGGGGAGGATGCCTGCAATACTATTGTTTTGCGGGGGACACACACATGGGGGGAGGTAAGCCTGAAACATTCTTGTGTTGTTGACACACACAGGAGGGAGGAAAACCCTGCAATATACTTGTTGCAGGGACAACACATGGGGGGAGTACAAGCCGAAAACAATATTGTGTTGTTGACACACCCACATGGAGGGGTTTTAAACCCTGCAAACTTTGTTGCTTGCCCAACAATGGGGGGGGGATCAAGCCGCAACATATTGTTTTTGCGGGACCACACGGGGAGGGAGGATAACCCGAAAAACTACTTGTGTTGCTTCCCACAACATGGAGGGAGGATCAAAGCCTGCAACAATTTGTGTTGCTTGACACAACATGGAGGGAGTATCAACCCGCAACACTACTTGTTTTGCTGACACACACATGGGGGGGATAAAAAGGCCTGAAACACTACTTGTTTGCTTGACCACACAGGAGGGAGTACAAGCTGCAACACTCTTGTGTTGTTGACCACACATGGGGGGTTCAAGCCGCAACACTACTTGTGTTGCTTGACCACACATGGAGGGAGGATCAAGCCTGCAACATATTTGTTGCTTGCCAAACACATGGAGGGAGTATAAACCCTGCAAACAAACTTGTGTTGCTTGACACACACATGGAGGAGGATAAACCCTGAACACTACTTGTGTTCTTGAAAACATGGGGGGGAGGTAAAGGGGGAGGAGAGGTTCTGGGCGGCCTAACACTAGCGATCATTCAACACAAGTTTTCCACAATGAACAGCACGAAGCCGTATCAAAACAGACTCTTGTTACTGCTTTCCCCAACATGAAGACGATTTGTGTGGCTAAAATTTTGATCCACGTGATGAAGGGGGATGAATGTGAAAGGGAAAGGGGACGAGGTGATGTTTTGTGGCGTCACGTTGAAAATGCCTGAAGAGTGAGATGATATGTTCTCCAAGATAACGAAAGGGGAAAAACTCACATAACACAGTGAAGGGAAACTCACGCACATGAAGGTGAACATAAAAGCCAAAGTGAAGGGGAACATACGTAAAAAAGTGAAAGGGAACACTACAGTAACACATGAAGGTGAACACCACAGTAACACAGTGAAGGGAACACTAAAGAAAAAAGTGAAAGGGGAACACTCACAGAAAACCGGAAGGTGAAAACCCCAAAACCGTGAAGTGAACATCACATAACACAGTGAAGGGGAACCTCAGTAACACAGGGGAAGGTGAAAATCACATAAAAACATTTAAGGTGAACCCTCACGAAACACGTGAAGGTGAACCTCCAGAAACCAGTGAAGGGGAACAAACAGTAAACGTGAAGGGAACATCACAGTAAACAGTGAAAGGTGAACACTAACCCGTAACACAGTGAAAATGAACACTCAAGTAAAACAGTGAAGGTGAACACTCCAACAACACAGTGAAGGGAACACCACAGTAACACAGTGAAGGGGAACATCAAACAACACAGTGAAGGTGAACCTACAACAAAAACCCGTGAAAGGGAAAACCTCCAGTAACACAGTGAAGGTAAATCACAACAAACAGGAAGGTGAACACTCACATAACAAGTGAAGGTGAACAGTAACAACAACACGTGAAAGGTGAAATCCAGTAAACAGTAAGGGTTTAACATCCAGTAACACGTGGGTGAAAAACTAAAAGTAAAAACCCGTGAATGGGGAACCACATTTAACAGTGAAGGGAACCCACAGTAACACAGTGAAGGTGAACACTAACAACAAACAGTGAAGGGGAACTCACATAAAAAGTGAAGGGGGGAACCTCACGTAAAACCCCAGGAAGGGGAACACTAACAGTAACACATGAAGGGAACACTCCAGTAACACAGTGAAGGGGTGAACACTACAAAACCAGTTGAGGTGAAAACCACAGTAACACAGTGAAGGTGAACTCCAACAAACAGTGAAGGTGAACTCACAACAACACAGTGAAGGGGGAACACTCACAGTAACACATGAAGGTGAACCCTCACAACAACACATGAAGGTGACATTCCCCGTAACACAGTGAAGGTGAACCTAACCAACCAGGGAGGTAACACTACATAACACAGTGAAGGTGAACACCAAAAAGTAACACTGAAAAGGGGAACACTAAAGTAACACAGGAAGGGGAACCTCACAGTAAAACAGTGAAGGTGAAAACTCACAGTAAAACCCGGAAGGGGAAAACCCCACAACAAACAGTGAAGGGGAACACTCACAACAAACTGAAAGGGGAACACTCACAAACACAGTGAAGGGGAACACTCACACAAAAAAAGGAAAGGGAAAACTAACAACAAAACCCGTGAAGGTGAACACCACAAACACAGTGAAGGTGAACACTCAAGTTTAACCAGTGAAGGTGAAACACTAAAAGTAAACGTGAAGGTGAACATCACAGTAAAACAGTGAAGGAACATCACAGTAACACAGTGAAAGGGGAAACTCACAGAAAAAAATAAAGGTGGGGGGAAAACCACAGTAAACCAGGGGGGGGAATAACAACAACACAGTGAATGAACACTCACAGAAACACAGTGAAGGTGAACACTAACAGTAACACAGTGAAGGTGAACACTCACAACAACACAGTGAAGGTGAACACTCACAGTAACACAGTGAAGGTGAACACTCACAGTAACACAGTGAAGGTGAACACTAACAACAACACAGTGAAGGTGAACACTCACAGTAACACAGTGAAGGTGAACACTAAAAAGCAACACATGAAGGTGAACACTACAGTAACACAAAGAAGGTGAACAACGTAACACAGTGAAAGGTGAACATCACGTAACACGTGAAGGTTTAAATCACGTAACACGTGAAGGGAACACTACAGAACCAGTGAAGGGGTAAATCCTAAAAAAAGTGAAAGGGGAAAAACTACAGTAACCGTGAAGGGGAAAACTCACGAAACACAGTGAAGGTGAACATCCAGTAACACGGAAGGGAAATAAAAGTAACCAGTGAAGGTGAACACCCCATAAAATGAAGGGGAACACTAACATAAACGTGAAGGGGAACACTACAGAACAAGTTAAGGTGGGAACACTCCCAAAAAAACCAGTGGGGAACACTCACAACAACACAGTGAAGGGTGAAACACTCACAGAACACGTGAAGGTGAACATCACAACAACACATGAAGTGAACATAAAAGTAACACGGAAGGGGGAACCTCACAGTAAAAATGGGGGTGAACACTCCAGAAACACTGAAGGGGAACCACTCACAGAAACACAGTGAAAGGTGCCTCACCCCAAAACCAGTAAGGGTGAACATCACGAACACGTGAAGGTGAACCCCCTCACTAAACAGTGAAGGGGACACAACCCCCAAAAACAGTGAAGGTGAACCTCCAGTAAACCGTGAAGGTGAACATCAGAGTAACCAGTGAAGGTGAACATACAAAACACGTGAAGGGGAACACTCACATAACAAGTGAAGGTGAACACTCCAGTAACACAGGAAGGGGAACACCAAGTAACAATGAAGGTGAACATCACAACAACAAGTGAAGGTGAACACCCAAGTAAACGTGAAGTTTAACACCCACAACAACACAGTGAAGTGAACCCCACAGTAACAAGTGAAGGTGAACACTCCCAAAAAACACAGTGAAGGGGAAAAACTACGTAAACAGTGAAGGTGAACACTCACAGTAACACGTGAAGGTAACATCACAAAACACAGTGAAGGTGAAAACTACAGAAACACAGTGAAGGGGAACACCACATAAACACAGTGAAAAGGGGAACACTCACAGAAACACAGGAAGGTGAAAAAACTCGAGTAAAAAGTAAAGGGGAACACTACAAAACACAGTGAAGGTGAAACTCCAGTAACCGTGAAGGGAAAACCCCACAGTAACACAGTGAAAGGGGAACACTCCCCAAAAAAACAGTGAAGGTGAACATTCAGAAACAAGTAAAGGGAACATCACGAAAAAACAGTGAAGGGGAACACTCCAGAAACACAGTAAAATGAACACTCACGTAAAAAAAGTGAAGGGGAACACCACAGTAAAAAGTGAAAGGGAAAAACTAACAGCAACACATGAAGGTAACACCCCAGTAACACAGTGAAAGGGGAACACCCCCAGTAAAAACAGTGAATGAAAAACTACAAAACCAGTGAAAGGGGGAAACTCACGTAAACAGTGAAGGGGAACACTACACAACCCAAAATGAAGGGAAAAACTAAAAACAAAACAGTGAAAGGGGAACATCCATAAAAACAGTGAAAGGTGAAACTAACATTAACACAGGAAGGTGAAAACCCCTCATAACAAACTGAAGGGGAAACCACATAACGCAGTGAAGGGGAACCTCCAGTAACACAGTGAAGGGAACACCCCAGAAACACAGTGAAGGTGAACACCCCAGAAAAACCTGAAGGTGAACACTCACAGAAACACAGTGAAGGTGAAACTAAGAAAACAGTGAAGGGAACATACAGCAACACGTGAAGGGGAACACTCCAGTAACCAGTGAAGGGGAAAAAACTAACAGCAACACAGTGAAGGTGAACATACAGTAAACACGGAAGGGGAACACTCACATAACACATGAGGTGAACACTCACAGAAACCGTGAAGGGGAACACTCACAGTAACCAGTGAAGGTGAACCTAACATAACACAGGAAAGGGGAACACCAAAGTAACGAGTGAAGGGAACATAACGTAACACAGTGAAGGGAACACCCGTAACACAGTGAAGGTGAACACTCACAACAACACAGTGAAGGTGAAACCCCACAACAACACAGTGAAGGTGAACATCCCGAACCAGTGAAGGTGAAAAACTCACAACAAACAGTGAAGGAACACTAAAATAAAACAGTGAAGGGGAAAAACTCACAGAACACAGTGAAGGGGAAATCACATAACCGTGAAGGTGAACACCACAGAAACCCCAGTGAAGGTGAACACCACAGAAAAACGGAAGGTGAACACTCCAGAAACAATGAAGTGAAAACCTCACAGTAAACGTGAAAGGGGAACCAACAACAACAGTAAAGGGGAACATCACAAACACATGAAGGGGAACTCAGGTAAAAATGAAAGGGGAAAATCACAGAACACATGAAGGGAACATCCAGTAAAAAGTGAAGGGGAACACTCACAGTAAAACAGTGAGGTGAACATACAAAAACACAGTGAAGGTGAACACCCACAGTAACAAAGTGGGTGAACACTCACAACAAAAACAGTGAAGGTGAACCTAAAAGTAACCATGAAAGGGGAACACCACAGTAACACAGTGAAGGTAACACTCCAGAAACACAGTAAGGGAACACTACAGAAAAACGTGAAGGGGAACACTCACATAAAACAGTGAAGGTAAACACTCACGAACACGTGAAAAGGTAACACCCCGTAACACAGTGAAGGGGAACACTAACAACAACCGTGAAGGGTGAACATCACAGTAACACAGGAGGGAAAAATCCTAACACCAGAAAGGGGAACACTCACAGAAAAACAGTGAAAGGGAACACCACAGAAACACAGTAAAATGAACACTCACAGAAACACAGGAAGGTGAACACCACGAAAACAGTGAAGGTGAAAAACCCCACAGTAACACAGTGAAGTAACACTCCCAGTAACACAGTGAAGGTGAACCTTTAAAACAAACACAGTGAAGGGGGAACCCTCACGTCACAGTGAAGGTGAACACCACAGTAAAAGTGAAGGGAACACTCAAAACCAAATGAAGGTGAAACCCCACATAAACAGTGAAGGTGAACATACGCAACACAGTGAAGGTGAACATAAAAAAACCAGTGAAGGTAAAACCACAGTAACCAGTGAAAATGAACACAATATTAACACAGTAAGGGAAACTCATAACAAACGTAAGGGAACACTCACAGTAACGCATGAAGGTGAACACTCCAAATAACACGTGAAGGGGAAAAACCCACAGAAACACATGAAGGTGAACCTCACAGCAACACAGTAAGGTAAAAAACCCAAAAACAACACGTGAAAGGGGAACACTCACAGTAACACAGGAAGGTGAACATAAAAATTTAAAACATGAAGGTGAACACTCACAGAAACACAGTGAGGGAAACTCACAGAAACACAGTGAAGGTGAAAACTCAAGAAAACAGTGAAGGTAAAATCACAGAAAAACAGTGAAGGTGAACACTAAAAAGAACACGTGAAGGGAAAACCCCCATAACACTGAAGGGGAACATCACAGTAAAACAGTGAAGGGGAAATAACAGCAACACAGTGGGTGAAAACTCACAGTACACAGTGAAGGTGAAAAACTCACTAACACAGGAAGGGGGAACACTCACAGTAACACAGTGAAGGTGAACACTAACAAACCAGTGAAGGTGAACATAGCTTTAAACGTGAAGGGAACACTAACAGTAACACAGGGAAAGGGGAACACTAACATAACACAGTGAAGGTGAACACTCACAGCAAAATGTGAGGTGAACACAACATAAACAGTGAAGGGGAAAAACTAACGTAACAGTGAAAGGGGAACACAACATAACAAGTGAAGGGGAACACTAAATAACAAGTAAGGGGGAAACTAACATAAAAACAGTGAAGGTGAAAACCACGAACACAGTGAAAGGGGAAAACTAACAGTAACACAGTGAAGGGAAAAATCCAAAAACTTTAATAAACAAACAGTAACACATGAGGGGGAAAACTCACGAACACAGTGAAGGGGAACACTAACAGTAACAAGTAGGTAACACTAACAGTAACACGTGAAAGGGAAACCCAACAGTAAACAGTGAAAGGTGAACATAACCAAAAACAGTGAGGTAACATAACAGTAAAACAGTAAAGGGAACACCCCCATTAACACAGTGAAGGGGAAAAACCCCAGAACACAGTAAAAGGGGAACATCACGTAACACAGTGAAGGTGAACCCTCACAAAAACACAGTGAAGGGAAAACTAAAAAACAACACAGTGAAGGTGAAAACTCACAAAAACCAGTGAAAAGGGGAACATAAAACAACACGGAAGGTGAACACTAACACAACACAGTGAAGGGGAACACACAAAAAAACACGTGAAGGGGAAAACTAAAAAACAACACAGGAAGGTGAACACAAAACAACACGTGAAGGTTGGAACAAACAGCAACACAGTGAAGGTGAAAAATTCACAAAAAACAGTGAAGGTGAACACTAAAAACAACACAGTGAAGGTGAACTTACCAAAAACGTGAAGGTGAACATAACAACAAAACGTGAAGGGGAAAACTAACAGAACACAGGAAGGTGAACACTAACAACAACCGTGAAGGTAAACCCAACACAAACAGTGAAGGTGAAAAATTACAACAAACAGGAAAAGGGAAATTCACAAAACACAGTGAAGTGAACATTCACAACAACACAGTGAAAGGGAACACTAACAACAACACGTAAGGTGAACCTCA
Organism: Cherax quadricarinatus; assembly: GCF_026875155.1. NCBI lineage: Eukaryota > Metazoa > Arthropoda > Malacostraca > Decapoda > Parastacidae > Cherax > Cherax quadricarinatus. The sequence continues at coordinate 33,196,314 of NC_069461.1, read as the reverse complement.
CAACAACACAGTGAAGTGAACCTAACAACAAAAACAGTGAAGGTGAACACCCCATAACAGTGAAGGTGAACACTAACAAAAAAACAGTGAAAGGGGAAAACTAAAAACAACCAGTGAAAGGGGAACCCTCACGTAAACAGTGAAAGGGGAACCTAACAAAAAACCGTGAATGAACACAACAAAACACAGTTTAAGGTGAAACCACGTAACACAGTGAAGTGAACACACAACAACACAGTGAAGGTGAACACTAACAACAACACAGTGAAGGTGAACACTCACAACAACACAGTGAAGGTGAACACTCACAACAACACAGTGAAGGTGAACACTCACAACAACACAGTGAAGGTGAACACTACAACAACCAGTGAAGGTGAACATCACAACAAACAGTGAAGGTAACACTAACAACAACAAGTGAAGGTGAAAACTAAAACAACCCGTGAAAGGGAACAAAACAACAACCCACAATGGTCTGGTTCAGGTTTCCTGTGTTTAGTTTTATTTCAATATTTTGGTGTGAGACCCGCCTGAACACTCATTAATGGGCCCGGAAAACCGATGTAGTGTTGCCGTTCTGAAAACTACATACTATTTAAACCTGTTACTACAAATGTGTACTACAAAACTTGTGTTTTCAAAACGTGTATCAACACGTGGGTAAACACGTTAAAACAACACTGGTTTTGGGACAACACTTTGGTGGGACAACACGGGGGTAAACACTGTGTGGTACAAACTGTGTACAAACCCTGTGTGGTACAAAACTGTGATACAACATGTGTGGTACAACCTGGTTTGGGCAACGCTGTGTGGGACAACACTGTGTGTACAACACTGTGTGGTACAACACTGTGTGGTACAACACTGTGTGGTACAACACTGTGTACTACAACACTGTGTGGTACAACACTGTGTACTACAACACTGTGTGGTACAACACTGTGTGGTACAACACTGTGTGTTACAACACTGTATGGTACAACACTGTGTGATACAACACTGTGTACTACAACACTGTGTGGTACAACACTGTGTGCTACAACATTGTGTGCTACAACACTATGTGCTACAACACTGCGTGCTACAACACTGTGTGCTCCAACTCTGTTTGCTACAACACTGCGTGCTACAACACTGTGTGCTACAACACTGTGTGCTACAACACTGTGTGCTACAACACTGTGTGCTACAACACTGTGTGCTACAACACTCTGTGCTACAACACTGTGTGCTATAACACTGTGTGCTACAACACAGTGTGCAACAACACTTCGTGCTACAACACTGTGTGCTTCAACACTGTGTGCTACAACACTTCGGGCTACAACACTGTGTGCTACAACACTTCGTGATACAACACTGTGTGCTACAACATTGTATGCTACAACACTGTGTGCTACAACACTGTGTGCAACAACACTTCGTGCTACAACACTGTGTGCTTCAACACTGTGTGCTACAACACTTCGTGCTACAACACTGTGTGCTACAACACTGTGTGCTAAAACACTGTGTGCTAAACACTGTGTGCTACAACACTGTGTGCTACAACACTGTGTGCTACAAAACTGTGTGCTACAACACTGTGTGCTACAACACTGTGTGCTACAACACTGTGTGCTACAACACTGTGTGCTACAACACTGTGTGCTACAACACTGTGTGCTACAACACTGTGTGTTACAACACTGTGTGCTACAACACTTCGTGCTACAACACTGTGTGCTACAACACTGTGTGCTACAACACTGTGGGCTACAACACTGTGTGCTACAACACTGTGTGCTACAACACTTGTGCTACAACACTGTGTCTACAACACTGTGTGTTACAACACTGTGTGCTACAACACTGTGTGCTACAACACTGTGTGTTACAACACTGTGTGCTACAACACTGTGTGCTACAACACTGTGTGCTACAACACTGTGTGCTACAACACTGTGTGCTACAACACTGTGTGCTACAACACTGTGTGCTACAACACTGTGTGCTACAAACATCTGTGTGCTACAACACTGGTGTGCTACATACACTGTGTGCTACAACACTTCTTGTACAACACTGTGTGCTAAAACACTGTGTGCTACAACACTGTGTGCTACAACACTGTGTGCTACAACACTTTGTGCTACAACACTGTGTGCTACAACACTGTGTGTTACAACACTGTGTGCTACAACACTGTGTTCTACAACACTGTGCGATACAACACTTTGTGCTACAACAGTGTGCTACAACACTGTGTGTTACAACACTGTGTGTTACAACACTGTGTGTTACAACACTGTGTGCTACAACACTGTATGCTACAACACTTTGTGCTACAACACTGTGTGCTTCAACACTGTGTGCTACAACACTGTGTGTTACAACACTGTGTGCTGCAACATTGTGTGCTGCAACACTGTGTGCTGCAACAATGTGTGCTGCAACACTGTGTGTTGCAACACTGTGTGCTGCAACACTGTGTGCCACAACACTGTGTGCTACAACACTACGTGTTACAACACTGTGTGCTGCAACACTGTGTGCTGCAACACTGTGTGCTACAACACTGTGTGCTACAACACTGTGTGCTGCAACACTGTGTGCTGCAACACTGTGTGCTGCAACACTGTGTGCTACAACACTGTGTGCTACAACACTGTGTGCTGCAACACTGTGTGCTACAACACTGTGTGCTGCAACACTATGTGCCACAACACTGTCTGCTACAACACTACGTGTTACAACACTGTGTGCTACAAAATTGCATGTTACAACACTGCCTGCTACAACACAGTGTGCTACTACACTGTGTGTTACAACACTGTGTGCCACAACACTACGTGTTACAACACTGTGTGCTACAACAATACGTGTTACAACACTGTGTGCTACAACACTACTTGTTACAACACTGTGTGCTACAACAATACGTGTTACAACACTGTGTGCTACAACACTACGTGTTACAACACTGTGTGCTACAACAATACGTGTTACAACACTGTGTGCTACAACACTGTATGCTACAACACTTTGTGCTACAACACTGTGTGCTACAACACTTCTTGCTACAACACTCTGTGCTACAACACTCTGTGCTGCAACACTGTGTGCTACAACACTGTGTGCTACAACACTGTGCTACAACACTATGCTGCAACACTGTGTGCTACAACACTGTGTGCTACAACACTCTGTGCTACAACACTCTGTGCTGCAACACTGTGTGCTACAACACTGTGTGCTACAACACTGTGCTACAACACTATGCTGCAACACTGTGTGCTACAACACTCTGTGCTACAACACTGTGTGCTACAACACTGTGTGCTACAACACTGTGCTACAACACTCTGTGCTACAACACTCTGTGCTTCAACACTCTGTGCTACAACACTCTGTGCTACAACACTGTGTGCTACAACTCTGTGTGCTACATCGCTGTGTGCTGCAACACTGTGTACTACAACACTGTATGCTGCAACACTGCATGCTACAACACTCTGTGCTACAACACTGTGTGCTACAACACTGTGTGCTACAACACTCTGTGCTACAACACTCTGTGCTGCAACACTGTGTGCTACAGCACTGTGTGCTACAACACAGTGAGCTACAACACTGTATGCTGCAACACTGTGTGCTACAGCACTGTATGCTGCAACACTCTGTGCTACAACACTCTGTGCTACAACACTCTGTGCTACAACGACTTGTGCTACACACTGTGTGCTACAACACTGTGTGCTGCAACACTGTGTGCTACAACACTGTGTCCTACAACACTGTGTGTTACAACACTGTGTGCTACAACACTGTGTGTTACAACACTGTGTGTTACAACACTGTGTGTTACAACACTGTGTGTTACAACACTGTGTGCTACAACACTGTGTGCTACAACACTGTGTGCTACAACACTGTGTGCTACAACACTGTGTGCTACAACACTGTGTGTTACAACAATGTGTGCTACAACACTGTGTGTTACAACACTGTGTGTTACAACACTGTGTGTTACAACACTGTGTGCTACAACACTGTGTGTTACAACACTGTGTGTTACAACACTGTGTGCTACAACACTGTGTGCTACAACACTGTGTGCTACAACACTGTGTGTTACAACATGTGTGCTACAACACTGTGTGTACAACACTGTGTGTTACAACACTGTGTGTTACAACACTGTGTGTACAACACTGTGTGTACAACACTGTGTGTTACAACACTGTGTGCTACAACACTGTGTGTTACAACACTGTGTGCTACAACACTGTGTGTTACAACACTGTGTGTTACAACACTGTGTGCTACAACACTGTGTGCTACAACACTGTGTGCTACAACACTGTGTGCTACAACACTGTGTGCTACAACACTGTGTGTTACAACAATGTGTGCTACAACACTGTGTGTTACAACACTGTGTGTTACAACACTGTGTGTTACAACACTGTGTGTTACAACACTGTGTGCTACAACACTGTGTGTTACAACACTGTGTGCTACAACACTGTGTGTTACAACACTGTTTTGTTAAACACTGTGTGCTACAACACTGTGTGCTACAACACTGTGTGCTACAACACTGTTGCTAAACATTGTGTGTTACAACACTTTTGTGCTACAACACTGTGTGCTACAACACTGTGTGTTACAACACTGTGTGCTACAACACTGTGTGTTACAACATTGTGTGCTACAACACTCTGTGCTACAACACTCTGTGCTACAACACTCTGTGCTACAACACTGTGTGGTACAACACTCTGTGCTACAACACTGTGTGCTACAACACTCTGTGCTACAACACTCTGTGCTACAACACTCTGTGCTACAACACTGTGTGCTACAACACTCTGTGCTACAACACTCTGTGCTACAACACTGTGCTGCAACACTGTGTGCTACAACACTCTGTGCTACAACACTGTGTGCTTCAACACTGCATGCTGCAACACTGTGTGCTACAACACTGTGTGCTACAACTCTCTGTGCTACATCACTCTGTGCTGCAACACTGTGTGTTACAACACTGTGTGCTACAACACTCTGTGCTACAACACTCTGTGCTACAACACTCTGTGCTGCAACACTCTGTGCTGCAACACTGTGTGCTACAACACTCTGTGCTACAACACTGTGTGCTTCAACACTGCATGCTGCAACACTGTGTGCTACAACACTGTGTGCTACAACTCTCTGTGCTACATCACTCTGTGCTGCAACACTTTGTGCTACAACACTGCATGCTGCAACACTGTGTGCTACAACACTGTGTGCTACAACTCTCTGTGCTACATCACTCTGTCCTGCAACACTGTGTGCTGCAACACTGTGTGCTACAACACTGTGTGCTACAACACTCTTGTGCTACAACACTGTGTGCTACAACACTGTGTGACTGGCAACACTGTGTGCTACAACACTGATGCTGCAACACTGTGTGCTACAACACTGTGTGCTACAACTCTCTGTGCTACATCACTCTGTCCTGCAACACTGTGTGCTACAGCACTGTGTGCTACAACACTGTGTGCTACAACACTGTGTGCTACAACACTGTGTGCTACAACACTGTGTGCTACAACACTGTGTGCTACAACACTGTGTGCTACAACACTGTGTGCTACAACACTGTGTGCTACAACACTCTGTGCTACAACACTGTGTGCTACAACACTGTGTGCTACAACACTGTGTGCTACAACACTGTGTGCTACAACACTGTGTGCTACAACACTGTGTGCTACAACTCTCTGTGCTACATCAGTCTGTGCTGCAACACTGTGTGCTACAGCACTGTGTGCTACAACACTGTGTGCTACAACACTGTGTGCTACAACACTGTGTGCTACAACACTTGTGCTACAACACTGTGTGCTACAACACTGTGTGCTACAACACTGTGTGCTACAACACTTCTTGCTACAACACTGTGTGCTACAACACTGTGTGCTACAACACTGTGTGCTACAACACTTCTTGCTACAACACTGTGTGCTACAACACTGTGTGCTACAACACTGTGTGCTACAACACTTTTGCTACAACACTGTGTGCTACAACACTCTGTGCTACAACACTGTGTGCTACAACACTGTGTGCTACAACACTCTGTGCTACAACACTGTTTGCTACAACACTGTGTGCTACAACACTGTGTGCTACAACACTTCTTGCTACAACACTCTGTGCTACAACACTGTGTGCTACAACACTGTGTGCTACAACACTGTGTGCTACAACACTGTGTGCTACAACACTTCTTGCTACAACACTCTGTGCTACAACACTGTGTGCTACAACACTGTGTGCTACAACACTGTGTGCTACAATACTATGTGGCACAACACTGTTTGCTACAACACTGTGTGCTGCAACACTGCTACAACTCTGTGTGCTATAACACTGTGGGCTGCAACACTGTGTGCTACAACACTTCGTGCTACAAAACTGTGTGGCACAACACTGTGTGCTACAACACTGTGTGCCACAACACTGTGTGCTGCAACACTGTGTGCTACAACTCTGTGTGCTACAACACCTCGTGCTGCAACACTGTGTGCTGCAACACTGTGTGCTGCAACACTGTGTGCTGCAACACCTTCACGCAAAACTTGCGCTCAATATACGAATTTACCTTCTATTTATAGCTCACGAATTTTTCGAATTTAATTACGACCGCTGAGTAGTGGCGCTGCGGAGGTAGGGGAGGCTTATTGGGGGGGGAGGGGAAATTAGGAAACTGTATGTAAAGGGGAGGGAATAGGGAGGAGTGAAGGGAGGGAGTGAGGGGAGGGGGTGAGGGGAAGGAGTGAGGGGAAAGGAGTGAGGGGAGGAGTGAGGAGGGAGGAGGGGAGGGAGTGAGCCTGGAGGTGACTGGGGTAGGAGTGAGGGGAGGGAGGAGGGGTGGGCAGAGTGGGTGGAGGAAGGGGCAGGGACTGTGGGATACGAAAGAGGCTTTAACACGTAATGCTGGACAAAGGATCACCACACGGGAACGAAGAGGAAAGAAAGAGAAATGGGAGACGAGAGGACGAACAGGAGTAGAGAAGAGATGGACAGAGAGGAGAAAACGTGGAGAACAGTGAGAGATTTTCGCGACAACTTGTTCGCGATCAGTTGTAATTAACGCCCTCGGTGAAAGTCCTTTTCCGCGCACGGAGCGACCTCACTAGAGGCTGTAATCTGGTCGCGCTAACGTGGCTCGTAGCGGGCGGCACCCGGACCACGGCCCAGGACCACGGCCCAGGACCATGGTCCTGCCCGGTATAACTTTTAAGGCGAGACATATTGTGTGTACCTTTTGCAACGGTCTTGAGGCGGGTACTTGGGTTTCCAACGGGAACGACGGTTCTAACGGTCAATGTTATTCATTAGTTCTAACGGTTTATAACGGATTCAACAGTCTGAACAGGTTGATCAGTCCCCTGGCTTACGAGTCCTCTGGCTCACCAGTCTCCTGGCTTACCAGTTCCCTGGCTTACCAGTACCCTGGCTTGCAATCCCATGGCTACCAGTCCCTTGTTTACCAGTTCCCTGGTTTACCAGTCCCCTGGCTTACCAGTCCCCTGGCTTACCAGTTTCCTGGCTTACCAGTCCCCTGGCTTGCCAATTCCCTGGCTTACCAGTCCCCTAGTTTACCAGTCCCCTGGTTTACCAGTCCCCTGGTTTACCAGTCCCCTGGCTTATCAGACCCCTGGCTTACCAGTCCCCTGGCTTACCAGTTCCTTGGCTTACCAGTCCTCTGACTTACCAGTCCCCTAGCTTATCAGTCCCCTTGCTGGCCAGTCCCCTGGCTTGCTAGTCCCTTGGCTTACCAGCCCTCTGGCTTACCAGTCCCCTAGCTTACCAGTCCCCTGGCTGGCCAGCCCCCTGGCTTACCAGTCCCATGGCTTGCCAATCCCCTGGCTTACCAGTCCCCTAGTTTACCAGTCCTTTGGTTTACCAGTCCCCTGGCTTACCAGTCCCCTGGCTTACCAGTTTCCTGGCTTACCAGTCCCCTGGCTTGCCAATCCCCTGGCTTACCAGTCCCCTAGTTTACCAGACCCCTGGTTTACCAGTCCCCTGGTTTACCAGTCCCCTGGTTTACTAGTCCCCTGGCTTATCGGAGCCCTGGCTTACCAGTCCCCTGGTTTACCAGTCCCTTGGATTACCAGTCCTCCTACTTACCAGTCCCCTAGCTTATCAGTCCCCTGGCTGGCCAGTCCCCTGGTTTGCCAGTCCCTTGGCTTACCAGTCCTCTGGCTTACCAGTCCCCTAGCTTACCAGTACCCTGGCTTACCAGCTCCCTGGCTTACCAGTCCCCTGGCTTGCCAATCCTCTGGCTTACCAGTCCTCTGGCTTACCAGTCCCCTGGCTTACCAGTCCCCTGGCTTGCCAATCCCCTGGCTTACCAGTCCCCTGGTTTACCAGTCCCCTGGCTTGCCAGTTCCCTGGCTTACCAGCCACCTGGCTTACCAGCCCCCTGGCTTGCCAATCCCCTGGCTTACCAGTCCCCTAGTTTACCAGTCCCCTGGTTTACCAGTCCCCTGGTTTACCAGTCCCCTGGTTTACCAGTCCCCTGGTTTACCAGTCCCCTGGCTTATCGGAGCCCTGGCTTACCAGTCCCCTGGTTTACCAGTCCCTTGGCTTACCAGTCCTCCTACTTACCAGTCCCCTAGCTTATCAGTCCCCTGGCTGGCCAGTCCCCTGGTTTGCCAGTCCCTTGGCTTACCAGTCCTCTGGCTTACCAGTCCCCTAGCTTACCAGTCCCCTGGCTTACCAGCTCCCTGGCTTACCAGTCCCCTGGCTTGCCAATCCTCTGGCTTACCAGTCCTCTGGCTTACCAGTCCCCTGGCTTACCAGTCCCCTGGTTTACCAGTCCCCTGGCTTGCCAGTTCCCTGGCTTACCAGCCACCTGGCTTACCAGCCCCCTGGCTTACCAGTCCCCTGGCTTACCAGTATCCTGGCTCACCAGTACCCTGGTTTACCAGTCCCCTGGCTTACCAGTCCCCTGGTTTACCAGTCCCCTGGCTTACCAGTCCCCTAATTTACCAGTCCCCTGGTTTACCAGTCCCCTGGTTTACCAGTCCCCTGGTTTAACAGTTCCCTGGCTTACCAGTCCCCTGGTTTACCAGTCCCCTGGTTTACCAGTCCCCTGGTTTAACAGTTCCCTGGCTTACCAGTCCCCTGGTTTACCAGTCCCCTGGTTTACCAGTCCCCTGGTTTAACAGTTCCCTGGTTTACCAGTCCCCTGGTTTACCAGTCCCCTGGCTTACCAGTCCCCTGGTTTACCAGTCCCCTGGTTTACCAGTTCCCTGGCTTACCAGTCCCCTGGTCTGCCAGTCCCCTGGCTTACCAGTCCCCTGGCTTACCAGTTCCCTGGTTTACCAGTCCCCTGGCTTACCAGTCCCCTGGTTTACCAGTCCCCTGGTTTACCAGTTCCCTGGCTTACCAGTCCCCTGGTCTGTCAGTCCCCTGGCTTACCAGTCCCCTGGCTTACCAGTCCCCTGGTTTACCAGTCCCCTGGTTTACCAGTTCCCTGGCTTACCAGTCCCCTGGTCTGCCAGTCCCCTGGCTTACCAGTCCCCTGGCTTACCAGTTCCCTGGTTTACCAGTCCCCTGGCTTACCAGTCCCCTGGTTTACCAGTCCCCTGGTTTACCAGTTCCCTGGCTTACCAGTCCCCTGGTCTGTCAGTCCCCTGGCTTACCAGTCCCCTGGCTTACCAGTTCCCTGGCTTACCAGTCCCCTGGCTTACCAGTCCCCTGGTTTACCAGTCCCCTGGCTTACCAGTCCCCTGGTTTACCAGTCCCCTGGCTTACCAGTCCCCTGGTTTACCAGTCCCCTGGTTTACCAGTCCCCTGGCTTACCAGTCCCCTGGCTTACCAGTCCCCTGGCTTACCAGTCCCCTGGTTTACCAGTCCCCTGGCTTACCAGTCCCCTGGTTTACCAGTCCCCTGGTTTACCAGTCCCCTGGTTTACCAGTCCCCTGGTTTACCAGTCCCCTGGTTTACCAGTCCCCTGGTTTACCAGTCCCCTGGCTTACCAGTCCCCTGGCTTACCAGTCCCCTGGCTTACCAGTCCCCTGGTTTACCAGTCCCCTGGTTTACCAGTCCCCTGGCTTACCAGTCCCCTGGTTTACCAGTCCCCTGGTTTACTAGTCCCCTGGCTTATCGGAGCCCTGGCTTACCAGTCCCCTGGTTTACCAGTCCCCTGGTTTACTAGTCCCCTGGCTTATCGGAGCCCTGGCTTACCAGTCCCCTGGTTTACCAGTCCCCTGGTTTACCAGTCCCCTGGTTTACCAGTCCCCTGGTTTACCAGTCCCCTGGTTTACCAGTCCCCTGGTTTACCAGTCCCCTGGCTTACCAGTCCCCTGGCTTACCAGTCCCCTGGCTTACCAGTCCCCTGGTTTACCAGTCCCCTGGTTTACCAGTCCCCTGGCTTACCAGTCCCCTGGTTTACCAGTCCCCTGGTTTACTAGTCCCCTGGCTTATCGGAGCCCTGGCTTACCAGTCCCCTGGTTTACCAGTCCCCTGGTTTACCAGTCCCCTGGCTTACCAGTCCCCTGGTTTACCAGTCCCCTGGTTTACCAGTCCCCTGGCTTACCAGTCCCCTGGTTTACCAGTCCCCTGGTTTACCAGTCCCCTGGCTTACCAGTCCCCTGGTTTACCAGTCCCCCGTATGAAATACTTGATTCCTATAAATAGATGTCAGCTAAAATTATGTGAGTTTGTGGACTGGTGACTCAGCTGGTGATCCAGCTGATGACCCAGCTGGTGATACAGCTGGTGGCCTAGCTGGTTATACAGCTGGTGATCTAGCTAGCAATCTAGCTGATGACACACCTGGTGACACACCTGGTGACCAAGCTGGTGATCCAGCTGTTGACCCAGCTGATGACATAGTTGATGACACAGCTGGTGATCCAGCTGGTGATCCAACTAGTGATGTAGCTAGTAACCCAGCTGGCGATCCAGCTGATGACCCAGCTGGTAACGCAGCTGATGATCTGACTGGTGATACAGTTGGTGGCTCATCTGGCCATCGAGCTAGTGATCCAGTTGGTGACCCAGCTGGTGATCATGCAGTCAAGGGCCAGAAATAAACACACGTTACACACGCGATAGCTATAAACACACGAGCAGAGAGAGAGAGAGAACCTAGTAGCGATCAGTGAAGAGGCGGGGCCAGGCGCTGAGTCTCGACCCCTGCAACCACAATTAGGTGAGCACAATTAGGTGAGTACACACACAGAAAGTTAACAGAACGTTCGAGTGCTCAGGACCGTCGTAATGACACTTAACGAATTTAGGGAATTTAAGCAAAGTAAGGGAAGGACACAGGTCAGAACCATCTTAACAGATGCTGCAAAAATTCTTGGATATCGATGCGATCTTAAGATTATCTTAAGATCTTCTTAGGATCATCTTACGGTCGCCTTAAAATCACGTTACTGTCGTCTCATAAGAACATAAGAAAGAAGGAACACTGCAGCAGGCCTACTGACCCAAGTGGAGCAAGTCCATGTTTCCCCCTCGGATTAGACCAATGACCCACACCCCGGATTATCCCAATGGCCCACCCAGCCTGGTCATCTCCACTCAAGGATGGAGCACTGCACCAGACCCAGCAGCACAAGCTAGTCAGGTCAACTCACACCCACCCACACCCACTCATGTATTTATCTAACCTATTTTTAAAACTACACAACTTCTTAGCCTCAATAACTGTACTCGGGAGTTTGTTCCACTCATCCACAACTCTATTACCAAACCAGTGCTTTCCTATATCATTCCTGAATCTGAATTTTTCTAACTTGAAACCATTGCTGCGAGTCCTGTCATGGCTGGAAATTTTCAGCACACTATTTACATCCCATTTATTTATTTCTGTTTTCCATTTATACACCTCGATCATATCCCCCCTAAATCTACGCCTTTCGAGAGAGTGCAGATTCAGGGCCTTCAGTCTATCCTCATAGGGAAGATTTCTGATACATGGGATCATCTTTGTCTTCCTTCTTTGTACGTTTTCCAGAGCATTTATATCCATTCTGTAATACGGTGACCAGAACTGAGCAGCATAGTCTAAATGAGGCCTAACCAAGGATATATAGAGTTGAAGAACAACCTGAGGACTTCTATTATTTATACTTCTATATATGAAGCCAAGAATTCTGTTAGCTTTATTGCGAAAACTAATGCACTGTTGTCTTGGTTTTAAATTACTGCTAACCAGAACTCCTAAATCCTTTTCGCAATCAGTAGTATTAAGATCTACATTATTTAGTTTATATGTGGCATGGTTATTTAACTGTCCAACATTTAGAACTTTGCATTTGTCAATATTAAACTGCATCTGCCACTTCTCCGGCCATTGCGTCAGTCTATTCAAATCATCCTGGAGTGCTCTAATGTCCTCATTAGAATGAATTGGACGGCCTATTTTAGTGTCATCAGCAAATTTGCTTATGTCGCTATTTATTCCCTCATCTATGTCGTTTATGTAAATTGTGAACAACAACGGGCCCAACACTGACCCCTGAGGAACACCGCTTGTGACGTGCCCCCATTCTGATTTCTCTCCATTTATGCAAACTCTCTGCTGTCTATTTGTCAGCCATGCCTCTACCCAGGAAAAAATTTCTCCTCCTATTCCATGTGCCCTAAGTTTCCTCAATAGCCTCTGGTGTGGAATTCTGTCGGAAGCCTTACTGAAGTCCATATACACAATATTATATTCATTACCATGATCTACCTCCTCAAACACCTTAGTGAAAAAAGTTAGTAAATTCGTAAGACAGGAACGCCCCTTTGTAAAACCGTGTTGAGAATCATTAATCAATCTGTGCCTGTCAAGATGGCTACGAATTGTTTCTGCAATTATTGATTCCATAAATTTTCCCACTATGGAGGTAAGGCTTATTGGTCTATAGTTCGAAGCCAAGGACCTGTCACCTGCCTTGTAAATAGGTATTACATTTGCCATTTTCCACTTATCAGGCACTATGCCAGTTTGTAGTGATATGTTAAAAAGATTAGCCAAAGATATGCTAAGTTCCTCTTTACATTCCTTTAACACCCTTGCAAACAGTTCATCAGGACCTGGGGATTTGTTAGGTTTTAGTTTCTCTATTTGTCTGAGGACCATGTCACTAGTTACTGCAATCGTACATAGTTTATTATCATCCTGTTCTACTTAATCTATTATTTCAGGAATATCGCTAGTATTTTCCTGGGTGAAAACTGAGAGGAAGTAGGTATTTAGAATTTCACACATATCTTTATCACTGTCAGTGATCTGACCAGAGTTACTCTTAAGTGGGCCAATCTTGTCCCTAACCTTACTTCTGTATACCTGAAAGAACCCTTTTGGGTTAGTCTTTGAATTCCTTGCGACCTTAGCTTCATAATCCCTTTTTGCTTTTCTTATTCCTTTCTTTATTTCTCTCTTTAATTGAATATATTGATTTCTTAACTGCCCATCCCCTCTTTTGATATGCCTATATATGCCTCTCTTTTAACCAATGAGATGTTTTAATCTATTGTTCATCCATTTGGGATCATTTTTGTTAGATCTGATTTCCCTACTCGGAACAAAAGTTTTCTGGGCAGCTAGAACTATGCTCTGAAAAACGTCATATTGGCAACCAAGATCACCTACCTGACCCATAGTCAGGACATCCCAATTTAGCCCACCCAAGTAATTTTTCAGTCCCATGAAGTCGGCCAAGCCTAAATCTGGGACAGAGATTTGATTGCAGTTATCTGGGTAATTCCATGATATATTGAAACTAAGTGATTTGTGATCACTTTCCCCAAGCTCATCATTAACCTCAAGATTATTAATTAGTGAATCTTTGTTGGCAGATTGTTTCCTCTAGTTGGTTCTGTCACAACCTGTTCTAAAAAGCAGTCCTGAACCGTATCAAGAAAGTCACTAGACTCAAGATTTCCTGTCATATTGTTCCAATCAGTTTGTCTTAAGTTAAAATCTCCCATTATCACAACATTTCCATATCTAGATGCCTTATGAATTTCGTCCCATAACAGCTTACTGCCCTCCCTATCAAGGTTTGGGGGCCTATAAATCACACCCACAATTAATTTGTCATTTCCCTCGAGAAACTGTAGCCAAACAGATTCTGTGTTCGATGTTTCTAATCTTATATCATGTCTAAGACAACAATTTAAATTTTCTCTGACAAACATCGCCACACCACCACCCTTCCTGTTGACCCTATCAGTGTGGAATAGTTTATAACCCTGTATGTTGCATTCAGAAGGCATTTCTCTATCTTTCATGTTGAACCAGGTCTCTGTTATACCAATAATATCTATATTATCTACACTTGCAAGTAATTTTAGCTCATCTATCTTATTTCTTAGACTCCTACTATTTGTATAGTAAACTTTAAGGGAGCTAGTCACTCGTTGCCCTCTACTATCCCTCTTTGTTTGTTGATCAATTGATTTGCCATTACTAGCAACTTTATTTTGAATATTGTCTTTTAAACATATCCCTGAGGTATCCCGGTAATAACTGCTGTTTTTAACCTTAATGTCTGATTGTTTCCCACAAACACCCATACCTCTATAATCTGTCAGTTTAAATTCCTAGACAAGTCATCAATTACCCTCTCAATTGAATTGGCTAATGCAACCACTCCATCCCCAGAGAGATGAACCCCATCCCTTGCATACATATCACGTTTGTCAAAGAAAAGGTCCCAGTTATCAATGAATAGGATTGCAAGTTCCTTGCAGTACCTGTCTAGCCAGCAATTTATACCAATTGCCCTAGACATCCATTCATTGACCACTCCCTTTCTAGGCAAGATGGTCATAAGATCGAGGTCATAAATTTCAGAACTTAAGGTCAAAAGTCACAAGGCTAAGGTCACAACACACCAGAAAACACATGAAATTATAGAAGCAAAAATAAATTTGTTGTTGATTTTCTAATTAAGCTGCTCTCACCTAATTATAGTTGCAGGGGTCGATTCACAGCTCCTGGCCCCGTCTCTTCACTGATCGCTACTAGGTCACTCTCTCCCTGCTGAATAAGCTTTATCATACCTCTTCTTAAAGCTATGTATGGATCCTGCCTCCACTACATCACTCTCCAGACTATTCCACTTCTTGAACTCTATGACAAGAAATAATTCCTAACATCCCTGTGACTCATCCGAGTCTTCAGCTTCCAGCTGTGACCCCTTGTTGCTGTGTCCCATCTTTACAACATCCTGTCTCTGTCCACCTTGTCAATTCTTGTAGTGTCGTCAAGCCTCCTCGTAGAGCATACCCTTTAGTTCTGGGACTAGTTTCGTTACAAACCTTTGCACTTTCTCTAATTTTTTGACGGGTTCCAAACTGGTGCTGCATACTCCAGTATGGGCCTGACGTACAATGTGTACAGAGTCCTGAACGATTCCTTACTGAGGTGTCAGAACGCTGGTTGTCCCCTACTGACTCTAGCCTTCTCTCTCTTTCGTACTCCTTTTGTCTTTG
>NC_069461.1:33165819-33170819 GCF_026875155.1 Cherax quadricarinatus | reverse complement strand
TGAGGAGAGGTTTGTACCCAAGGGTAACAGGAATAATGAAAAAGCCAGGATGAGCCCATGGTTCACCCAAAGATGCAAGGAGGCAAAAACCAAGTGTGCTAGGGAATGGAAGAAATATAGAAGGCAAAGGACCCAGGAGAATAAGGAGAACAGTCGTAGAGCCAGAAACGAATATACACAGATAAGAAGGGAGGCCCAACGTCAATATGAAAACGACATAGCAGCAAAAGCCAAATCTGACCCGAAGCTGTTATACAGCCACATCAGGAAGAAAACAACCGTTAAGGACCAGGTAATCAGGCTAAGGAAGGAAGGAGGAGAGACAACAAGAAATGACCGTGAAGTATGTGAGGAACTCAACAAGAGATTCAAAGAAGTGTTCACAGAGGAGACAGAAGGGGCTCCAGAAAGACGGAGAGGTGGGGTACACCACCATGTGCTGGACACAGTACACACAACCGAGGAAGAAGTGAAGAGGCTTCTGAGTGAGCTAGATACCTCAAAGGCAATGGGCCAGATAACATCTCTCCATGGGTCCTGAGAAGGGAGCAGAGGCGCTATGTGTACCCCTAACAACAATATTCAATACATCTATCGAAACAGGGAGATTGCCTGAAGCATGGAAGACAGCAAATGTAGTCCCAATCTTTAAAAAAGGAGATAGACATGAAGCACTAAACTACAGACCAGTGTCACTGACATGTATAGCATGCAAAATCATGGAAAAGATTGTCAGGAGAAGAATGGTGGAACATCTAGAAAGGAATGAATCTCATCACCAGCAGCCAACATGGTTTCAGAGATGGGAAATCCTGTGTCACAAACCTACTGGAGTTCTATGACATGGTGACAGCAGTAAGACAAGAGAGAGAGGGGTGGGTGGATTGCATTTTCTTGGACTGCAAGAAGGCTTTTGACACAGTACCACACAAGAGATTAGTGCAAAAACTGGAGGACCAAGCAGGGATAACAGGGGAAAGGCACTGCAATGGATCAGGGAATACTTGTCAGGAAGACAGCAGCGAGTAATGGTACGTGGCGAGGTGTCAGAGTGGGCACCTGTGACCAGCGGGGTCCCACAGGGGTCAGTCCTAGGACCAGTGCTGTTTCTGGTATTTGTGAACGACATGACGGAAGGAATAAACTCCGAGGTGTCCCTGTTTGCAGATGACGTGAAGTTGATGAGAAGAGTTCATTCGATCGAAGACCAGGCAGAACTACAAAGGGATCTGGACAGGCTGCAGACCTGGTCCAGCAACTGGCTCCTGGAGTTCAATCCCACCAAGTGCAAAGTCATGAGGATTGGGGAAGGGCAAAGAAGACCGCAGACGGAGTACAGTCTAAGGGGCCAGAGACTACAAACCTCACTCAAGGAAAAAGATCTTGGGGTGAGTATAACACCAGGCACATCTCCTGAAGCGCACATCAACCAAATAACTGCCGCAGCATATGGGCGCTGGCAAACCTCAGAACAGCATTCCGACATCTTAATAAGGAGTCGTTCAGGACCCTGTACACCGTGTACGTTAGGCCCATATTAGAGTATGCGGCACCAGTTTGGAACCCACACCTAGCCAAGCATGTAAAGAAACTAGAGAAAGTGCAAAGGTTTGCAACAAGACTAGTCCCAGGGTTAAGAGGTATGTCCTATGAGGAGAGGTTAAGGGAAATCAACCTGACGACACTGGAGGACAGGAGAGATAGGGGGGACATGATAACGACTTACAAAATACTGAGAGGAATTGACAAGGTGGACAAAGACAGGATGTTCCAGAGACTGGACACAGTAACGAGGGGACACAGTTGGAAGCTGAAGACACAGATGAATCAAAGGGATGTTAGGAAGTATTTCTTCAGCCACAGAGTGTCAGGAAGTGGAATAGTTTGGGAAGCGATGTAGTGGAGGCAGGATCCATACATAGGTTTAAGCAGAGGTACGATAAAGCTCATGGTTCAGGGAGAGTGACCTAGTGGCGACCAGTGAAGAGGCGGGGCCAGGAGCTTGGACTCGACCCCTGCAACCTCAACTAGGTGAGTACAACTAGGTGAGTACACACACACACACACACTCAAAATCACACTCCCTCGCTCTCTCGATTACTCTCCCTCACTCTATCTTGTGTCTTACTTCTGCTGCCTTGTTACAGACAGAACTCAAGTAGGATTATGAGGCAGGATTTACCAACTCTGAAGCCGTGTTTCTCTGTGTTCGTCCCTCTTAAACATAATGATCCTGTATGTTGTTATCATGTCCCCTCTCTTCCTCCTCTTTCTCTTACCTTATATGCTATCATGTCTCAACTCTTCCTCCTCTCAGCTCTCTTGAATTCTTGTTACGTTCTTCTGGTTACTTTTTTTTAGACGTGAGCGTCAGATCAACGATGTGACGCTCACGTCACATCGTTGTCCACAGGTCCGTGTTGGAAACATTCAGGGCCTCCAAGATAAATTTTAGATGAATGGTTCAGAGAACCGACATGTTGATAAATTAGACACATATGCAACTCTTGGGTATCTTTATTGAGGAAACGTTTCGCCACACAGTGGCTTCATCAGTCCATACAAAGGAGAAACTTGAAGAACAGGAGGAGAATGAGGTAATCAGTCCCTCAGCCTTGAGTCGATGTGGTCAGTCCATCAATCTTGAAAAGAATACGGTATATGAGCGGAGAAGCAGCTTATAAACCGTAGACAGGTGAGGAGCTGCTTCTCCGCTCATATACCGTATTCTATTCAAGATTGATGGACTGACCACATCGACTCAAGGCTGAGGGACTGATTACCTCATTCTCCTCCTGTTCTTCAAGTTTCTCCTTTGTATGGACTGATGAAGCCACTGTGTGGCGAAACGTTTCCTCAATAAAGATACCCAAGAGTTGCATATGTGTCTAATTTAACAAGATAAATTTTACCAGGCGGTGCAAGACTACTTTGGGAACCCTGGGTGCAGGCTGAGGCTTCTCTCAGAACTGAGAATTTGAAGTCCAGTAAAGTCAAAATAAACGTTTAATAGGTTTAAAAAAGTCCTTCAAATTAAAAGCTTAATATTTATTTAGACTACTTAGTGAAATGAGTTTTTTTTTTTATTTTGACTGAAAAAAAAATCTAATAACACTGTCAAAATCAATTTCTCAGGCAATGTTTGATTCAATACTCAGTCTTGCTAAATGTACAAGTCGGGTTTGACACAGTAGATATATCTGAGTTTGCTAAAAGATCTTTCTGCTGACGTTACTGTTGCTGGAATTGTCAACAATATTCTCAAACTAAGAGAAACTGACAGCCGGGCCCGGGACCAATGTACCGAGGAAATGGTATGGTGATACCGACAAGATGTGGAAAAAGACACTTATGTACAGTTCAGGACATTTATTAAAGGAAACGTTTCGCCACGAGTGGCTTCTTCAGTCCTAATACAGAGAAAACTAAGAAAACATTTATATATATAGTGGCAGGAGTCAGGTGAGGTGACGCGTGGGTAGAGGTGGTAGTAGTAGTAGTAGTAGTAGTAGTAGTAGTAGTAGTAGTAGTAGTAGTAGTAGTAGTAGTAGTAGTAGTAGTAGTAATGGAACTAAGGAGGTGAGGCTAGAGAGGGACCTGCTGGCATCAAGTAACACCAGTTCCCAGGATGGGTAATATCCTCTTGCTTAGTAATTTTGAAATACTGTAACTACCGGATTTTTGCTTTATAATGTTACTGACAGAAATTAGCGCAGCTTCAGTGCATTTTCTCCGTCACCTCACCTGACTCCTGCCACTATATATATAAATGTTTTCTTAGTTTTCTCTGTATTAGGACTGAAGAAGCCACTCGTGGCGAAACGTTTCCTTTAATAAATGTCCTGAACTGTACATAAGTGTCTTTTTCCACACCAATGTACCGGCTGTGCCCCTTTCCTCTCATAGTCACAGAATGTATGTGAGCTTCCTGAGGCGGCCTCCTGATTCCTGTTACCTATTACATTTCTCTCCCTTGTTTCTTCCATTACCCCCCTTTCCTTCCTTTCTTCCTACCTCCTTCTCCCTAACATATTAAGTTGCCTCAGCACGACGCACGACACTCACAACGCCACGACTGGAACAATTCACGAATCTTTGTTGCAACATCTTGTTCCTTTCACAGTGGCCGTGATACACTCGAGAAATATACACATCTCGGTGTATATGAATTTATAGAAATATATATCTAGGGTGTATATAGCCTTATGACCTGTCACAACAGTAATATAATCACTGTTTAGATAATATAAGAGCTGGATATTCATTAACCAGTATTCTCTTTGATAATACTAAGCAGAGTGGATATGCCACCGGTGTATATACGGTTCTCTGGTTATTTAAACCATCAATGAATATTCATACTGACTGTTCTGCTGGGATGGTAGGTGATTGGTGGAGTTTGTAGCCCCTTTCTGTGTGCTAATGACTTATGCAAGGTAGCAGCCTGTAGCCCCTCTCTGTGTGCTACTGACTTATGCAAGGTAGCAGCTTGTAGCCCCTCTCTGTGTGCTACTGACTTATGCAAGGTAGCAGCTTGTAGCCCCTCTCTGTGTGTTACTGACTTATGCAAGGTAGCAGCCTGTAGCCCCTTTCTGTGTGCTACTGATTTATGCAAGGTAGCAGCCTGTAGCCCCTTTCTGTGTGCTACTGAATTATGCAAGGTAGCAGCTTGTAGCCCCTCTGTGTGCTACTGACATAGCTCCTCTCTGTGTGCTACTGACTTATGCAAGGCAGCAACTTGTAGCCCCTCTGTATGCTACTGACGTAGCCCCTCTCTGTGTGGTACTGACGTAGCCCCTCTCTTTGTGCTACTGACTTACGCAAAGTAGCAACTTGTAGACCCTCTGTGTGCTACTGACGTAGTCCGTCTGTGTGTGCTACTGACGTAGCCTCTCTCTGTGTACTCTAGAGTACTATACACTCGAGAAAGAGTAAACACTCGAAGCCACTTAACCTGAAGGTTCGAGGATGCGTTTAGAGGTTATTTTTCCTTACTCCTC
>NC_069461.1:33155819-33163319 GCF_026875155.1 Cherax quadricarinatus | reverse complement strand
ACGCACATTATCATGCTATTATCCACGGATCATTCACATGCATTATCATACCATCATTCACAAATAATTCGCTTATCATTCTTCACTCTTCTGTATGATTCTAAAACCTCGTCATTCTCATCATTCTGTTTATATCATTTTTTTCATTTCGTACAGGTGTTTCATTAACACCAAGACCTGTACAGGTGTTTCATTAACACCAAGACCTGTACAGGTGTTTCATTAACACCAAGACCTGTACAGGTGTTTCATTAACACCAAGACCTGTACAGGTGTTTCATTAACACCAAGACCAGTACAGGTGTTTCATTAACACCAAGACCTGTACAGGTGTTTCATTAACACCAAGACCTGTACAGGTGTTTCATTAACACCAAGACCTGTACAGGTGTTTCATTAACACCAAGACCTGTACAGGTGTTTTATTAACACCAAGACCAGTACAGGTGTTTCATTAACACCAAGACCTGTACAGGTGTTTTATTAACACCAAGACCTGTACAGGTGTTTCATTAACACCAAGACCTATACAGGTGTTTCATTAACACCAAGACCTGTACAGGTGTTTATTAACACCAAGACCTGTACAGGTGTTTCATTAACACCAAGACCTATACAGTGTTTCATTAACACCAAGACCTATACAGGTGTTTCATTAACACCAAGACCTGTACAGTGTTTCATTAACACCAAGACCTGTACAGGTGTTTCATTAACACCAAGACCTGTACAGGTGTTTCATTAACACCAAGACCTGTACAGGTGTTTCATTAACACCAAGACCTGTACAGGTTTTTCATTAACACCAAGACCTGTACAGGTGTTTCATTAAACAACCAAGACCTGTACAGGGGTTTCATTAACACCAAAGACCTGTACAGGTGTTTCATTAACACCAAGACCTGTACAGGTGTTTCATTAACATCAAGACCTGTACAGGTGTTCTAGTAACACTAAGACCTGTACAGGTGTTCCTGAAACACGAAGACCTGTACAGGTGTTCCTGTAACACCAAGACCTGTACAGGTATTTCATTAACACCAAGACCTGTACAGGTGTTCTAGTAACACCAAGACCTGTACAGGTGTTCTAGTAACACCAAGACCTGTACAGTTGTTCCAGTAATACCATCACTTGTAATCTGAACGTCAAAGGAACATCCAAAACTCACCTCTGTATACTCGCGTCGTAAGGTCGATCTTACTGGGAGCAGCCTCAGTTCCTGTTCTCCTCATGTCCTCTTCAGCAGACGTAATATCATCCATAATAATGTACTCTTTCAATATTATTATTTTTTCTATATTCCCACTAGCTATATAATATATATAATAATATAATATATATATATATATATATATATATATATATATATATATATATATATATATATATATATATATATATAATATATATATATATATATATATTATTATTCACGCTTTTCACTATGTTGATTAGCCACATTTAGCACTGTTTTGATTCAGCCAGGTTTCGCACTGAGGTGGTCTTTATTAAGTCATGACAGAAAGCTACACAGCGCGAAACGTTCTGGTAGACGAAACCTCGTTCTTCACAGACAATCAATGTTTTCACAGGACCAACATAATTTCTCTTAGTTATTCCACAAGAGAATCAAATTCATTCCCCCGATTAACCGGTTTTTTTTTTCAAAGGTGATTATAGCCTCACCTCGCACACACACACACACACACACACACACACACACACACACACACACACACACACACACACACACACACACACACACACACACACAAGCGACTGTTATATATCGTAAGATATTTCTCATTTGCGGGCGATAGGATCGGTAGCAACATCGTAGATAGGCGCGATACCCGCCGTTAGTAAGACTGAATGTGAGAGAGAAGTGTGAGGGGAAGCAGCACTACCTCTCCCGGCCGAGGTTCGACGAGGAGTGAGGTCGTGCAAGCTCCTCTCAACTTCCACTCGCATCCACGAGGCTTGTCGGTGTGTGGGTGGTGTGGGCGTGGGTGTGGGTGGTGTAAATAGTGTAGGTGGTGTGAATGGTGTGGATGGTGTGAGTAGTGTGGGTGGTGTGAGTGCTGCTGGTGTGGGAGGTGTGAGTGGTGTGGATGATGCAAGTGGTGTGGTTGGTATGGGTGGTTGTGAGTGATGTTGGAGATGTGGGTGGTGTGAGTGGTGTGGATGGTGTGAGTGGTGTGGATGGTGTGAGTGGTGTGGGTGGTATGAGTGGTGCGAGTGGTGTTGGTTTTTTGACTAGCGCTGACCAGGAAAGTGGTAAGTATTGAACTTAAGTTAAGGGACTCATACAGGACCCAGGAGGACAGGAGGTACCAAAAGTGATTAATAAAATTGAAAGAAATTCAAAATATTTCTTATCATATGCCAAAAACAAGGCAGATACCACATCTAGTTTCGGGCCCCTGCTAAGACAAGATGGGACTTGCAGAGATGACAACAAAGAAATGAGTGAGATACTGAATTCCAATATGACTGTGTTTAGCGAGCCACTAATCAGTCTACAGATCGACAATCCAAATGATTTTTTCATGAATGAGCCTCAAAACTCTATCAGTGTATCCCAGATTTCCGACATTACCCTAACTCTGATAGACTTTGAGGAAGCCATTGACAACATGCCTATGCACATCAGGCCCAGACTCGTGGAACTCTGTATTCATTAAGAACTGCAAGAAACCTCTCTCACATGCCCTAAGTATACTATGGAGAAGGAGCTTAGACATGGGTGAACTTCCAGCCACTAAAAACAACTAATATAGCCCCACTCCATAAAGGTGGCAGCAAAGCATTAGCTAAGAACTATAGACCAATAGCTCTAACGTCATACACCATAAAAATCTTTGAAAGAGTGCGAAGAAGCATGTTTGCAAACCACTTGGATTCCCAAAATCTGCACAATCCAGGGCAACATGGGTTCAGAGCAGGTCGCTCCTGCCTCTCGCAACTAACTACTGGATCACTATGATATGGTCTTGGATGCACTGGGAGAAAAACAGGATGCAGATATAATATATACAGACTTTGCAAAAGCTTTTGACAAGTGCGACCATATCGTAATAGCGCACAAAATATATTTTAAAGGAATAACTGGCAAAGTGAGGAGATGGATCTTTAACTTTCTAACCAGCTGAACACAAAGAGTAATTGTCAACAGAATTAATTCGGAAGCTGCCATAGTGAAAAGCTCTGTTCCGCAAGGCACAGTACTAACCCCCTTCCTCTTCCTCATCCTAATATCAGACATAGACAGAGATGTAACCCACAGCACCGTGTCATCCTTTGCGGATGATACTAGGATCTGCATGAGGCTGTCATCTGCTGAGGACGCGGTTAACCTCCAAGAAGATATAAACAAAGTTTTCCAGTGGGCAACGGTAAACAATATGATGTTCCATGAGGACAAATTCCAATTACTCCGTTATGGAAAACTGGAGGAGATAATAACTAGAACAGAGTATACTACTGACTCCGGCCATACAATAGAGCGGAAAAAAATGTAAGGGACCTGGGAGTGGTAATGTCTGAGGATCTCACTTTCAAGGATCACAACAGTGCCACGATCACAACTGCAAAGAAAATAATAGGATGGATAATGAGAACATTCAAAACAAGAGATGCCAAACCAATGATGATCCTCTTTATATCACTTGTTCTCTCTAGGCTGGAATATTGCTGTATATTAACATCTCCGTTCAAAGCAGGTGAAACTGCAGATCTAGAGACTGTACAGAGATCCTTTACTGCACATATAAGTTCAGTCAAACACCTTAACTACTGGGAACACTTGGAAGCACTTGACTTGTACTCGCTGGAACGCAGGCGAGAGAAAGATAACATAATCTACACGTGGAAAATCCTGTAGGGAATGGTCCCTAATCTGCACACAGAAATCACTCCCTACAATAGTAAAGACTGGGTAGGCGGTGCAAAATACCCCCAGTGAAAAGTAGGGGCGCCATTGATACGCTAAAAGAAAACACCGTAAGTGTCCGGGGCTCAAGACTGTTCAACAGCCTTCCACCATGCATAAGGGGAATTACCAATAAGCCCCTGGCTGCCTTCAAGAGGGAGCTGAACAGATACTTAAAGTCGGTGCCGGATCAGCCGGACTGTGGTTCGTACTTTGGACTATGTGCGGGCAGCAGTAACAGCCTGATTGATCAGGTTCTGATCCACCGAAAGGCCTGGTCGTGGACCGGGCCGCGGGGGCGTTGATCCCTGGAATACTCTCCAGGTAGACTCCAGGTAGTGTGGTAGGTGTGGATGATGTGAGTGGTGTGTTGATTGTGCGAGTGGTGTGGTGGTGGATGTGGGGGGGTGAGTGGTGTTGGTGGGTGTGGGTGGTGTGGAATGGTGTGAGTGATGTGAGTGGTGTGAGTGGTGTGGGTGGTGTGATGGTGTGGTGATGTGTGTTGGTGGTGTGGTGGTTGGTGAATGGATGTGAGGGGGTGTGTGAGTGGTTGTGAGTTGGGTGTGGGTGGGTGTGAGTGGTATGAGTGGGTAAACAGCTGTTAGGAGACATATGCGGGATGAGTCGAACAACACACACACACACACACACCACACACACAACACACACACACACACACACACACACACATAGCAGAGTATACACACACATACACACACACACACATAACACAGAGTATACACACACACATACACACACCACACACACATAACAGAGAGTATATACACACACACACACACACACACACACACACATAACACAGAGTATACACACACACCACACACACATAACAGAGTATACACACACACACACACACACACACACACACACACACACACACACACACACACACACACATAACACAGAGTATACACACACACACACAATAACAGAGAGTATACACACCACACACACACACCACACACACACACCATAACACAGAGTATACACACAACACACACACAACACCACAACACACATAACAGAGAGTATAACACACATACACACACACACACACACATAACACAGAGTATACACACACACACACATAACACAGAGTATACACACACACACACATAACAGAGAGTATACACACACACACACACACACATAACACAGAGTATAACACCACACACACAACACACACACACACCACACACACATAACACAGATATACACACACACACACACACACATACAACACACACATAACAAACAGAGTATACACACACACACACACACACACACACACACACACACATAACACAGAGTATACACACACACACACACACACACAAGACACACACACACACACACACATAACACAGAGTATACACACACACACACACACACACCACACACACATAACAAGAGTATACACACACACACACACACACACCACACACAAAACAGAGATATACACACCACACACACACCACACACACATAACAAGAGTATACACACACACACACACACACACACACACACACACACACACACACACACAACACAGAGTATACACCACACAACACAACACACACACACATAACACAGAATATAACACACACACACACACACACACACACACATACAGAGAGTATATACACACACACACACACAACACAGAGTCTAACACACACACACACACACACCACACACCACAACACACACACACATCACACACACACACACACACATAGAACTATAAAATCCCACAATATCACAGTCTCCCACCTCACAGGCCCCCCAAACCACATGTTGAAAGGAAATGAAGGGTATGGTAACACAAACGCTGATGGAATAACAACAAAAGGGAGGAGTGGCCACATGACAAGAGTCAAAGAAGCATCACACCGGACATCATAGCTACCACAGAAACCAAGCTTACCAGGTATGATAACAGATGCCACTATTCCAACGGGATACCACATCCTGAGGAAAGACAGAGGGGAACAGGGGGGGGAGGATGGCGTTGCTGATCAAAAATCGCTGGGAATTTAGATGAGCTGGAGAGAGGAGACAGCGGAGAAGAAAGTGATTACATAGCGAACCGACTTCACTCTCGAGGTCCCAAGTGGTAATAGCAGTGCAGTATCAACGGGACCACCAGAACAGCAGGAGGCAAGGGAAGAGTCGGACTGAGCAATAGAGCGATGGTTGACACACTGGCTAGAGTGGCCAGAAAAGCTCATACATGCAGGGCAAAGCTCCTATCATGGGTGGACTTACCACAAGGAATCGATTGGGAGAACTTGGAACCACATGGGGGCAAGATACATGAGGCTAAGATTGATGGAGGTGGTACCAGAAAACTTCATGTAGGGCCCAACACGTAAGGGACACTACAAGAGAGAGAGATGGGATGAACAGCAAGGTGGACTTAGTATTCACCTTGAGTAGTGAATATCGTAGGACACTCACATTGAAAGGACCCCTCGTGGGGCACAGGCTGACATGTGGTTTCTTAAGCTTCGAATACACAGTAGAAAGCTACAATGGAGGGAGACAGAATCAGGAAGGCCAGGACGAATGAAGCCAAACTACAAGAAAGGGGACTACACAGGAATGAGGAACTACCTGAACGGGTTCAGTGGGACAGAGAACTGGCAGGGAAGCCAGTTAATGAGATGGTGGAATATGTAGCAACAAAATGCAAGGAGGCTGAGGAGAGGCTTGTACCCAAGGGTAACAGGAAAAATGAAAAAGCCAGGATGAGCCCATGGTTTACCCAAAGGTGCAGGGAGGCAAAAACCAAGTGTGCTAGGGAATGGAAGAAATGTAGAAGGCAAAGGACCCAGGAGAATAAGGAGAGCAGTCGTAGAGCCAGAAACGAATATGCACAGATAAGAAGGGAGGCCCAAAGACAATATGAAAATGACATAGCAGCGAAAGCCAAATCAGACCCGAAACTGTTGTACAGCCACATCAGGAGGAAAACAACAGTCAAGGACCAGGTAATCAGGCTAATGAAGGAAGGAGGAGAGACAACAAGAAATGACCGTGAAGTATGTGAAGAACTCAACAAGAGATTCAAAGAAGTGTTCACAGAGGAGACAGAAGGGACTCCAGAAAGACGGAGAGGTGGGGCACACCACCAAGTGCTGGACACAGTGCACACAACCGAGGAAGAAGTGAAGAGGCTTCTGAGTGAGCTAGATACCTCAAAGGCAATGGGGCCAGATAACATCTCCCCATGGATATTGAGAGAGGGAGCAGAGGCGCTATGTGTACCCCTAACAACAATATTCAATACATCTATCGAAACAGGGAGATTGCCTGAGGCATGGAAGACAGCAA
Organism: Cherax quadricarinatus; assembly: GCF_026875155.1. NCBI lineage: Eukaryota > Metazoa > Arthropoda > Malacostraca > Decapoda > Parastacidae > Cherax > Cherax quadricarinatus. The sequence continues at coordinate 33,156,028 of NC_069461.1, read as the reverse complement.
ATGTAGTCCCAATCTTTAAAAAAGGAGACAGACATGAAGCATTAAACTACAGACCAGTGTCACTGACATGTAATAGTATGCAAAATCATGGAGAAGATTATCAGGAGAAGAGTGGTGGAACACCTAGAAAGGAAACGATCTCATCAACAGCAGCCAACATGGTTTCAGGGACGGGAAATCCTGTGTCACAAACCAACTGGAGTTCTATG
>NC_069461.1:33145819-33150819 GCF_026875155.1 Cherax quadricarinatus | reverse complement strand
CAGTAGTAGGGAGTGGTAGTGTAGTAGGTAGTAGTTAGTAGTAGTGGGTAGTGGTAGGTAGTTAGTAGTGGTAGTGGCATGTAGTAGTAGTAGTAGTAGTAGTAGTTAGTAGCAGTGGTAGGTAGTAGTAGTAGTTGTAGTGGTATGTAGTAGTAGTAGTAGTAGTGGTAGTAGTAGTAGTAGTAGTAGTAGTGGTAGTAGTAGAGTAGTAGTGGTAGTGGTAGTAGTAGTTTTAGTAGTAGTAGTAGTAGTAGTAGTGGTAGTAGTAGTAGTAGTAGTAGTGGTAGTAGTGGTAGTAGTGTAGTGGTAGTAGTAGTAGTAGTAGTGGTAGTGGAAGTAGTAGTAGTGTGGGAGTAGTAGTAGTGGTAGTGGTTAGTAGTAGTAGTAGTGGTAGTAGTAGTAGTAGTAGTGGTGTAGTGTAGTGGTAGTATAGTAGTAGTAGTAGGTAGTGGTAGTGGTAGTAGTAGTAGTAGTGGTAGTAGGGATAGTAGTAGTAGTGGTGGTAGTGGTTAGTAGTAGTAGTAGTAGTAGTAGTAGTGTAGTGGGAGTGGTTTGTAGTAGTAGTAGTAGTAGTAGTGGTAATAGTATTAGAGTGTAGTAGTAGTGTATGTAGTATGATAGTAGTAATAGTATTAGTAGCAAAAGTTTAAGTACAACGTTAAAATCTACAAGTAGTCTAGAAGTAACGTAGTAGTTACAAGTAATGGTCCAACACCACGTCAAAGTCCCAACACCAGTCAAGTCCCCAATAGAGTCAAAGTTCCCAACACACGTCAAAGTCCCACACGTCAAAGTCCCAACACCACGTTCAAAGTCTCCAACACCACGTCAAAGTCTCCAACAACGTCAAAGTCCCCAACACCACGTCAAAGTCCCCAAACCACGTCAAAGTCTCCAACACCACGTCAAAGTCTCAACTCCACGTCAAAGTCCCAACACACGTCAAAGTCCCCAACACACGTTGAAAGTCCCCAACACCAGTCATAGTCTCATCTCACACGTTCAAGTCTCCAACTCCACGTTCAAAGTCCCCAACACCACGTCAAAGTCCCCAACACCACGTCAATAGTCTCCAACACCACGTCAAGTCTCCAACACCACGTCAAAGTCCCCAACACCACGTCAAGTCTCAACACCACGTCAAAGTCCCAACACCACGTCAAGTTCCAAACCACTACGTCTCCAACTACCACGTCAAAGTCTCCAACACCACGTCAAAGTCCCCAACACCACGTCAAAGTCCCAACCACGTTTAAAGTTCCAACACCACGTCAAAGTCCCCAAACACCACGTCAAAGTCTCCAACACCACGTCAAAGTCTCCAACACCACGTCAAAGTCTCTCAACACCACGTCAAAGTCTCCAACACCACGTCAAAGTCTCCAACACCAACGTCAAAGTCTCCAACACCACGTCAAAGTCTCCAACACCACGTCAAAGTCTCCAACACCACGTCAAAGTCTCCAACACCACGTCAAAGTCCCCAACACCACGTCAAAGTCCCCAACACCACGTCAAAGTCTCCAAACACCACGTCAAAGTCTCCAACACCACGTCAAAGTCCCCAACACACACGTCAAAGTCTCCAACACCACGTCAAAGTCTCCAACACCAAAGTCAAAGTCCCAACACCACGTCAAAGTCCCAACACCACGTCAAAGTCTCCAACACCACGTCAAAGTCTCCAACACCACGTCAAAGTCCCCAAACCACGTCAAAGTCCCCAACACCACGTGAAAAGTCCCCAACACCACGTCAAAGTCTCCACACCACGTCAAAGTCCCAACACCACGTCAAAGTCCCCAACACCACGTCAAAGTCTCCAACACCCCGTCAAAGTCCCAACACCACGTCAAAGTCTCCAACACCACGTCAAGTCCCCAACACACGTCAAAGTCTCCAACACCACGTCAAAGTCCCCAACACCACGTCAAGTCTCCAAAAACCACGTCAAGTCTCCAACACCACGTCAAAGTCTCCAACACCACGTCAAAGTCCCAACACCACGTCAAAGTCTCCAACACCACGTCAAAGTCTCCAACACCACGTCAAAAATCCCCAACACCACGTCAAAGTCTCCAACACACGTCAAAGTCTCCAACACCACGTCAAAGTCTCCAACACCACGTCAAAGTCTCCAACACCACGTCAAAGTCTCCAAACACCACGTCAAGTCTCCAACACCACGTCAAAGTCTCCAACACCACGTCAAAGTCTCCAACACCACGTCAAAGTCTCCAACACCACGTCAAAGTCTCCAACACCACGTCAAAGTCCCCAACACCACGTCAAAGTCTCCAACACCACGTCAAGTCTCCAACACCACGTCAAAGTCCCAACACAACGTCAAAGTCTCCAAAACCACGTCAAAGTCTCCAAAAACAACGTCGAAGTCCCCAATACCACGTCAAAGTCCCCAACACCACGTCAAAGTCTCCAACACCACGTCAAAGTCTCCAACACCACGTCAAAGTCTCCAACACAACGTCAAAGTCCCAACACCAAAGTCAAAGTCTCCAACACCACGTCAAAGTCCCCAGCACCACGTCAAAGTCTCCAACACAACGTCAAAGTCCCCAACACCACGTCAAAGTCTCCAACGCCACGTCAAAGTCTCCAACACCACGTCAAAGTCCCCAACACCACGTCAAAGTTCCCAACACCACGTCAAAGTCCCGAACACCACGTCAAAGTCTCCAACACAACGTCAAAGTCCCCAAACACCACGTCGAAAATCCCCAACACCACGTCCAAAATCCCGAACACCACGTCAAAGTCCCCAACACAACGTCAAAGTCCCCAACACCACGTCAAAGTCCCCAACACTACGTCAAAGTCTCCAACACCACGTCAAAGTCCCCGACACCACGTCAAAGTCTCCAACACAACGTCAAAGTCTCCAACACCACGTCAAAGTCTCCCCAAAACAACGTCAAAGTCTCCAACACCATCAAAGTCTCCAACACAACGTCAAAGTCTCCAACACAACGTCAAAGTATCCTACACCACGTCAAAGTCTCCAACACCACGTCAAAGTCTCCAACACAACGTCAAAGTCTCCAACACAACGTCAAAGTCTCCAGCACAACGTCAAAGTCTCCAACACCACGTCAAAGTCTCCAACACAACGTCAAAGTCTCCAACACAACGTCAAAGTCCCCAACACCACGTCAAAGTCTCCAACACAACGTCAAAGTCTCCCACACCACGTCAAAGTCTCCAACACAACGTCAAAGTCTCCAACACCACGTCAAAGTCTCCAACACCACGTCAAAGTCCCCAACACCACGTTAAAGTCTCCAACACAACGTCAAAGTCCCCAACACCACGTTAAAGTCTCCAACACAACGTCAAAGTCTCCAACACCACGTCCAAGTCTCCAGCACAAGGTCAAAGTCTCCAACACCACGTCAAAGTCTCCAACACATCGTCAAAGTCTCCAACACCACGTCAAAGTCTCCAACACAACGTCAAAGTCTCCAACACAACGTCAAAGTCTCCAACACAACGTCAAAGTCTCCAACACCACGTTAAAGTCTCCAACACCACGTCAAAGTCTCCAACACCACATCAATAACCATTAGGAACTCCCACTTCATTCTCAACCTTCCATAAAGTTCCAATCATCCCTTGTGAGTGGAATTCCTCCTTCCCTCATAAACCAGCATTCTTATTTTCGTCAGTTCTTCCCAAATTTCCAACAAGTATCCGAGAGAAATGTCGGTCTGTCTCTCTCTCTCATTCTTCCATGTCAATAACTCACTGTTATACGACTCCAGGGAGACTTACGTTAGCTAGAGCTTCTTTTCTTTGCTATTCTTAGGTTAGTGTGTCAAACCACGACAGCGAGTCGACAGGGATGAAAAATATAGTTTTGTTGGGGTTAATAATTAAGTGTGTCCATGCATGGGAGTAAATAGGTTACATGGGAGTTCGTGGGAATGCGTGAGAGTACTTTGGAAAGTCACCAGATAACTTTGTAGCTCACAATGAGTCTGTCTGAGGACAATTAAGGGTTAAGACAACAGGATTATTGTGAATATTCTGGGAAGATTCCAGTGAAGCGCGAAGACATTTCAGTGCACCATTTCAAGGTAAATTGTGGAAGTGTTGTGCAGTTTGTAAATGTTGGTGAGGGGTGGTAGTGAGGAAGACGGCCAAGGGGGGAGTGGGGAGTACAAACAAGGCCTATCTCACTGTGTTAAGTAAACCGGCCAAGATTATCGTCTATAAACCCCGAAAACTCTTAAAAACATGTAATCCAGCACTATGCACCATGCCTTCCAGTTAACTTGGAAATATTTGTCGATGCATGGACTATTTAGAGGCATTGTATGGGAAAAACAGTGAAATTATGTTAACGAGTAAGTGACCAGTCAGTGCTTCACCCCACGTCACGGGGTGGGTTTGAAGAGGGCGGATGTTTTAACTTGAGTGTAACTAGATGAGTGAGTGAACACATTGGTTCAGCGTGCCCATACCCACATTGTTCATATGTACAAAGGAAACAATAAATTATTGTGTAGTGAGTAAACAGTAGTGAACAACTATTATAGTGCGAAGTCATGTTATTGTAATCCGCGATAACCCCACTCAACAACTGCGCTCCCCAACCTTATTTCATGGGGAAATTTTCCTCATGGGGGAAAATTCAGGGGCGGGGGGGGGGGAAAAAAATCCCTTTTTTTACCCAAAGGTCTGCTGGGCCCAAAAAGGAAGACAACAGGATTATTGGAATATTTGGGGAAAACCTGTGACGGGCATTTTTTTCTTTTAAATTTGGGGTTTCAGTTTTTTGTTTAGGGGGGGTTGGGGAAAAAGGCCAGGAGGGGGGGGGGTAAAAAAAGGGCCCTACAGTTAAGTGGCCAATTTTAAAATATTCAAAAGCAAAAAAAGAATCCACATACCGCCCGTTAACCTTTGGGAATTTTTTTCCCACTGGAAGGGTTTTATAAAAAACAATTTTAAAAATGAACAAAAACCCATTGGACCAACCCCGC
>NC_069461.1:33135344-33142844 GCF_026875155.1 Cherax quadricarinatus | reverse complement strand
TTGCAGTTTTTGGGCCATCTAAACTTATTGTGTCTGGGGCTTCTTTCCCCTTCCCAATCTTCATGACTTTGCTTTGGCAGGGTTTAATTAAGGAGCCAGTTGCGGCCCAGGCTTGTAGCTGCCCAGATCTCTTTGTAGCCCTCCCTGATCCGCCCGATTCGTTCTTTCATTAATTCAATCGTCTGAAAAAAGGACATTTTGAGTCTATCCCTTCCGTTTGTCGTTCCGTATACAAAGAAAGCAAGGTCTAGGATCCCCTGGGGAAACCCGTTGTCACAGGCGCCCCTTGACCCCTCGTGCGTCCCCTATGTTTTTTCCCTCCCGTGTATTTTGACCCATTGCAGTGCCTTTCCTGTTTGTGTGCCTGGTCCTCTAGCTTTTGCAGTAACCCTTGTTGGAAAAACTGTGTCGAAAAGCTTTTTGCAGTCCAAAAATACGCCAGCGATCACCCTCTCTCTTTGTCTTATTCTGTCCCCTTTGTAAAAAAACTCTAGAGGTTTGTAAACCCAGGATTTTCCTTCCTGAAACCGTGTGGTTGTCAATTATACATTGTTTCTTTCCGGTGCCCCCCCCTCTCTTCCTGATGATTTCTCCAGCCCTTGCATACTATACACGTTAGGTACAGGTCTGTAGTTTAGTGCCTCATGTCTGTCTCCTTTTAAAAAAAAGGGGACTACTTTTGCCTTTTTTCCAAACCCTCAGGGAGTTGCCCAGTTTAAATGATGGTTGAAGCTTTTTTAAAGGGCCCACACAATATCTCTGCCCCCTTTTTAAAGGCCCCCAGGGGAGAGATTTTGTTGGTCCCCCCGTTTTGAGGTGTCAAGTTCCCCCAAGCGTTTCTTCCCCTCCCCCTTTGGGTTATATGTACCTCATCCAGCACTTGTGGTGTGCCCCCTGTTTGATTTTTTGGGGGCCCTAGGGTTTCCACTGAAAATACCTTTTTAAAAATCTTGTGTTGGCTCCCTGACATACCTCTGGGTCGTTTTTGTGAATTCCCCATCCCCCTTCCTCGTTGTTCCTGGTCCTGATGTTGTTTCCTCCTGATGGGGCTGTACAACGTTTCGGGTCAGTCTTTACTTTTGTGCTAGTCTTTATATTGTCTTGAGCCCCCCTTCTTATCTTTTGCATTTTTCGTTTTGGTCTTCGGCTGTTTCTTTTTTTTCCTGGTTCTTGTTTTGTCCTTTTCCTTCTCTAGTCACTGTTTTTGCCTCCTACCCCTTTGGGTAAACCCAAGACTCGTTCTGTTTTTCCCATTTTTTCTGTTTCCTTGGGAAAAACTCTCCTCTCCCTCCTTGCATTTTGTTGTACATAGTCCATATTCTTGTCGGGTTTTCCTCTTTCCCCTTCCCCCACGAATGTCTTGAAGGAAGTTCCTCTGCCTGAGTGTTCCCCCTTTTGTAGTTTGGGTTTTTTCCCCGCCCATTCCTGCTATCTCTCCACTTGGAGTAAAATATGTGTCGAAGCAAAAACCCCCATGATCACTGCTCCCAGGGGCCCTTTTATAATGTACCCCCGATGTCCCAACTACTCATGGTGAATACAAGGGCCAACCTTGTGGTTCATCCTTCCCCTCTCTCTGGTATGTCTCTAACTGTTGAGCATGGGTTTCCGTACCAATCCTCTCTTGGCTCTCCAGTTTGGGGACCCCCATGGGGCCAGGTTTTCCCCGTCAATTCCTTTTGATTGAAATCACCATAACAGTAACTTTGCTCCCCCTGTGTGCTCTCCTGGCCACCTCGGTAGTGTGTTTATCATTGCTCTGTTGTTATTATTTTTCTTTGGCCCCCCTTCGTTCTGTGGTGGGTTGTTTACTGCAATTTTTCCCTTATGTCCCTCAGACTGGTTGTTCCTAAAGTGTCCCCTTCGCCCATTCCCCTCCATTCCCTTCCCTTTTTTTCAAAAAACCCCATGGTTTTTAATGAGCAGTGCAAATTTCCCCCCCCCTCCTCCCTCTGTTTTCCTGAAAAATTTGAATCCGGATGGGAAGATTGAATCTGTTATTATTCTGGTGGTTTGTTTCTGGATGCTATTTGTTGGGGATGTCTCTTTGATTCTTTCGTGCCACTCTATATTTTTTGTTATTCCCCTCTGATTTGTATACACACCTTCAACTTCTTTTCTAAAACTTGGTCTGGGAAGTTTTGGGGTTGGGAAGTGGGAGAACCCCGGTAAGGAACATGGGTTGTTTTGTGGGGGTGGAGTTTGTAATGTGTGGGTGGGGGCATTGGATGTGGCATGGGTGCTTTGATTTAGAGGTTTGGTTGCATGGGTTGCCTGGTTGGAGGCTTCATAGAAAGTTGTGAGGGAGGCTGTATTAGTTTTCTTCCTGGGTCTGGGGTTCCTGTCTGTCTTCTCCTCCCCCCTCTTTCCTCCTTTCGCCCTTTTTACCATCTCTTCAGTTTCTTTTTTTCTTCTTGTGTTCTGTCGCGGTCGAGATACACCCCCCGTATGCCGTCATGTCCCTTAATCGTGCTTTCTCCTGCGTATCCTGGTCTGAGTGCTTCTGCCTTGAAAGGGCATCCACTGGGCCCGGGTTTTTTTTTTACAAACCCCCCCATTCTCCGAAATTTTCCAGTGGGTCTTCGTTTCCCTATTTCTTTTATGTGCTTTCAATTGCTTTTTTTTTCCCCGTTTCTTGCTTCATATGTTTCCCCTTTGATTCGGACCCATACACAAAGACGACCCACCCTTTTATTCTCCCACTGCATATCCCCGTTATCCCCCCATTTAATTTGGTTTCCCCCCCTGAGCTTTCCCTTTTATCGTTTCCTGGCTAATGTACTTGGGTCAGTGGCCTTCATTTTCCTTCTCGGCTTTCCCTTGGGCTCGTTGTTGTTGTTGGGCCCCCCCATAAAGCTTTGCTCTTTTTTGCTACGTCCTCATGAAACATCTCCATGCGTTGTGCCCCCTTTTTTCCCCAAGTCCCCCATTTGTGGCTGAGGAGCATCTCTGTTTTCAATCCCAAAATTTCTTTTGGCTGTTTGATTTTTCAAATTTCCCCTTCTAAAAACTGATCTGCTTCTGCTGTTTGACATGACCTCCCACTTCCTCTTTCCTATCTATCCTCTCTTTCCCTTTCATGCTAAGTTCTTCTAGTTTCTTTTCCCATTCATGTCCCCTTTTTAGTCGCTGCCAATCTTCCCTTTTCAGTTTCCCCTCCGTCCCCTTTGGGTTTTTTTTGTTGCTCTTGGCAACCATTTTTTTTTTTCCTGATTGCCCAGAGTGGGAAACCCCATGTAGTTATGTATGTTAGGTTAGTAGTGTGTGTGCAGAGGTGGGGGGGGGGGGGAAGTAGTGGAGGGAATGTGGCTATTTTGGGGGTGAGTGGGGGGGGGTGGGGAGGGTTTGGGGGGGAACGGGGGAGGGGAGGGTGATCGGGGAGGGGATGGATCAGGGGAATGTGAGATGTCGGTGGTGAGGGGGAGGGTGTGTGGTCTGGATATGTGTTGTGTGTGTTGTTGTGTGTGTGTTGTGTGTGTGTGTGTGTGTGTGTGTGTGTGTGTGGTGTGTAATTTTGTGTGTAATTGTGTGTGGAATTATGTGGGGGTTTTAAAGTTTAAGGTTTGGTGGTTGTGCTTTAAAGGGTAAGTTCAGGGGCCCTTGCTCCCCACACCTTTTGTGATGACCAACCTCCTGGGACTTACTGCACTTACAGTTGTGTTGTGTGTGTTGTGTGTTGTGTGTGTGGGTGTGTGTGTGGGTGTGTGTGTGGTGTGAAAAAATCAGTGAAATTTTAAATTTGGGAACAGGAAAATGTTTAGGGGTTTAAGCAAAATCAAATAAAATTAAATTAGATGAATTGTAAACCCTTCCCTTTTTTAACCCCAAGAACAGTGATGGCGAGTTTGTACCAAAAGGTTTCCCCGGTAACAATCCAAAGAACAGTAAAAAGGGCGAGTATGTCCCAAAAGGGTTTTCCCGGTAACAAATCCCAAGCAGTATTTTGTGGAAAGTATTGCCAAATTGATAATAAAAAAAAAAAGCTGAAGGGTCAATATAAACCCTGATAACATCATCACGTTTCCAAAAAGAACTTTTCTTTAAAAATTTTTTTTAAAACCCAAAATTAATAAAATTTTGGCCTTGTACTCAAGTAACACAAAATAGTAATCTTAAGTATTTCCCATTTTGACTTTATATAAAAGTAATCTTATTTAAAGAATGCAATGAAAGATGCTCAGCACTTTAATACTGAGTTTTTTTAAAAGTGTCATTAAAGATGATAATGCTGACCTCTTTTTAACAAATACATTTGTATTCAGGTTTAAAAAAATTACTATTACTGTATGCAATAAAAAAATACTTTGTCACCCAAAACTAATAAATTATCCAAATATTCCACTGGATAGGTTTGAATTCATATTGTAACTTTTTTGCCCATATTGAGTGTCCCCAAATAACCCCCCCAAAATTTCCTTTAAAATAATAAAATCTTAATTATTACGATAGGTAAAAAAATGCTTTGTTGATCTTTAGTTTGATGCATCAGTGTATTTGTATTCTTGAAAGTCACATTTTTACTGAAATATTAAGTACAAAAACTAAAAAGATAAATGCCCCCACCCCACACCAAATGTACTTGGCAGTAACATTCAAAACACTTGGCTGTCAATCCCCCTCATGAAAAATAATACTCTTTTTAATAAAAAAAAAGTCCCATTTTTATATCCATTCCTAACAAAAAAAACCTGGCAATTTTCCCTGATATTGAGCAATTTAAAGTGGTTTAACGTTAAACTATTTTAAAAAAAATTTTTATCATAGAAAATGACTGCCAGTACAAAATCATTCAAGAATTTTTATTTTTTTGGCCAAAACAATTTCATCAATACAGCATCAGCCTATTTTTCTAACACACTAAATTTTTCAATTTTCCCCACCAACTTAGATTTTCCCCCCAATGCTAATGGCTTTTATTTTTCATTGCATATGCAGCTAGAAAACGGTGCATCCTAATGAAGGATGTGTATGACCACTATTCATTATTCCTGGGTGCTGGGATGGCAGGTTTGCTGTTAGGGGGAAAACGTACTTCATGAGTGGGTCGGGTTTTCTCATGAGGTGCTTGATTTGTGTGGGGGGAAAGTCTCTCTCTATTTTTCCCAACAAACCCCCTGTGTGTGTGGTGGGGGTTTTGTGTGTGGTATGTGTTGTGTTTTTGGGTGTGTGTGTGTGTGTGTGTGTTTGTGTTTCACCTTTTTGTACTACTATTTGGGTTGCGGGGGTCGGTCTTAGCCCCCGGGCCCCCCGCCTCTTAGGGTTTGCTATGGGCCCTCTCCTCCCGCCCCATGAGCTTTATCAACCCTGTCTTAAAAAACTGTGTAGGGTTTCCCTGCCCCCACTACGTCTGTTTGGGTTTTCCCACTGCCTTACAACTCTATGACAAAAGAAATATTTCAAATATCTTTGATCTTTTGTGTCTTCATTTTTAAAGTTGGCCTCTGTTTCTGTGTCCCCCCCCGGGAAAATTCCTGTCTTTGTCCCCTTGTTATTCCAGCATTTTTTAATTCGCTATTGTCCCCCCTGACCCCCTGTCCTCCAGTGTCGCAGGCGATTTCCTTAATCTTTTTATAGGACTTCCCTTGCTTGGAATAACTTGTCGAAAAACTTTGTACTTTCTTAGTTTCTTGACGTGCTTTATAAAGTGGGGTTTCCAAAAGGTGCTCATACTCAGTATGGGCCTGAATTAAAGGTGTAAGTGTTTGAACGATTCCCTTTCTAAGGGATCGGAATGCTGTTCTCAGGTTTGCCGGGCCCAAGCTGCGCGTTATTGGTTTTGTGTGCTTCCGGAGACATGCTCGGTGTTTCTCCCCAAGTTTTTTTCCCTTAGTGAGGTTTTCAGTCTTGGCCCCCCAGCCTTTTTACTCGGTTGTGGTCTTCTGTGCCCCTTTTTCCCATCTTTATGCTTTGCATTTGGGAGGATTTAAAATTTGAGAAGCCATTGCTGGGCCCGGTGTCCGTTTTTCCAGGTCCTTTGAAGTCCTGCCCGGTCCCCATCAGGGTTTAATTCCTATTAAATTAATCATCTGCAAAAAGGGACATTTGAGTCTACCTTCTTTTGTGTTCACATATACCCCAAAAATTGCACTGGTCCCAGGACCCACCCCCGTGGGACCCGCCTTAAGGTGCCCACTGTGTCCATCATTAGTTCCTGACTCGTTTTTGTCTCCTGTCGTATTCTTGTCCATTGCAGGGGTCTTCCCGTTATTGGCCTGTGCTTAGCTTTGCACTAATTCTTGTGGGAAAATGTGTCAAAGGCCTTCTTTCAGTCCAAGAAGATGCAAACAACCCACCCCCTCTCTTTGTGTCTCTTCGTTTTTTATCATAAAACCAAAGGTTTGTGACCAGGATTGCCTTCCCTGAAACCGTGCGGTTTGGGATTTAACCCTTTTTTCCGTTCCCGGTGCTCCCCCCATCTCCTCTGTTTAAATTTTTCCTAATTTTGCTCTATACACGCAATGACACAGGTCTATGTTTAGTGCCTCTTTTTGTCCCTTTTTTAAAAAAAGGGAATACATTTGCCGTCTTCCCAACCCCAGGGAGTTGCCGTTTCAGGGACGGTTTAAGATTGTGGTAAGTGGCACGCACAAAAATATTGTACTCTTAAGGACCCCCGGGGAGATGTTGTCCCGGTCTCATTGCCTTTTTAGGGTTTGATGCCCTTAGCAGTTTCTTACCCCCTCATATCTTATGTATGTCGTCCAACATTGTTGGTGTATTCCTTGCTGGTGTCCCATCTGGTTGTCCCCGAGTCCTTCCCCGACTCTAGTAAAAACTTCCTTTAAACTCGTTTGAGTCCTACATACCTCTTTTTGTTTTTGTGAGTTTCCACCTTCTTTTTCAGCCTTATACCTGGCCCTTTTTTTGTCTTCTCCTAAAGTGGTATACAGCAGTTTGGGTAGATTTGATTTCGATGCTATGTGTTTTTCATACTGTCGCTGGGCCTCCCCCCTTATTGGCTACTCGTTTCTGGCCTTTTTAACTAATTCCCTTTTTTTCCTGGGTCCTATGCCCCCTGTCCTTTTCCCTTCTCTGTTGCACTTGTTTTTGCCCCCCTTACACTTCGGGTAAACCAAGGGTCGTTTTTGGGTTTCTATTTTTTGTTTCCAAAGGGAAAATCACTCTGTCTGATTTTTTTTGGGGTTTTCCTGGTTTCAACATTGCTGCTATGTTGTAAATTTTATGTAATGTATTTTTGTTATGAATTTTAACTTTCTTACTTTCTTATTATTACTTACCTTTGGGAAAAAAAAAAAACTTTCCTCTGCCTCCTTGCCTTTGTGCCACATTTCCTATTGTTTATGATTTTTTTCCTCCATTTCTCTGTCCCCCTGAACCTCCTGCAGGAAGTTTCTCATACCCGTGTAGTCCCCCTTTTTTTTTATAGTTTGTGTGTGTGTGTGTGTGTGTGTGTGTGTGTTGTGTGTTGTGTGTGTGTGTGTGTTTTGTGTGGGACGTACTCACCCATTGTGGGTTTCAAGGGTGGGTTTTCAGCTCCGG
>NC_069461.1:33127844-33130344 GCF_026875155.1 Cherax quadricarinatus | reverse complement strand
ACCAACCCGGCCCTCGTCTGGGACGCCAAGCCCCGGCCTGGTCTGTGACACACCAAGACCCGGCCTGGTCAGGGAAAACCAAGACCCACCTGGTCTGGGACACCAAGACCCGGCCTACTCTGGGACACCAAGACCCGACCTGGTCAGGGATACCAAGACCCGGCCTGGTCTGGGACACCAAGACCCGGCCTGGTCTGGGACGCCAAGACCCGACCTGGTCTGGGACGCCAAGACTCGGTCTGGTCTGGGACGCCAAGACCCGGCCTGGTCTGGGACACCAAGACCCGGCCTGCTCTGGGACGCAAAGACCCGGCCTGGTGTGGGACTCCAAGACCCGGCCTGGTCTGGGACTCCAAGACCCGGCCTGGTCTGGACGCCAAGACCCGACCTGGCAGGTACAACCAAGACCCGGCCTGGTCTGGGAAAACCAAGACCCGGCCTTGTCTGGGACACCAAGACCCGGCCTTGTCTGGGACACCAAGACCCGGCCTGGTCTGGGACACCAAGGCCCGGCCTGGTCTGGGACACCAAGACCCGGCCTGGTCTGGGACACCAAGACCCGACCTGGTCATGGACACCAAGACCCGGCCTGGTCTGGGACACCAAGACCCGGCCTGGTCTGGGACGCCAAGACCCGACCTGGTCACGGACACCAAGACCCGACCTGGTCATGGACACCAAGACCCGACCTGGTCATGGACACCAAGACCCGACCTTGTCTGGGACACCAAGACCCGGCCTGGTCTGGGACACCAAGACCCGACCTGGTCATGGACACCAAGACCCGACCTGGTCATGGACACCAAAAACCCGCCCTGGTCATGGACACCAAGACCCACCTTGTCTGGGACAACCCAAGACCCGGGCCTGGTCTGGGACTCCAAGACCCGATCTGTCTGGGACACCAAGACCCGGCCTGGTTTGGGACACCAAGACTCGCCTGGTCAGGGACACCAAAGACACGGTCTGGTCAGGGACACCAATACCCGGCCTGGTCTGGGACCCCAAAGACCCGGCCGGGGTCTGGGGACACCAAAAACCCGGCCTGGGACACCAAGACCCGGCCTGGTCTGGGACACCAAGACCCGGCCTGGTCTGGGACACCAAGACCCGACCTGGTCAGGGACACCAAGACCCGGCCTGGTCTTGGACGCCAAGACCCGACCTTGTCTGAGACACCAAGACCCGGCCTGGTCAGGGACACCAAGACCCCCCGGGCCTGGTCGGGACACCAAGACCCGACCTGGTCATGGACACCAAGACCCGGCCTGGTCTGGGACACCAAGACCCGGCCTGGTCAGGGACCTAGTCAGAAGGGAGAAGTTATAAATATTCCGGGTCAAGCAGAAAACACACACACACAAATGCATAAAAGTGTAAGCTTGCAGAGGCTCTAAAATCCAGCTATAGCGGAGTGAATCTCTTTTGGCTTCGTTATAAGCTACTGGAACACTTAACCTTGTACCCCAGGCTCGGTCTCATGCATAAATTCACTGGTTTTCGAGAACGCCGGAGCTGAGGGAGGGGTAGGTAGGAGGGGGATGTCTGGGATGGGGAGGTCTGTCCGCCCCCCTTTAAATGAAAGGGGGGGCGGACCTCCTGTTCTGGGACCCTGAAAATATTGTATATACACTGAGAGATATATACATCGTGGTGTATGTGTCGTCCTGAATAGGTAAAAACTTGCGATTTTGGTTTAAATAGCAACACTATTCTTGCCGAATAAGGCAATCGAAAATTTGTGTATGCAATAATTTTGCAAAAAAAAAAAATCTTTCTGAACCTAACGAAAAAATATATTTCATAGTGTTTTTTATTATTAAATTATTGTAAACTTATCTGAAATATATTTAGTTGGATTAAGCCAAATTAAATTGCACTTGTTATAATAAGGTCAGGTAAGTTTTCTAAGGTTCTTTTGGTTCTTTTACATTAATATAAATGAAAAAAAATAAACGAATATGTATATGTTGAGAGATATACAACTGTTGGTGTGTATGTATACTGGTTGTATATCCACTGAGCGCCACCTGTTGTATGTACTGTTATAACAAACAACGTTATAACATCAACGTCAAATTATTTACGTAAAGACAAGACGGTAAGGGCAGTACGTAGGTTGTGACGTCACTGCAACGAAGTGCCACACATCCGATACGTCAGTATCTGACGTTATCAGAGGGGGAGGGAGGGGAAGACTGACGTTGCCAGGGAGGGGAACAATGTTTTCATTTGGCATCCGAGGGGAAATTTTCAGTGGTGACGTCATCAGAGGGGAGCCAGGAAACAAGGATTTATTACGTCATCAGAGAGGGGCTCCGGGATTTTTTAAGGGGGCGGCTGTGAGGGCAAATCGCCCCCCACAGACCTCCCTCTGACACAGTACATTAGTTCCCTTGACGTAGCTAGTTCATGAGGTAGTTACATGACGTAGCTACTTCTGTAAAATACGTCTATGAAAATGCTACGAGAACCTCACCTGTCTGGTTCAGCCGATCAT
>NC_069461.1:33111539-33127344 GCF_026875155.1 Cherax quadricarinatus | reverse complement strand
TTTCTCTGTTTGTGGTCTTGTGTGGTGGTGGTGGTACTGCTGCTGCTGCAGTTGTAACTGTTGCTACTGCTGCTGCTGCTGCTGTGTTGTTATTGTTGTTGCTGCCATTGTTTCTCCTACTGCTGCTGTTAATTTTCCTGCTGTTCCTTTTGGGGCCACTAGTGCTGATTCTGCTGTTGCCGTTGATAATGCTGCTACTTATGTTTCCTCTGCAGTTCTTGCTGCTGCAGTCAGGGTTGTTGTTGTTGATGTTGCTACTACGGCTGTTATTGTTGGTTCTGTTGTTGCAGCTGCTACTGTTGTTGTCGCTGCTGTTGTTGTTGATGCTGCTGCTGTTGCTCCTACTGCTGTTGTTGCTGCCGTTGGTGCTGCTGCTGCTGCTTCTGCTGTTGCTGCTGGTGCTGCTACTTCTGCCGTTGCTGTTGCTGCTGCTGTTGCTGTTGCTACTACTGCTGCTGTTGCTGCTGCTACATCCTTCACAAATAAACACAGCTTAATATTCCAATGAGACAGGGCTCTTTTTTCCCTGGAAACTAATCATGAGACTGGGACAATTGTATTGGGAAACTGACGAGATAAACTGGGAAACGATACTTAATGAAAGCAATTTATAAACATTGGTATATCTGACATCAAGTTGGCGCAGCTCTGAACCCGCTCCGATGTGACCCAGATGTTAGACCCAGCAGCTGTGTCGGGTATGCGACACCTACACTACACCTGCTTTACACCTGCTTTGCACTTGCTCTACACTCTTTCTACACTTGCCTTAAATTCGCTTTGCACCTGTTATACATCTGGTCTACACCTACTCTACTCTTGGTTTAAATTTTTGCTACATCTGTTGTACATTTGGTCTACAAATGCCCAACACTTAAACTTGTTGTAGACTTATACATCTGGACCACAACTGCCGTACATTTACCTTAAATATGTTCTACGTCAGAACCGTATAACACTGGTCTACTCCAGTATTACGTGCTTTGAATCTACGCCACATTTGCTCTCCAGAAAATCCTGACCGTCAGTGTTTACAGATGTTTTGAACTGCAAGAGAAAGATGACTCAGAGGAGATCCAAAATGACTTGACTAGACAGCAAGTAGCCAGAAAAGTTGAAGAAGTGAAAAGACCGCACTCAGAATACAGATGGAACCTATGCCACTCACAAAACTTGCATGAAGGAAGGTCTGGGAGTTAACATGACACCAAGCATCTCACCAGTAGCACAAATCTGTCATATAACTTTAGCTGCATATACAGACTTGCCAACCCCCCAAAAAGTGCTTTCAGAAACCTTAAAAAGATACGTTCAGAATATTAAACACTACCAGGGTTAGGCCCATCTTTGAGTATGCAGCGCTAGCATGGAGGATAGGTAACCAGGGGACACAGACAGCATTTAAAGAATTAGATGAGGAATAGGGAAGCTAGGAAATACTTTTTCAGTTGCGTGGGTGCCACTACTACAAAACACAGCTTCATGGACAAGTATGATTGAGCCTCTGGAAACAAGAAACCGGCAATGTTTGTCGGTTGGAGTTTGAATGAATGTGGGCAGGAACTTTTGCTCAACCCATTTAGACACAAATAGGTGAGCACTCATGTGTCATTGCAGAATTAAATGCCTCTGTGGATCAGAAAAAAACGAAATTAAACGAAGAGAAATATCAATAATAGTACTATAACAAAAAGGGTTACAGCAACAGGAACCGCAACAACAGAAGTTCCAGCAACAGGAGTTTCAGCAACAGAGGTTACAACAGTAGGAGTTGCAACAACAGAGGTTACAACAGTACGAGCCGCAACAACAAGGGTTACAGAACTAGGACTGGCAACAACAGGATTTGAGGCAACAGGAAAAATCTTTGGCAATAACAACAGCAGAAGCCTCAGATGAGGACGACGTGGAGTGAGAACGATTTCCAACAACACCAACGGTGATGACAACAGAGATAACAGTAGTAATAACTATGGTGATAACATGCTAACAGCAGTGATTACATATTAACAACAGTGGTAACATACTAGCAACAGTGATAGCATAATAACATAGCATAATAACATAGCAGAATAACATAGCATAATAACATAGCATAATAACATAGCAGAATAACATAGCATAATAACATAGCATAATAACATAGCATAATAACATAGCATAATAACATAGCATAATAACATAGCAGAATAACATAGCAGAATAACATAGCATAATAATATAGCATAATAACATAGCAGAATAACATAGCATAATAACATAGCATAATAACATAGCAGAATAACATAGCAGAATAACATAGCATAATTATATAGCATAATAACATAGCATAATAACATAGCAGAGTACATACACTGAGAGATGTACACCTTTAAGAGTACATATACTGACAGATACATATCTCTCAGAGTACATACACTGAGAGATACACACCTTTAAGAGTACATATACTGACAGATACATATCTCTCAGAGTACATACACTGAGAGATACACATCTATCAGTGTGCAAAGTTCAACGTTCCAATTTACTCACATCTTAACGATACTATCTGAATAAATATTAAACCTTGAGAAAGTTTTAGTTAGTCATAGAAACTTTGCCCTGAAAAAAAAATCGTCAAAAAAAAAATATTCTTTCCACTGGATTTTTTTCGAATTTACTATAACATTTTTTTGAGAGTAATTTAGGTAAATAAAATTAATTTATAAACACACACAACTTGCTACCAGTAAAAGGGGGCGAGGCCAGGAACATACTCGACCCTGCAACCAAAATTAGGGGGGTACACACACACACACACCACACCAACCCACACACCACACACACCACACCCACCACAACACACACCACACACACAAAATTTCAAACGAGTACGGGAAAAATTGAAAGTTGGCCGTAAAGTCTACGGTAATAGCAACTACTTTTAAGTTAAAAGAAAATTGGCTCTTTTTTTTGGGTCGACGAGATTTTCTGAGGCTGAAAAAAAACCCGGTGGGGGTGTGTGTGTGTGTGGGTGTGTGTGTGTTGTGTGGTGTGTGGTGTGTGGGTGGGTGTTTGCTTTGTGGTGTTTTGATGAGGCAAGCTATCAGTTAGTTTTTTTTTAATTACTTTCTTTAAAAAAAGAAAAAGTGAAAACGGATAATCTCGAATGAAAATTTTAGCACATAATTCGGCATGTTTTTGGGGTTTTTTTTTTTAATTAAAATTTAGCTGTGTTTTATTTATTCACGCCCTTTTGGAATGTAGCTAATTTGAATTTTAGAAAAACTTCCTTTATCATCCCCTGTTTACAATTCTGTATACTGAGAGGTGTGTGTATCCCTAGTGTATATATACTGACAGATATGTATTTTTACGTAGTAAAATTTGAGAAGTGTTTTGGTATCTCTCACCCACTTCCAATGTGTAGTCTCTCAGTAAAACGTACACGATAGGTGTGTTTTGTGTGTGTTCCTATTGTATGTACACTGACAGGTGGGGTATATCTCAGATTACATCCCTTTTGGGAGAGATGTATCTCCTAGTTATATACACTGGAAGATATACGGGAACTGTTTAATACTAAAGGGGCAGAAGTCCCGAAAATAGTCATCTTGTTGCATCCTGTGCATCTGTGCATTCTGGTGCATCCTGGTGCATCCTGGTGCATCCTGGTGCATCCTGGTGTGCCCTGGTGCATCGTGGTCCAAAATTTGGTGCATTGTGATGCACCGGTGCATCCTGGTGCATTCTCGTGCATCCTCGTGCATCCTGGTCCATTCTGGTGCATCCTGGTCCATCCTGGTCCATCCTGGTGCATCCTATTCCTTCCTGGTTCAACCTGGTGCATCCTGGTGCATCCTGGTGCATCCTGGTCCATCCTGGTGCATCCTAGTGCATCCTGGAACATTCTGGTCCATTCTGGTTAATCCTGGTCCATCCTGGTAGATCCTGGTGCATCCTGGTGCATCCTGGTGCACCCTGGTGCATCCTGGTCCATGCTGGTGCATTGTGATGCATCCTGGTGCATCCTGGTGCATTCTCGTGCATCCTCTTTTCATCCTGGTCCATTCTGGTGCATCCTGGTGCATTCTGGTCAATCCTGGTGCATCCTATTCCTTTTTGGTTCAACCTGGTGCATCCTGGTGCATCCTGGTACATCCTGGTGCATCCTGGTCCATCCTGGTGCATCCTAGTGCATCCTGGAACATCCTGGTCCATCCTGGTTAATCCTGGTCCATCCTGGTCCATCCTGGTGCATCCTGCTCTATCCTGCCCCATCTAAGGACCTTCCGGGTCACCCTGGTCCTTCCCGGTCCCTTCTAGTCCCTTCTTTTCCGCCATAAGTTCTGGTCCAAGATGAACCGTAATGTGGTCCAAAGGTTCTTCTACAAGTAGTTATGAATGTATAAGACGAGTGATTCTTTATTTCATTTCGAGTGATGGAAAACGCCAAAAAAAACTTCACTCATAAGGAAATCGATAAATATTATTAATATAAGGTGGAGGTTGTTTCCAGGAATTAGATATTGTCCCCAGAGCTAGATCACGTCTCCAGAAGATCACGTCTCCAGAGCTAGATCACGTCTCCAGAGCTAGATCACGTCCCCAGAGCTAGATCACGTCTCCAGAGCTAGATCACGTCTCCAGAGCTAGATCACGTCTCCAGAGCTAGATCACGTCTCCAGAGCTAGATAACGTTTCCAGAGCTAGATCACGTCCCCAGAGCTAGATCACGTCCCAAGAGCTAGATCACGTCCCAAGAGCTAGATCACGTCCCAAGAGCTAGATCACGTCCCAAGAGCTAGATCCGCCCCCAAGAGCAAAGATCACGCCCCCAAGAGCTAGATCACGCCCCAAGAGCTAAACACGTCCCAAGAGCTAGATAAAAGCCCCAAAGCTAGATAAAGCCCCAAAGACAAAGACCCGGGTTCCCAAAAAGGGGCAAATTCACGCCCCAAGAGCATTTAACACCCCAAGAGAATTAACCCCCCAAAAGAGCTAGTTTAAAAGTCCCAAAAAAGCTAGATCACACCCCAAGAGCAGATCAAGTTCCAGAGTAGACCCGCCCTCCAGAGCTAAATCAGCCCCCAAGACTAGACACGTCTCCAGAGTTTAGTTAACGTAACCAGAGCTAGATCAGTCCCTAGAGCAAAGATCCCGCCCCCCAAGCTAGTTAAACTTTTTCCCAAGCTAGTTTCACGTCCCCAGACCCTAGACACGTCCCCAGAGTTTAGATCACGTTTTCAGACCCTAGATCACGTCCCCAAGAGCAGAAAAAACGTCCCCAGAGCAGATCACGTCTCCAGAGCTGGGAAACGCCCCAGAGAAAGTTCACGTTTCCAGGCTAGATCACGTCCGCAGAGCTAGATCACTTTCTTAAAGGTTTGACCCGTTTCCAAGCTAGTTAAACTTCCCGAGTAAAATAAACGTCCCCAGAGTTTAATCACGTCCCCAGAGCTAGTTAAACGCCCCAAGCAAAAATCACGCCCCCCATAGCTAGATCACGTCTCCGGGACTAGTTTAAACTTCTCCAAGCTAGAAAACGTCCCCCCAGACTAGATAACGCTCCAGAGTAGTTTCACGCCCTCTAGAGTAAAAAAACGTCTCCAGAGCTAAAAACGTTTCCAGAGCTAAAAAAACGCCCCTCCAGACTAGATAACGCCTCCAGAGTAGATAACGTTCCAGACTAGAACACGTCCCCAGAGCTAGATAACGTTTTCCAGACCCTAGTTTAACGTTTTCCAAAGACCCTAGTAACGTCCCCCAAGGCTAGATCACGTCCCCAAGAGGAGTTTCACGTCTCCAGAGCTGCCCCACGTCTCCAAGCTAAATCACGCCCCTTAAGAGCTAGTTCACTTTCCCCGAGCTAAATCCGTCCCAGAGTTTAAAATCACGTCTCCAGGCTAGAAAAAACGTCCCAGGCTAGATAACGTCTCCAAAACCCAGAAAACTTTCTCCGAGCTAGATCACGTCCCCAAACCTAGTCACTCCTCCAGGCTAAAATCACGTCCCCCGAGCTAGATAAAACCGTCTCCAGAGTTTGATAACGTCCCCCCGGGGCGGATAAGGGTCCAGACTGGAAAAACGTTCCAAGCTAGAAAAGGGACTCCAAAGTAGAACACGTCCCCCAGAGTTAGATCACGTCTCCAAGCTAGATCATTTCCCCTAAGCAGATCACGCCCTCAGAGCTAGTTCACATTCCCAGAGTTTAGATCACGTCCCCAGAGCAGACACGTCCCCGAGCAAATTAACGTTTTCAGAGCTAGATCAGGGCTCCAGAGTTTGTTTCACGTCCCCAGAGTAGATCACGTCCCAGAGCAGATAAACTTTCTCCAGAGCTAGATAACGTCTCCAGAGCTAGATCACGTCCCGAACTAGATCACGTCCCAGAGCTAGTTATTTTTCCCAAGCTAGATCACGTCTCCAGAGCTAGATCACGCCCCTAAGCTAATCACGCCCTAAGGCGTTCACTTCCCCAGAGTAGTTTCCGCCCCCCGAGCTAGACCCACGTCCCCAGAATAAGATAACGTCTACAGACTAGATCACGTCCCCAGATTTAGATACCCCCCTCCAGAGTAGTCACGTCCCCCAAAAGCTAGATCATTTCCCCGAGCTAGATAACGTCCCCCGAGCTAATACGTCCCCCAAACAGATCACGTCTCCAGAGGCTAGATCACGTCTCCAGAGCTAGATAAACGTCCCCAAAAGCTAGATACGTCTCCAGAGTAGATCACGTCCCCCGAGCAAATTAAACGTCCCCGGGAGCTAGATCACTTTCTCCAGACTAATCACGTCCCCAAGCTGGGATCACGCTCCAAACTAGATAAAGTCTCCAAGCTTGATCAGGGCCAAGAGCTAGAAAACTTCTACAGAGCTAGATCAGCTCCAGAGCTAGTTTCCACGTCTCCAAGCAGAAAACGCCCCCAGAGTTTAGATCACTTTCCCCAAAAGAGTTGATCACGTCTACAGGCTAGTTCACGTCCCAGAGTAGAAAAACTTTTCCCAAGCAAAATCACGTTCCAGAGCTTGAAAAAGCCCCTCCAGAGTAGATAACGTCTCCAGAGCAGATCACGTCTCCAGACTAGATCACGGTTCTCCAGGCTAGAAAAACCGTTCCCAGAGCTTTTTCATTTCCCCCAGAGTTTGATAAAGTCTCCGGGAGCTGATCACGTCTCCGAGTTTGATCGTCCCTTAAGCTAGTTCACGTCTCCGAGTGGGATCACGTCTCCAGAGTAGTTCACGTCAAACAGAGCTAGACCCCACGTCTCCAAGCTAGATAACTTTCCCCAGGTAATAAACGCCTCCGACCCTTGAAAAAGTCCCCAGAGCTAGATCACTTTCCCCAGAGCAAGAAAAACGTTCCAAAAGCTAGATACCTCCAGACAAAGATCACGTCCCCAAGCTAATGGTCTCCAGACTATTTTTCACGTTTCCAGAGCTGATCACTTTCCGGGCCAAAGCTAGATCACGTTTCAGAGTTTAGATCACGCCCCAAAGAGCTAGTTCACGTTCCCAAGCTAGATCACGTCCCCCAGAGCTAGATCACGTCTCCGGAATTTCAGGGCCCCAGAGTAGATCACGTCCCCATAGCTAGTTCAGCCCTTCCAGAGCTAATAACGTTCCAGAGCTAGATAACTTTCCCCCAAAGCAGTAACGTTCCGAGCTAGATCACGCCCTCTAAGCAGTTTCACGTCTCTAGGCTAGATAACGTCCCCAGAGCTAGATAAACGTTTTCCAGAGCTAGATAACCTCCGAGTAGATAACGTCTCCAGAGCTAGAAAAACGCTCCAGAGCAGATCCGTCTCCAGAGCTGATAAACGCTCCAGAGCTAGATAACGCCCTCCAGGCTAGATAACGCCCTTCCA
The DNA here is from genome assembly GCF_026875155.1 of Cherax quadricarinatus. Lineage (NCBI taxonomy): Eukaryota > Metazoa > Arthropoda > Malacostraca > Decapoda > Parastacidae > Cherax > Cherax quadricarinatus. Next base: position 33,119,494 of record NC_069461.1, on the reverse strand, counting down.
GAGCTAGATCACGTCTCCAGAGCTGATCACGCCCTCCGGGCTAGATCACGCCCTCCAAGCTAAATCACGTTCCAGAGCATTTTCCCACGTTCCCAGAGCTGGGATCACGTCCCCAGAGCTAGACCCACGCCCTCCAGAGCTAGAAAAACGTCCCAAGCTAGAAAAACGTCTCCAGAGTAGATAACGTCTCCAAGCAAAGATCCGTCTCCAGAGCTAAATCAGGGCCCCAAAGAGTTTAGATAACGTCCCCCGAGCTAGATAACGTCTCCAGGGGAAGAAAAAACGTCCCCCCAAGCTGTTTAAACGTCTCCAGAGCGGGAAAAACCTCTCCAAGCTGGGAAAGGGTTTCCCAGGCTAGATAAACGTCCCAAGCTAGATCCCCCGTTCCTCCAGAGCTAGTCATTCCCTAAGCTAGATCAGCCCTCAGAGCTATTCACATTCCCAAGCTAGTTCAGGGCCCCCAGGGGCTAGTAAAGTCTCCAAGCTAAAAAAAAGTTAACCAGGCTAGATCACGTCCCCCCAGAGCTAGATCACGCCCTCCAGGGGCCTGATCACGTCTCCAGAGCTAGATCACTTTCCCAGAGCTAGATAACGCCCCTCCAAAGCTAGTTCACGTCTCCAGAAAAAGATAAAGTCTCCAGAGCTGATCTTTTTTTCCCAAGAGTAGATCACGTCCCAAAGGGGCTATTTTCCGTCCCTAGAGCTAGATCACGCCCCTCAGAGCTAGTTCACATTCCCGACTGGGAATCATCCCCAGAGCTAGCCCCACGCCCTCCAAAAATTAGATAACGCCCTACAGGCTAGATCAGTCTCCGAGCTAGATCACGTCCCCCAGAGCTAATCAGTTTTCCAGAGCTAGATCACGTCTCCAGAGCTAGTTTAACGTCCCCAAAGAGCAAAGATCCCGTCTAAAGAATTTGTTCACTCTCCAGAGCAAAGGACACGTCCTCCAGAGCTAGAACACGCCCTCCAGAGCTAGATAAAGGGTCTCCGAGCTAGATCACGTCCCAGAGCTAGATCACGTCTCCAAGTTAGTCACGTCTCCAGACTAGTTCACGTCTCCAGAGCTAGATCACGTCTCCAAAGCTAGATACGTCTCCAGAACTAAAACACGCCCTCCAGAGCTAGATCACGTTTTCCCAAAAGCTAGATAACTCTACAACCCTAATCAGTCCCCCGAGCTAGACCCACGTCCCCAGAGCTAGAAACTTTCCCCCAGAGCTAAAATCACGCCTCCAGGCTGGGATCACGCCCCTGCAACCCTAGATCACGTCCCCCAGGCTAGTTTAACTTTCCCCAGGTAGATCCCCGTCCCCAGACCTTGATAAAGTCCCCGGGGCTGGGATAACGCCCCTTAGACTAGGTCACGTCCCCCCCGAGCTAAAATTCACGTCTCCAGAGCTAGATAAAGTCTCCAGAGCTAGAAAAAGGGTTCCCAAAAGCTAAATAAACGTCTCCAGAGTAGATAAGTCTCTAGAGCTAGATACGTCCCAATTTTAGATCACGTCTACAGAGCTAGATCACGCCCTCCAGAGCTAACCCACTTCCAGACCCTAATCCGTCTCCAGAGCTAGATCACGTCTCCAGGCTAGATCACACCCAGAGCTAGATCACGCCCCTAGAGCTAAAATCACGTCTCCAGAGCTAGTTTCTGTCCCAGACTAATCACGTTTTTTTCCCCCCAGAGCTAGATCACGTCCCCCGGGGCTAGATCACGTCTCCAGACCCTAGATCACGTCTCCAGGCTAGATAACCCCTCCAGAGCTAAATAAACGTCTCCAAGAAAATTTAACGTCTCCAGGGGGCTAGATAACGACTCCAGAGTTTGATCACTCTCCAGAGCTAGATCACTTCTCCAGACTAGATCACTTCCCCTAGAGAAGATCACGCCCTCAAAAAAGCAGTTCACTTTTCCCAGGGGGCTAGCCCACGCCCCCAAGGAAAAATCACGTCTCCGAATTAGATAAGTCTACAGGGGTTTAATCCCGCCCTCCAGAGCTAGATCACGTCCCCCAAAGACCCTAGAATCCCCGTCTCCAAAAGCTAAAAATTCACATCCCCAGAGCTAGATAACGCCCCGAGCTAGATCACGTCTCCAAAAACAAAAGATCACGTCCAGAGCTAGATCACGCCCTCCAGAGTTTAGACCCGTCCCCAAAGGCTAGACACGCCCTCCAAGCTGATCACGTACCAGAGCTAATCACGTCCCCAGAGCTGATCACGTCTCCGGGCCCTAGATACGTCTCCAGAGCAAAGATCACGTCTCCAGAGCTAGTTTCACTTTCTCCAAAAATAGTAAAGCCCTCCAGAGCTAGATCACGTCTCCAAGCTAGAAAAACGTCTACAGACTAGTTTCACGTTTTTCCGGGAGCTAATAAAGTTCCAAGCTAGATAACTTTTCCCAGGCTAGATAAAGTCCCCTACCCTAGACCCACGTCTACAGACCCTAAAATCACGTCTCCAGAGCTAGATAACTTTCCCCAAGCTAGATCAGGCCCCAAGAGCTTGATAAAGTCCCCAAGCTAGAAAACGTCCCAAAGAGCTAACCCTTTTTCTCCAGAGCTAGATCAGTCTCCAGAGCAGATCACGTCTCCAGAGCTAGATAACTTTCCCCAGAGCTAGATCCCGTCTCCGAGCTAGATAACGTTTTTCTAGAGCTAGATCACGTCCCCAGACTAAAACCCGTCTACAGAGCTAGATCACGACTCCAGAGCTAGATCCTTTCCCCCAGAGCTAGATCAGTCTCAGAGCTAGATCACGTCCCTAAGCTAATCACGTCCCCAGAGCTAATCACGCCCCTAGAGCTAGATCACGTCTCCAAAAGCTAATCCGTCTCCAGAGCTAGATCCCCGCCCCTCCGGCTAGATCATGTCTCCAAGCAGTTTTAAAGGGTCCCCAGAGCTAGAAAAACGTTTCCCAGGGGCTAGATCAGTCTCCAAGCTAGATCACGTTTACAAGCTAGATCACGCTCCAGGGGCTAACCCAAGTCCCTAAGCAGATCACTTTCCCCAGAGCTAGTTCCTTTCCCCAGAGCAGATCAGCCCCCGGGAGTTTAGATCACGTCTCCGAGTAGAAAAAGCCTCCTGAGCTAGATAACCCCCAGAGTTTAGATCACGTTTTCCCCGAGCTAGTCACGCCCTTCCCCCCCCCAGCTAGATCACGTCCCAAACCCTAGATCACGTCTCCTGACAAAGATAACTTTCCCAGAGCTAGATCACGTCCCCCAGAGCAAAGATAACGTTCCATAGCTAGATCACTCTCCAGAGCAAATTCACGTCCCCCCTGAGCAAGATAACGTTCCCAAGCTAGATAAAGTCCCCAGAGCTAGATCACGTCTCATAGCAAATCCCCTTTCCCCCGAGCAAATAACGTCTCCAGAGCTAGACCCACGCTCCAAGTTTAGATCACGTCTCCAGAGCTAATCCGTCCCAGACTAATCCTTTCCCAGAGCTAGATCACGTCCCCCAGAGCTAGATCCGTCTCCCGAGCTAGATAACGCCCCCCAGAGGGGATCACGTCTCCAGAGCTAACACGTCTCCAGGCTAGATACGTCTCCAGAGCAGATCCCCGGTCTCCAAGCTAGATAACGTTCCCAAAAGCTAGACAGGGTCTCCGAGCTAGATCACGTCTCCAGAGCTAGACACGTCCCCAGAGCTAGATCCGTCCCCCAAGCTAGATCACGCCCTCCAAGCTAGAAAAACCGCCCCCAAAGAGCTAAATCACTTTCTCCAGAGCTAGATAAGTCTCCAGAGTTAGATCCGTTCCAAAAGAGCTAGTTTAAACGTTTCCAAAGAGCTAGTCACGTCTCCAGAGCTAGATCACGTCTCCAGGCTAGATAAACGTTCCCAGAGCTAGATCACGCCCTCCACACTAGATCACGTCTCCAGAGCTATATAACGTCTCCAGAGCTAAAATCACGTCCCTCCAAGCTAGATAACTTTCCCAGAGCTAGATCCCCGCCCTCCGAGCTAGATCACGTCCCCAAAGCTAGATCACGTCCCAAAAGCTAAAATCACTTTCTCCAGAGCTAGTTTTCACGTCTCCAAGTTTGTTTGGGGTTTCCCAGAGCTGATCAGTCTCCAAAGTTAAGATAACGTTTTCCCAAGTTTAATCACGTCTCCAGAGCTAAAATCACGTCCCCAGAGCTAGATCACGTCTCCAGAGCTGAAAACTTTCCCCGAGCTAGATCAGTCTCCAGAGTAGATCACGTCCCCAAGCTAATTCACTTTCTCCAAGCAAGATCACTCCCCAGAGCTAATCACGTCTCCCAAAGTAGATCCCTTTTCCCAGAGCTAGTTAAACGTCCCCAAAGAGCTAGAAAAGTCCCCAAGCTAGTTTAACGCCCTTCCGAGTAGATCACGCCCTCCAAGCTGGGTCAGGGTTCCCCCAAAAGCTGGGAAAAACTTTTCCCCGGGGCTAGTTACGCCCTTTTCCGGGAGCTAGATCACGTCCCAGACCAAAAGTTTACGTCTCCAGAGCTGATAACGTTCCCAGAGCTAGATTACGTCCCCAGACAGATCACGTCCCAAAGGCTAGATCACCCCCAGAGTAGATCACGTCCCAAAAGAGCTGGGATCAGTCCCCAGAGTTTAAAATCAGTCCCCCAGAGCTAATAACTTTCCCCAAAAGAGCTAAAATAACGTCTCCAGAGTAGATAACGTTCCCAGAGCCGAGCTCTTTAAATAAAGAACCAGACAGTCCTCGCTACAGTTAATGGGGAAACCAGAAAATCACTTGCAGTATTTTTCAACTTAATCTCAATTTGGGAAAATTAGTAATTTAAAGACCCGAGAGTTTTGTTTTCTTGCCCCTCGTTAAACCTCGCCCCCCCCCCCCTTCCCCCCAATCCCCTCTTTGGACCTCGCACCCCCCCCCCCTTCCCAAATCCTCTCGTTAACCTCGAAACACCCCCCTTCCCCAATCCCCTCGTTTACCTCGCACCCCCCCCCCTTCTCTTCGATGACCTGTTTCCCTCATCCAAAGAAAATACGGGAATTTTTTTTTTTTTCATAATTGAAATTTTCGCATTATGAGTGAAATCTGAAGAAGAGACACGAAAGGTAGTGGTTTTGGTCGGTTAATTACGGTTTGAAGCCTGTCGACTACGCAAGGGGTCATTATGGCTGCTTGTCACCTGCGCATCACCAATCATGGCTTGTTTAGTCAATATTACAGGAAGTAAAGTTAAGTTTCGATGCTTATTTAGTCTGGAAGATACACTCCTCTCTGTGTAATATACACTGAGAGATACAGATCTGTCTCCGTGTATGTATACAGTGTATATACTGTGTATATACACTGTATATATATATGTTAACTGAGAGTTAAACTTCTATCCCTGTGTGTATACACAGAAAGATACACATTTCTCTTTCTCTCTGTGTATATGTATACGTCGAGAGATACACACGTCTATCTCTCTATATATATCCCTCTCTGTATATACCTGAAAGAGAAGAGGAACGAGTCTTCCTTACGATGTATAATGACTCAGGTCATGTGTGAGTTCTGGACGTAAGATATTCACGTTCAGTAAGAGCCGAGTCATAGCATCATAACATTACAAAGCACTAACGTTCTAACATTTTAACGTCCTAGTATTTTAACTGATCAAAGTAACTTCTGAGGCGTCTTTAGTTTCCCTCCACCCTCATCCTCTCTTCCGTGAGCGCAGTCCTCTGTACCCCCGTCCATAACAACAATTGACCTTGATGACGGTCCAGGGCCGACCAAAACGTCGTCCACTGTTCCCTCTTTAAAGTATCGTTAGTTTGCTGCGAACTGGTGCAGCCACGGTATTGGCACTGTAGGTTATTTGTGGAATGCTACAGCCACGGTATTGTGGGTTATATGTAAATTGATGCTGTCACGGTATTGTGGGTTAGTTACGAACTGTTGCGGCTACCATATTGTGGGTTATTTGTCAGTTATTGCACCTACAGTATTGTGAATTATTTGTCAATTATTTCAGCCATTGTGATGTATGCTATATGTCAATTCTTGCATCTACGGTATTGTGGGTTATTTTTGAATTCTCAACCCAAAAAACGTTACTGTGGACAAAATTAATTGATGAGAGATTCTGAAAGTTCACAGAAGCGACTAACACTTCTATATATATTAGTTATTTATACACGAATAAAAGAGTGCCTGAATTGGCGAAGAATTAGCACACACACCACTTCACCAGAAAAATGCAGTCAGTAACAGCAGCAGCAGTAAGACAAATGATAACAAGAGCAACAGTAGAATGAGCTTCATCAGCATCCAAAAGCAGCGGTATCAACAGCAGTACTAGCAGAAGTAGCCGCAATAGCAGCAGCCTTAGCATAAGCAGCAGCAACAGAATCTATCAACAGAATTGCCAACAGCGACAGCAGCAAAAACAGCACCAACGTCTGTATCAATAGCAAAAGCAGCAACAAGAGCAGCAGCAATAGCAGAAACAGCAATGATAGTAGCAGCAACAGCAGTAACAGAAATGATAGCAGCAACAAAAGCAGCAACAAAAGCAGCAACGATAACAGCAGCAACAATAGCAGCAATGATACAAACAGCATCAGCAGCAGCAGCGAGATACACAGCAGGTATAGCAAAAGCATTTGCTACAACCTCTCGTTAAAACATTCACATGACTCGCCTACACTCCGTGGTCACCACTCCAGCGACGTATCTGACAAACAAAGCGACTCTTCATCAAGGTCACATTTCCAGATGAAGGGCATCAATGCTCCCTAATCCTCTGCAGATCTCCTCCAACTATAATTGGCCTCATGCAATCCTGCTATTTTATTCTCCGGGAAATGTGTATCTCATCAGTGACAGAAAACGAAGAGGCGGACGCTCAGAAAAAGGTGTAACTCGACAGAGACTGGACAGGAAGTGAGCTGCAGATGCTTGAAGGATGAACCGATCTCTCTTAAGTAGATGAGCGGTCTTCCTTGTAAGCAAGAGATCACCAAGGATAAGCAATCTATGATTGCTTATCCGTGAGCTTCTGATGACCTTAAACTCGATAAGTGACTCTTGACGAACTTCTTTCAAGAAACCCCTGGGTGACGTCTGATGCCCCGGTGACCTCTGGTGTTCCAGTGAGGCCCTAGTAATCCTTGACCAAGCTTTCTCTAGTGACCTCTAACCTTAACTCTCAGGATGAATAAATTCTTCGTTTTCCAAAGTCGGGTCAGTGTCGGTCACCCGACCTTGTACAAATAATTGATTACGTATAGGATCACACATACACTACACACCCACACACACACACACACACACCCACCCACCCACCCACCCCACCCACCCACCCACCCCACACACACACACACACTCACACCACCCACCACCCACCCACCCCCCACCCACCCACACACACACACACCCACACCACCCACCCACCCACACACACACACACAAACACACACACACTCACTCACCCACCCACCCACCCACCCACACACACACACACACACACACACACACACATACACACACACACACACACACACACACACACACACACACACAACACACACACACACACACACACACACACACCACACTCACCCACCCACCCACCCACCCACCCACCCACACCACACACACACACCACACACACACACACACACACACACACACACACACACATACACACACACACACACACACACACACACACACACCCACTCACCCACCCACCCACCCACCCACCCACACAGACGCACACACACACACACACACACACACACACACACACACACACACACACACACACACTACACACACACACACACACAAAATGCAAGGAGGCTGAGGAGAGGTTTGTACCCAAGGGTAACAGGAGTAATGAAAAAGCCAGGATGAGCCCATGGTTTACCCAAAGGTGCAGGGAGGCAAAAACCAAGTGTGCTAGGGAAGAAGAAATTAGAAGGGAAAGGGGCCCAGGAGAATAAGGAAAACAG
>NC_069461.1:33096965-33109465 GCF_026875155.1 Cherax quadricarinatus | reverse complement strand
GAGGTTATCCTGTAAACCCATGGTAGATCAGGAGGTTATCCTGTCAACCCATGGTAGATCAGGAGTTGTCCTGCCCAACCCAGGGTAGTCAGGAGGTTGTCCTGTCAACCCATGGTAGATCAGGAGGTTGTCCTGTCAACCCAGGGTAGATCAGGAGGTTGTCCTGTCAAACCCATGGTAGATCAGGAGGTTGTCCTGTCAACCCATGGTAAAATCAGGAGGTTGTCCCTGTCAACCCATGGTAGATCGGGAGGTTGTCCTGTCAACCCATGGTAGATCAGGAGGTTGCCCTGTCAACCCATGGTAGATCAGGAGGTTGTCCTGTCAACCCATAGTAGGACACTAATGTATCCTGTATGTTTCGAAGGGCACTCAGAGAACCTTCCTGCCCTTTGGAAGGACTCTCAGTGACCTTCCTGACCTTGGAAGGTCACTCAGTGAACCTTCCTGACCTTGGAAGGACTCTCAGTGAACCTTCCTGACCTTGGAAGGGCACTCAGTGAACCTTCCTGACCTTGGAAGGCACTCAGTGAACCTTCCGCCCTTGGAAGGGAATTTTAAAAACTTCCCCTACTTGGGGGGCCCACAGTGCCCCTTCCTGATTTTAAAGGGAAAAACCTTCCTGACCTTGGGGGGCACCATAAACATTTGACTTGGAAGGGCATCAGTTAACTCCCGGCCTTTGGAAAAGGGCCCCATTATTTTTCCTGATTGGGGGCATCATTAAAACCTTCTGATTAAAAACCAAAAAAGGAAAAAGGGTTAAAACAAAGTGCCAAAATGTCCCCATTTAAGGGCCCGTTGTCCCCCAAAAATTTTTAAGCCGGGTTTTTAGAGAGGAAATTTTACGAGCCCCTAGCAATGTCCCACCCTGGACCAACTTTAAGTTTGAGGGATTTCCCCTCCCTGGGGGGGGCCCAAAACACTTTGGGAAAGACCCAGGGGGTTTTACAATTAGGCCCGGCGGGAAAATAGAACAGCTCCGGCGTAGGACTTTTATAAAATGTGAAAAAAACGCCCCCCCACACTTTTTTTTTTTACTTTTGGGTTTGTACTTGTTACGTCTTGGTTTTTAACCCCCGGGCCCCCCCCCCCCGGGTTTTCTTGAAATTCTGTAGGTTTTTTTTAAAGACTGATCCCACGAGCTCTTTGAGGCGGGGGAGATTCCCGGGGCCTAGTTCTCCCTCGACCCGTGAGGGGGGAATTGGGGGTACCCGGGGGAATTGGGTCTCGGGGGGGTTCTGTACTCCTCCGGGGAACTTCCCCCCCCCGTAGGGACCCGGGTCCCCCACTTTGGGACCCCGGGGGGATTTCCCCCCAAAAAAAAAAAAAAAAATTTGTCTCTTTCTAGGCTGTTACCCCTTCTTGATCCCTGCCTTTCCCGCCCGTTTTCTGTACTCCCTTGTTGGGCTTGTACCCCCGGTATTGTACTCCTTTTTTTCTTGTACCCCCTTGTTTTGTACTCCCGTTTCTTGTACTCCGTGTTCTTGTATCCCGGCTTGTACCCCCGGGGTCTTGTCTCCTTGTCTTTCCCCCGTGTTCTTGTATTTTCCCGTTATTGTATCCCCTTTTTCTTGAACTCCGTGTTCTTGTATCCCTTTTCTTGTACTCTTTGTATTGTATCCGTGTCTTGTACCCCCGTTTTTTTGTACCCCCGTGTTCTTGTACCCCCCGTGTACTTGTATCCGGGTTTTTTGTACCCCCGTGTTCTTGTACTCCCTGTTTTTCCCTGTCTTGTACTCCTGTTTGTCCCCCCGGTACTTTATCCGTTTTTTTGGGACCCCCGTGTTACCCCCTTGTTTTCTGCCCCCAAACTTTTGTTTTTACTTGTTTTTCTTGTTCTTGCCCGGGTTTTGTACTTGTCTCCTTGTCTTGTACTCCCGTTTTCTTGTACCCCCCGTTTTTACTTGTGCTCCTTGTACTTTTATCCTTTTTTCTTGCCCCCGGTTTTGTACCCCCGTGACTTGTACTCCCTTTTTTCTTGTACTCCCTGTTTTCTTGTACTCCCCGTGTTTTTTTGTCCTCCTTTTCTTTTACTCCTGTCTTGTACTTGTGTTCTTTTTAACCCGGTTCTTGTACTGTTACTTTCCCCTTGTTCGGATTCCCGTTTTTTACCCCCTGTACTTGACTCCTGTGTCTTGTACTCCTTGTTCTTTACCCCCGGGTATTGTCCCCCCGGTTCTTTACTCCCGTGTTTTTCCCCGTGTACTTGTATCCTTTTTAATGTACCCTTGTTTGCTCCCGTGTTCTGAAAACCCCCCGTGTACTTTTTCCCCGTGTATTTGTACTTTTTTCTTTCCCCCCCCGTTGTACTTGTACTCCCGTGTATTTGCTCCTTTTGTATTGTACTCCCGTGTACTTGATCCTGTGTTCTTGAACCCCCCTTTATTTACTCCCGTTACTTGTACTCCCTTTTCTTGATTTCCCGTGTACTTGTACTCCCCTGTCTTGTACTCCCGGTTCTTTACCCCCGTTTATTGACCCCTTGACTTGTACTCCTTGTTCTTGTACTCTTTTCTTGATCCCTGTTTTTTTTACCCCCGTTTTTTGACTTTTTTTTACCCCGGGGTACTTGTACTCCCCTTTTCTTTACTCCCGTTTCTTGTACTTCCTGGTATTGTACTCCGTTTTCTTGTACTCCGTTTCTTGTCTCCTTGACTTTTCCCCGTGTATTGTCCCCCCGGTACTTTACTCCTGTACGGGTACCCCCTGTGTTCTTGCCCCCCTTTTGTACTGACTCCCGTGTACTTTACCCCTTGCTTTACTCCCTTTACTTGTATTTCCCGTGTACTTGTACTCCCGTGTACTTGTTCCGTGTTTGTACTCCTGTGTTTTGTACTCCCGTGTACTTTCCTCCTTGTACTTGTATCCCTGTATTGTTCCTGTGTTCTTTACCCCCGTGTATTGTACCCCCGTTTCTTGTTCCCCGTGTATTGTACTCCCGTGTATTGTACTCCTTTTGTTTTGGTACCCCCGTGTATTTGTACCCCGTTTTATTTTTACTCCGTGATTGTACTCCTGTATTGTACTCCGTGTACTTTCCCTGGTTTTTTATTGTATTGCTCCCGTTACTTTACTCCGTGTCTGTATCCCTGACTTTCCCCCCTTACTTTACCCGTGTACTTGTACCCCCTTTACTTTTACCCCCTGTGCTTGTACTCCCTGATTGTTTCCCGGTACTTTTCCCCCCGTTATTTACTCCCGTGTACTTGTACTCCTGGTTCTTGACTCCGGTATTGTACCCCTTTTTTGTCCCCTTGAAATTTCCCCCTGTACTTGTACCCCCGTGTCTTGTATCCGTGTCTTGTACTCCCTTTGACTTGTCCCTCCCGTGTCTTGTACCCCGTGTACTTTTCCCATGTACTTTTCTCCAGTGTTTGTCCCCGTTTCTTTACTCCCGTGCCTTGACTCCGTGTCCTTGTACTCCGTGTACTTGTCTCCCGTGTATTTGTACCCCGGGTGTTTGTACTCCCGTGTATGTACCCCGGGGGGGGGTTTTGTTTCCCCCTGATTGTCCCCCCGTGTCTTGTACTCCGACTTTTACCCCCCTGTGTTTTGTACTTCCGTGTATTGTACCCCCGTGCTTGTCCCCCTGTACTTGACCCCCGTGTACTTGTACCCCCTAATTTTCCGTGTTTTTTGTACCCCGTGTACTTGTACTCCTTGTTCTTGTACTCCCTGTACTTTACCCCGGTTTTGTACTCCGTTATTTTGTATCCCGTGTCTTGTATCCCTTTACTTGTACCCTGTGTTCTTGTACCCCGGGGGTTTTGTACTCCTGTTTTTTGTACTCCCGTGTACTTTACCATTTTTTCTTGTCCCCCCTTACTTTTCTCCGGTACTTTGTACTCCCTTGTTTGTACTCCCGGACTTGTATTTCCTGTTTTTTTGTACTCCGGGTACTTGACTCCTGTGTTCTTGTCTCCCTGTACTTTTTTCCCTGTTTCTTTGTATCCGGGCGTACCCCCTTTTCTGTCCCCCCGGGGTACTTGACTCCTGTGTTCTTGTCCCCCGTGTACTTTTCCGTGTTTGAACTCCTTTCTGTACCCCCTGTGTTTTTGACTCCCGGGTATTGTACTCCTGTTTCTTGTACTCCCGGGTACTTAAACCCGTGTTCTTGCCTCCCGTTTTATTGTACCCCCTGTTTTTTGTACTGGTTTTTTTGTACCCCTTTTTTGTACCCCTGTACTGTTACTCCGGTTTGTACTCCCGTGTCTTGTCCTTTCTTCCCTCCGTGTATTGTACTCCTGTGTTCCTGTACTCCCGGGTACTTTACCCCGTTTCTTTTACTCCCGTTGTATTTTTTTGTACCCGTTTCTTGTACTCCCGGGGTACTTGTACCCCCTGTTTTTGTACCCCCGGGGTATTGTCTCCCGTTTTTGTACCCCGGGTACTTTTTATCCTGTGTTCTTTACTCCGGGTACTTGTCCCCGTTTCTTGTACTCCCGGGTATTGTACTCCGTGTTTTTTGTCTCCCGGTATTTTACTGTGTGATTGACCCCTTGTACTTGTATTTTCCCCGTGTACTTGTACCCCCGGGTTTTCTTTTACTCCCGGGTACTTGTACTCCTGTGTTTTTTTTTCCTTCGGTATTGTATCGTGTTCTTTGATCCCCGGGTACTTGTACCCCCTGTTTTGACCCCCCGGTATTGTATCCTGTGTTCTTTACCCCCGTTTTTGGGATCTGTTTCTTTTACTCCGGGTTGTTTTTTTTTCTTTACTCCCGGGTCTTTTACCCCTGTTTTTTTGTACCCCCGGGTATTTGTACCCTGTGTTCTTGAAAATCCCGTTTTATTGTATTCCTGTGTTCTTGTACTCCCCGGGTACTTTTTACCCTGTGTTTTGCACTCCCGGTTTGTACTCCGTTTTTTTTGTACTCCCGGTACTTGTACTCCTGTGTTTTGATCCCCGGGTTTGTAACTCCTGTGTTCTTTACTCCCCGGGGGAATTGTACTCCTGTTTCTTGTATTTCCCGGTATTGTATTTCTGTGTTCTTGTTTAAAACTTTTCCTTTTCTTTTATGGGGTATTTTACTCCTGTGTTTTTTGTACCCCCCGGGTACTTGTACTCCGGTTCTTGTACCCCCCGGGTACTTTTACTCCTGTGTTTTTGTACTCCCGGGTACTTTACCCCCTGTGTTCTTGTACTGGGTACTTGTATTTGTGTTCTTTACCCCCGGGTACTTTACTCCTGTTTTTGTCCCCCGGTATTGTACTCCTGTGTTTTTTTTACCTCCCCGGGGTTTTTGTACTCCGTGTTTTTTGTACTCCCGGGAAATTTTTTATCCTGTGTTTTTTTGTACTCCCGGGTACTTGTACCCCTGTGTTCTTGTTCCCGGGGGACTTGTATCCTGTGTTTTGTATCTCGGGGGTACTTGTACTCCTGGTTCTTTTACTCCCCGGGTCTTTACCTGTGTTTTTGTCTCCGGGTCGTATTTTTCTTAACCCCCGGGATTGTTCCTGTGTTCTTGACCCCCTTTTGGTATTTTGTACCCTTGTTCTTACTCCCGGGTTTACTTGTATTCCTTGTTTTTTTGACTCCGTGTACTTGTACCCCTGTGTTTTTTGTACCCCCCGGGGACTTGTATTCCTGTTTCTTGTATCCCGGGTACTTTACCCGGGGTTTTTTACTCCCGGGTACTTTATCCTTTGTTCTTGACTCCCGGGTACTTGTACTCCGTGTTCTTGTACCCCCGGGCTTGTACCCCTGTGTTCTTGTACTCCCGGGAACATTCCCTGTGTTTTTTGTATTTTCCCCGTGAAAAGTACCCCGTGTTCTTGTACCCCGGTACTTGTACCCCGGGTTTCTTGAAACCCCGGGGTCGTACCCCGTGTTCTTGTACTCCCCTTTGATCCTTTTTTTCCTCCCGTTTGTACTTTTACCCCGTGTTCTTGTACTCCGGGACTTGATCCTGTGTTCTTGTACTCCCGTTTACTTGTACTCCTGTGTTCTTGTACCCCCCGGGGTCCCGTATCCTGTGTTTTGTACTCCCCGGGACTTGTACCCTTTTTTCTTTCCCTCCGGGAACTTTCTCCTTTTTTGTACCCCCTGTACGATCCTTGTTCTTGTGCTCCCGTGTATTGACCCCTGTTTCTTGTTTTCCCGGGTACTTGTACCCCTTGTTCTTGTATCCCGGGGTATTGTACCCTATTTTTCTTGTACCCCCCAATTGTACCCTGGTTCTTGTACTCCCGGGTAATTGTATCCTGGTTCTTGTACCCCGGGTATTGTACCTGTTTTCTTGACTCCCGGGAACTTGTATCCTGTGTTCTTGGGTTTCTCCGTGTACTTTCCCCCTGTGCTCTTGTACCCCCCGGTATTTTTTCTCCTGGTTTCCTTGTACCCCGGGTTTTTTGTACTCCGGTTTTGTCTCCCCGGGACTTGTACTCCGGGGTGTTTTTTGTACCCCCGGGGTTTTGAAACCCCTGTGTTTTTGAAACCCCCGGGTATTGTCTCCGTGTTTTGTACCCCCGGGTACTTTTACTCCTGTTTCTTGTACCCCCCGTGTATTTGTACCCTGTGCTCTTGTACTCCCCGTGACTTGTCCCCCCGTGTTCTTGTACTCCCGGAAATTGTATCCTGGTTCTTGTACCCCCCGGGTCTTGTACCCCCGTGTTCTGACCCCCCGGGGCTTGTCTCCTTGTTTTTTGTACCCCGGGGGATGTACTCCTGTGTTCTTGTCTCCCGTTTTCTTGTACTCCTGGTTCTTAAAATCCCGTGATTTGTACCTGTTTTTGTCCCCCTGGTATTGATTTCCTGTTTTCTTGAAAACTCCGGGTACTTGACCCTGTGTTTTTTGTATCCCGTGTTTTTGTCTCCGTGTTTTTATTTCCCGGGAACTTTTACTCCTGTGTTCTTGTCCCCCGTGTACTGTCTATGTTCTTTACTCCCGTGTACTTTTAATTTTCTGTGTTCTTTTACTCCCGGGTACTTGTACCCTGTTTTCTTGTACTCCGTGTACTTGTACCCTGTGTTTTTGTACCCCCGGGTACTTGTACCCCTGTGTTCTTGTACTCCCGTTTGTATTGACCCCCGATTCTTGTACTCCGGGGTACTTTGTACTCCGGTTCTTGTATCCCTTTGGTATTAACTCCTGTGTTCTTGTACCCCGTGTACTTGTATTCCGTGTTCTTTATGTGACTTGTCCCCCCCTTTGTGTTTTTCTTTACCCCCCGTGTATTTTGTACCCCCTGGTTTTCCCCTTTGTCCCCCCCGGGTACTTGTACTCCTTGTTCTTGTACCCCCCGGGAACTTGTACCCCCTGTGTTCTTGTACCCCCGGGTACTTGTACCCTGTGTTTTTTGTACCCCCGGGGTACTTTTTACTCCTGGTTCTTGTACTCCCTTATTGTACTCCTGTGTTTTGTACCCCCCGGGACTTGCACTCCTTTTTTTGTACTCCCGGGTACTTGTACCCCTGGCTTGTACTCCGGGTATTGTACTCCGTTTTCTTGTACCCCCGGGTTTTCCTTGTATCCTGTGTTTCTTGTACTCCCGGGATTTTACCCCTGTGTTTTGTACTCCCGGACTTGTACCCCCCTTGTGTTTCTTTACTCCCGTGTACTTGTACTTTTGGTTCTTGTACCCCCGGGTATTGTACTCCTTGTTGTTCTTGTACTTCCGTTGTACTTGTACTCCTGTGTTCTTGTACTTCCGGGTATTGTACTCCTGTGTTTGTACCCCGGGACTTTGTACTCCCGTGTTATGTACTCCCGGAGTATTTGTACCTTTTCTTGTACTCCGGGTTTTTTTACTCTTGTTTTTTGTACCCCGGGTACTTGTACTCCTGTGTTCTTTACCCCCGGGTACTTTATTTTCCGTTTCTTGTACTCCGGTATTTTGTACCCTGTGTTTTTGTCTCCCCGTGTCTTGTACCCTGTTTTTTGTACCCCCCGGGTACTTGTATCCTGTGTTTTTTGAATCCCGGGGTACTTGAAAACCCTGTGTTTTGTCCTCCCGGGACTTGTACCCCCTGGTTCTTGTACCCCCGGGTTTCTGTATCCTGTGTTCTTTCTCTCGGGTAGGACCTGTGTTTTGTACTCCCGGGTACTTGTACTCCTGTTTCTTGTATGGGGGGGTTTTTGTACTCCTGTGTTCTTGTACTCCGGGTACTTGTATCCTTGTTTTTGTACTCCCTGATTGTATCCTGGTTCTTGAAACCCCGGGTACTTGTATTCCTGGTTT
The DNA here is from genome assembly GCF_026875155.1 of Cherax quadricarinatus. Classification (NCBI taxonomy): domain Eukaryota; kingdom Metazoa; phylum Arthropoda; class Malacostraca; order Decapoda; family Parastacidae; genus Cherax; species Cherax quadricarinatus. Next base: position 33,101,282 of record NC_069461.1, on the reverse strand, counting down.
TTGTACTCCCGGTACTTGTACTCCTGTTTCTTGTACCCCCGGTACTTGTTTCCTGGTTCTTGTACCCCCGGGGTACTTGTACCCCTGTGTTCTTGTACCCCCGGGGTACTTGTACCCTGTGTTCTTGACCCCGGGGGTACTTGTACCCCCGGGTTTTTGTACCCCCGGGTATTGTACTCCTGTTTCTTGTACTGGGGGTACTTTTATCCTGTGTTTTTGTACCCCCTGACTTGTATCCTGTTGTTTTGTACCCCCGTTATTTACTCCGTGTTCTTGTACCCCCCCGGGTAATGTACCGGGTTTTCTTGTACCCCCGGGACTTGTAACCTTGTGTTTTGAATCCCGTGTATTGACTCCTGTGTTCTTTCTCCGGGTACTTGTACCCTGGTTCTTGTACCTGTACTTGTACCCTGTGTTCTTTTTCCCCCGGGTTTGTACTCCTGTGTTTGTATCCCGGGTATTTTGTACCCTGTGTTCTTGCCCCGGGTCTTGTACCCTGGTTCTTGTATTCCCGTGTACTTTACCCTGTTTTTCTTGTGCTCCCGTGTTTTTGTACCCCTGTTTTCTTGTTCCGGGACTTTTTCCCCTTGTGTTCTTGTACCCCCGGGTCTTGTACTCCTATGTTTTTGTACTCCGAGATTTGTACTCCTGATTTTTACTCCGGGTATTTTGTACTCCTTGTTTTGTACTCCCGGGTACTTGTACTCCTGTGTTCTTGTACTCCCGGGGTATTGTCCCCTGGTTCTTGTATCCCGTGTATTTGTACTCCTTCTTTGTTTCCCGTGACTTGTCCCCTGTTTTCTTGTCTCCGGGTACTTGTACCCTGTGTTCTTGACCCCCGGGTTTTTTGACTTGTGTTTTGTACCCCCGGGTTACTTGTACTCCTTTTTGCTTGTTTTCCCGGGACTTGTACTACTGTGTTCTGTATCCGGGTACTTGTATTCCTGTTTTTCTTGTACCCGGTTACTTTACTCCGTGCTCTTGACCCCCGTGTACTGTACCCTGTGTTTTGTATTCCCGGGTCTTGTACTCCTGGTTCTTTGTATCCCGGGGCTTGTACCTGTTTTTGTCTCCCGGGGACTTGTATCCTGGTTTGTATCCCGGGTACTTGTACTCCTGTGTTTTTTGACTCCGTGTAACTTGACCCTGTTTCTTTACTCCCGTGTATTGTACTCCTGTTTTTTCTTGTATCCCGGGACTTGTACCCTGTTTCTTTTTACTCCGGTTATTTTACCCTGTGTTCTTGTTTTTCCCTTTTTTTTGTACCTGTGTTCTTGAACCCCCGGATACTTTACCCGTGTTCTTGTACTCCCGTGTCTTGTCTCCTTGTTCTTGTATCCCGTTTATTTTGTATTTTTTGTGTTTCTTGTACTCCCGGCTTGTATCCTGTGTTCTTGTACTCCCGTGTACTTTATCCTGTGTTTTGTACTCCCGGGCCCTTTGTCCCTGTTTTTCTTTACTCCTGTATTGTACTCCTGAGTTCTTGTATCCCGGGTTTTGTACCCCTGTGTTTTTGTCCCCCTGGTATTATACCCCTTTTTTTTTGTACCCCCCTGTATTTGTTCCTGTGTTCTTGTCCCCTCCCGTTACTTTTCTTTTGTGTTTTTGTCTCCCGTGTACTTGTCTCCTGTGTTCTTGTACCCGGGGTATTTTACTCCGTGTTTTGTCTCCCGGATACTTGTACTCCTGTTTCTTGTACCCCCGGGACTTGTACCCCCTGTTTTCTTGACCCGGGTACTTGTACTCCGGTTCTTGTACCCCGGTACTTGTACCCCGTGTTCTTGTACTCCCGGGTACTTGCACTCCTGTGTTCTTGTATGGGTATTGTCTCCTGTTTTTCTTGTACTCCGGGTACTTGTACTCCTGTTTCTTGTACTCCCGGGTTCTTGTACTCCTGTGTTCTTGTACTCCCGGGTACTTGTACTCCTGTGTTCTTGTACTCCCGGGTACTTGTACTCCTGTGTTCTTGTACTCCCGTGTACTTGTACTTTTTGTTTTTGGGACCCCCGGGTATTGTTCCTGTGTTCTTGTACTCCCGTTAACTTGAAATCCTGTGTTCTTGTCTTCGGGTACTTGTACCCGTGTTCTTGACTCCCGGGTACTTGTCTCCCGTTTTCTTGTACTCCCGGGTATTGTACTCCTGTGTTTTGTACCCCCGGGTATTTTAAACCCCTGTTTTTCTTGTACTCCCGGGACTTGTATCCTGTGTTCTTGTACTCCGGTTTTGTATCTGTGTTCTTGTCCCCTCCCGGGTACTTGTACTCCTGTGTTCTTGTACTCCCGGGTACTTGTACTCCTGTGTTCTTGTACTCCCGGGTACTTGTACTCCTGTGTTCTTGTACTCCCGGGTACTTGTACTCCTGTGTTCTTGTACTCCCGGGTACTTGTACTCCTGTGTTCTTGTACTCCCGGGTACTTGTACTCCTGTGTTCTTGTACTCCCGTGTACTTGTACTCCTGTGTTCTTGTACTCCCGGGTACTTGTACTCCTGTGTTCTTGTATCCCGGGTACTTTATTTCTGTGTTTTTGTACCCCCCCGGGTCTTGTATCCTGTGTTTTTGTACTGGGGTACTTCCCTCCTGTTTTTCTTTTCCCCCCGGGTATTTACCCCCCCTGGTGTTCTTGTACTCCCCGGGTACTTGTACTCCTTGTTTTGTACTCCGGGACTGTACTTCTTGTTTTTTACCCCCGGGTATTGTATCTTTGTTCTTGTACCCCCGGGTACTTGCCCCCTTTGTGTTTTGTATTTCCCCCGGGTACTTGTACTCCTGTGTTCTTGTACCCCCTTTTGTACTTGTATCCTGTTTTCTTGTACTCCCGGGTTTTGCATCCTGTGTTCTTTACTCCGGGGGTATTTTTCCCCTGTGTTCTTTGTACTCCCCGTGTACTTGAGATAAATATTCAGAACCAACATTCACAAATTAGAACATATAAAACACTTGGGAAAACTTTACGTGGAGCTTTATATCACCTTTGCTTCTTCGGCAAATACAAAGAAGAATAGTGGAGTCAGAAGAAGTTTGCAAAATTCAGCCCCACAGCCTTGATCCATCAAGATACCCGATGTTGGTTTGTTTTGTTTTTTTTCACCCCACTGTACTTTTCCTGTTCTCTGTCTCTTTTTCTCCTGTCTCTGTTTTGTGTTCTGTATTCTTGTCTCTCTGTCTCTGTGTCTCTGGTCTCTCTGTCTCTCTGTCTCTGTGTCTCTGTGCTCTCTGCTCTCTGTCTCTGTGTCTCGGCTCGTTTCTCGGGTCTCTTTCTCTGTGTCCTGTGTCTCGTGCCCTCTGTTCTCGTCTCTCTGTTCTCGTCTCTGGTCTCTGTGTCTCTCTGCTCTGTGTCTCTGTGTCTCTTTTCTCTTCTCTTGCTTTCTGTCCTCTTCTCTCTTTTCTTTTCTCTTACTTACAGTAAATATGGGGTAACTTTCTTTTAAGTTACATCCAGATAGGTGACTCCCACAGGAAGAAAAATTTTATAGCGATACCCCCCCAAAAAATGTGGGGAAGGCAGGTGACAGGTCCCAAAAAGGACTCCCCGGAAGACCCGATCCGAAAGCCGCATCCCGGGGCCCTCCTGAGAAACACACCCCCGTCCGCTCTGAAAATTATTATTATATTATTAAAGTTCGTTTTAAAAAAAGTTAAAACCCCAACTTAACCCACATATGGTTAAGTTAGGATGACTAATCTTTCTGTTGTGTGAAATGTTTGGATGTCATCATGATTTAGCAAAGCTCGCACCCCGGTCTGATCGTTTCTTACCTCACGTAAAAAGACGCGGTTGTGTGGTGAAATATGACGGGCAAAATAATTAGGTGACGTTTTTCCCCCTGTGAACTGGCATAAAGAGAAGGGTGACAACACACTGCGGGGTTCCCACATGTAAATATCACATTTTGTGGAAGCGCTTCTGAAAATTTTCCCCCCCCCGTTTAACTATCCATATAGCGTGTAGCGTATGCTAAAGGTGTTTCCCTAGTGACTACAATACGAGAAAGGGAATGTACACTGAGGTGTTCCACCGTTTTAAGTGTCACACACACGTAAGGTCACGCACTCTGTACCTTCCGAAACTTACTAGCTTTTTTTAGCGACCCGGTACGTTGTCCAAAGATTCCCCAGACCGGGGTTTCGGGCGTGACAAGTCGAAAGCATCCCGGCCCAGGTCCCCTAGAGAAGTAGGCGGCTGTACGAACAGGGGACAGCTGCCACGCACTCAACCAAAACCAGCGAGGACGGGACGTATTAGTGTACCCAGACACGCCGAATCATGGGGAGTCATTACCCGAGGGATGGTTCTGTGGAAAGGAGGAGGGGGGAA
>NC_069461.1:33076965-33089465 GCF_026875155.1 Cherax quadricarinatus | reverse complement strand
TCAGTAAAGTTCCTCAGGGGAAACAGTCTCAGTAAAGTTCCTCAGACGAAACAGTCTCAGTAAAGTTCCTCAGGCGAAACAGTCTCAGTAAAGTTCCTCAGACGAAACAGTCTCAGTAAAGTTCCTCAGACGAAACAGTCTCAGTAAAGTTCCTCAGACGAAACAGTCTCAGTAAAGTTCCTGCAGTTGTCTCTCTTCTCCGATGTTTCAGTATAATTAACTTAAGCTTTATCTTTTTTTAAAGTAACTGTTCTCTGTTATTTAAGTATTCCCTTATCTATGAAAATTCCTCATACCAGTTTGATTCCCAAGTTTCCCCTCAGGTGATCTTCTGCGTGTATCAGTGTATCTAAATCTTTCTTCTAGTTTGTAAACCAACGGTGTGTGTATGACGCTCTGATCTGCTGGACCTGAGTTCCTCATGCCTCTGAGAGGTTTGTAAATCCCGCCCATCCTGTTCTGATTCCCACCTGACACTCAGAAAAGTTTGTTGTCCCCCCCCTATACGAATATTTAGCTTATATTGCTGTCTAGTGAGTTTACAAGTCTCTTGTGACAGCTTCCTGTCGGGCTCCTCTTTTAAATAATGGCATTGCAGAGGCTGTCTTAAAGTGGCTTACACAGTGTTTCGTGTTTTATAAGTCATTATGGCACATGAAATCGTATTAATATGATGAGATATCAACCAGGATAAGGGTGGAGGTTCACGACTCACTCGCCTTGGTTTCAAACCTCACCCGTTCATTGGTTTATGAGTCATCATGGTGGTACAGCGAAGTGCAATGTCTCACTTCCCCTTTATTCGCTCTAGTGTTGGATATATTCAACTGGTTTACTGACGTGTAAACACATGCGAGCTCAGGTACGCTGCTCTCTCTTTCCTAAATTTCTTCTGTCTTTGGTGTTATCACCTGTTCTCTGGCTCTAACATTTCTTGTGGTTGTTGTATCCATGTCAGGTTTTCTTTTTTGTTTCGTTCCTCACCTGTGTATTTATATAGATGTGTGTGTGTGTGTGTGTGTGTGTGTGTGTGTGTGTGTGTGTGTGTTTGTGTGTGTGTTTGTACTCACCTATTTGTGGTTGCAGGGGTCGAGTCCTAGCTCCTGGCCCCGCCTCTTCACCGGTTGCTACTAGGCCCTCTCTCTCCCCGCTCCATGAGCTTTATCAAACCTCGTCTTAAAACTGTGTATGGTTCCTGCCTCCACTACGTCATTTTCTAGGCTATTCCACTGCCTTACAACTCTATGACTGAAGAAATACTTCCTAATATCTCTCTGACTCATTTGTGTCTTCAACTTCCAATTGTGGCCTCTTGTTTCTGTGTCCCCTCCCTGGAACATCCTGTCTTTGTCCACCTTGTCTATTCCACGCAGTATTTTATATGTCGTTATCATGTCTCCCCTGACCCTCCTGTCCTCCAGTGTCGTCAGGCCGATTTCCCTTAGTCTTTCTTCATAGGACATTCCCCTTAGCTCTGGAACTAACCTTGTCGCAAACCTTTGTACTTTCTCTAATTTCTTGACGTGCTTTATCAAGTGCGGGTTCCAAACAGGTGCTGCATACTCCAGTATGGGCCTGACATACACGGTGTACAGTGTCTTGAACGATTCCTTACTAAGGTATCGGAATGCTGTTCTCAGGTTTGCCAGGCGCCCATATGCTGCAGCAGTTATCTGGTTAATGTGTGCTTCCGGAGACATGCTCGGTGTTATACTCACCCCAAGATCTTTCTCCTTGAGTGAGGTTTGCAGTCTTTGGCCACCTAGCCTATACTCGGTCTGTGGTCTTCTGTGCCCTTCCCCTATCTTCATGACTTTGCATTTGGCAGGATTAAATTCGAGAAGCCATTTGCTGGACCAGGTGTCCAGTCTGTCCAGGTCTCTTTGAAGTCCTGCCTGGTCCTCATCAGATTTAATTCTCCTCATTAACTTCACATCATCTGCAAACAGGGACACTTCTGAGTCTAACCCTTCCATCATGTCGTTCACATATACCAAAAATAGCACTGGTCCTAGGACCGACCCCTGTGGGACCCCGCTCGTCACAGGTGCTCACTGTGATACATCATTACGTACCATGACTCGTTGTTGTCTTCCTGTCAGGTATTCTCTGATCCATTGCAGTGCCCTTCCTGTTATATGCGCCTGATGCTCTAGCTTCTGCACTAATCTCTTGTGAGGAACTGTGTCAAAGGCCTTCTTGCAGTCCAAGAAGATGCAATCAACCCACCCCTCTCTCTCGTGTCATACTTCTGTTATTTTATCATAAAACTTCAGAAGGTTTGTGACACAGGATTTGCCTTCCATGAATCCGTGCTGGTTGGCATTTATACTCCTGTTCCGTTCCAGGTGCTCCACCACTCTCCTCCTGATAATCTTCTCCATAATTTTGCATACTATACACGTCAATGACACAGGTCTATAGTTTAGTGCTCTTTTTCTGTCTCCTTTTTTAAAAATGTGTGTTGTGTGTGTGTGTGTGTGTGTGTGTGTGTGTGTGTGTGTGTGTGTGTGTGTGTGTGTGTGTGTGTGTGTGTGTGTACTTGTGTGTGAGAGTGCCACACGTGGCACTAGCGGAAGTTCTATATTATCAGTAGTGTCATAACTTCAAGGTCAGAGTGGCATCCCCTGAGCAATCAGTCGTTCCCTGTCACTCCTTGCAGAGGATCAGTCATTCCCTGTCACTTCCTGCAAAGGATCAGTCGTTCCCTGTCATTCCCTGCTAAGGAGCAGTCGTTCCCTGTCATTCCCTTGAGAGGGTCAGTCGTTCCCTGTCACTCTCTGCAGAGGATTAGTTGTTCCCTAACATTCCTCACAATGGATCAGTCGTTCCCTGCCACTTTCCTGCAGTGGATCAGTCGTTCTCTGTCATTCCTTGCAGCTGGTCTCTCATTCCTTCAGCATTACGATGCTGTGTCATCCTCGCCTTCTTGAGTCTCCTGGTGTCATCTTCTTGAGTCTGCTAGGGTCACCTTCGCTTGAGAAAGGTGACCCCAGGAGACCCCTTGCTGCTCAAGTGAGCAAACAACCTCACGTGCTCTCTATCGTACTCAACACAGGCATTTTCAGAGATATATCGCGGGTACATACAGGCCAAGATTATGATTTTCTTCAATTTTCCCCTAAAAATGAAGTCGAGATAGAAAAGTTAATCCAAAATACGATCATTTCTGCTTTTCCACACAACGTAACATGAATTTTGTTATATCTAGACGATCGTGGCTCTTGAGAAATTACTATCGCTGTAGAATTGATAAAATGTAAATGCAAGAACATTTACGCCAGATACTACGAAGAATTTTGAATAAACAAGCTAGATCTATATTCAAGACGTGAATACGAACGTAAGAAGTCTTCCTGGTATTTCCGCTCCGTCAATTTTACACTGAGGATTTTTTTTTTCATATTTGCATCAAGTTTTTTTTATAGTAATTCCTTCCTTTGGCTTGATTTCCGCCATTGCAATGTACTTCCATCGGTCCAGCTGAGGCACTTCGAAGTCAGTACCGCTCGAAGTGCGTCTTAGCCTGCCTGGCGAAGACTCACACAATCATTCGTCACTCATCTCGAGGATAAATTCTTAAAGAAGAATGGATGATGGAGGAAGGAAACGACTGGAATATTGGGAGGTACTACATGCCTGTGAGAGTGGTGTGGTGGTGGTGGTGAGAGTGGTGGAGACGGCGAGGCAGTGGTGGTGACAGTGGTGGAGACGGCGAGGCAGTGGCGGTGACGATGTAAACAGTGATGATGGTAGTGGTAGAGACGAAAAAGGCAGCAGTGCAGGTGGTGAAGGCAGCGGTGGAGTTTATGAAAGCAGAGAAAACTTTAAAGGGAGTGGAGGAGACTATGCAGGCAGCGGTGGAGACTCTGGCGGTAGTGTTGTCACTGAGAGACTGTCCAGTAGGTCCAACTATACTTGTGGTGAGGGCAGCCACTGACTGATAATAACGAGGACAGGGGTCCACCTCCTCCTCCTCCTCCTCCTCCTCCTCCTCATCTCACCTTCCTCACATCCCCTCCACCTCCTGCCCCATCTCTATCTCCTCCTCTGTCATTCCCTTACACAATGCCCTCGTTACTGAATGAGGTCTAACACCTTATTCATTGACGACCTCTGAAAGTCCCTCAGATTGCACTCCCGGAAACACAAGAGAAATATCCAATAAAATCTTGACAGAAAAAATAATAATAATAATAATAATAATAATCTTTATTTGTACAAGTACTTGGTACAACTTCTACAGACCATAGCTGACCTCTATGACAGACCGTATAGAAAGCTCCTGGTTATACAGAGCATTTCGGGCAGCATGGGTTAATCTTGTTCCCAGGATGCGACCCACAACAGTCAGCTAACACCCAGGTAGCTACTTGTGCAAAAAAAATCGACGTATTTTTCTGTTTTGCGGCCAATAAATCATACCCAAGACTCCCTGGTCATGGTATATACCGTTCTCATAATTAAAGTAGACATATTAAAAACCCATAGTTGGACCTCACTTGCTCAATATAACCTAGAAGGTTTTGTCTATATTAAGTGTAGGTTTATTGGCAGCCATCCAGGTTGCTATTAGATTAGGGTGAGAGATGACAAAAGTCGTGTCGTCAGCAAAGAGAATAGGTCTAAGTTGTTGTGATACACTTGGAAGGTCGTTGATGTATAAAAGGAACGCTTCCATTTAGTACACCAGTGTCCAGGGGTCTTGTTGAGGAGGTTGTGTCCTTGATAGAGACGTATTGCTTTCTATTAGTAAGGTACGACTTGATAAATGCAAGTGCACGGCCTCATTTACCGTAATGATCAAGCTTGAGGAGTAGCTTGCTGTGGTCTACTGTATCAAAAGCTTTTTTAAGGTGGATAAAGAGTCCAAGCGGGTATTCGTTTTGTTCAAGTGCTGTATAAAGCAGGTCTAGCATTTTATAATTGCATCATTTGTGCTTTTGTTTCTGCCGAAGCCAAACTGGCAGGAGCTGAGGATGCTTTGTGATTTTATGAAGGAATTCAGTAGTGGGTGGAAGGATCTAACCCGCTTGTTTGTACAGTAGTGGTGGTACTTGGGTTACATTTCCTGATTTGTTTTTTTAGAGTTAGTAATCATGGTTACTTCAGTGAGCTCTGTTGGTGCAGGATGGAGGGATGATAGGAAGTTTACACCTAGATATTCATTAGCTCGGACATTGGTGTTTGGAATTTTACTGGCGAGATTTGATCCTATGGTTGAGAAGTCATTTATCATACCTATCACTAGGCTGGAGTTTCGGCTGGAGTTTTGTTCAGTTTGTGGTGGCCAGGATTTGATAGTCTTCCAAGTCTTTATTTTATATCTCTCGTTTCAGTGAATTTATTAGAATAATGTAGTTGCTTGGACTTTATGATTAATTTAGGGAGGACTGACGTATGGCGTTTAATAAATTCTTTAGTTAAGCCCCTTCTATACTGTTTATCATGTTAATGTTTCATATTGATGTTTCTTAGGATGGTGTTAGTAAGCCATGAACAAGTTTGTCTTTTATTAGTGATCTGTTTACTGTTTATAGGACAATGTTATATAGTCTATATATTTTGAGTAGAAATATCTCTACCCATTCATTGATACCAACAACATTCGAAAATTGTGTAGGCTAGTCAACTGAGCTTAGTTCTGCAGTGAAGTTACTTATCAATAAGTAACTAATTATATTCCATCAATAAGTAACTTATTATATTCCATTGGTTGCTTACAAATGTCTGTTAGGAGAAAAGGTGGGTAGTGGTCCGTAGTGTTGTTCGTGATTATCCCCACTTTAAAGGGGTTAGTATGTTTGTCTATATATGGTCAATAATGGTCGCACTCAACTTCGTCTCGTTGGTCTTGTAATTGCTGCTATGAGTAGTGTATTGTTCATATTGTTAGTGAAGTCAGCAACAGGTCGGTCATCTGTTATGCCAAGGTTGATGTTGAAGTCTAGCTGGTGTTTATTCATGTATCTGTAATCAGTGTTTTTAATGTGCCACTAAACGCTAGGATGTTAGTGTGAGGCGTCCTGTATATGGCACCAATTACTATAAGAACATAAGAACGAAGGAACACTGCAGAAGGCCTACTGGCCCATGTGATGCATGTCCAAGTCTCCTACCGGCTTAAGCCAATGCACCCAACCTAGTTAGGTCAGGTCACATTGACTTAAGGGAGGAACACGGCAACCGACCTGGTAGCACAAGCTATCAGGTCCAACTCACACCCACCCACATCCACTCATGTATTTATCCAACCTATTTTTAAAGCTACACAACGTTCTGGCCTCTATAACTGTACTCGGGAGTTTGTTCCACTCATCCACAACTCTATTACCAAACCAGTACTTTCCTATATCCTTCCTGAATCTGAATTTTTCCAACTTAAAACCATTGCTGCGGGTCCTATCTAGGCTAGATATTTTCAGCACACTATTTACATCCCCTTTATTTATTCCTGTCTTCCATTTATACACCTCAATCATATCCCCCCTAATTCTACGTCTTTCTAGAGAGAGCAGATTCAGGGCCCTTAGTCTATCCTCATAGGGAAGGTTTCTGATACATGGGATCAACTTTGTCATCACACCTTTGTAGTGTGCATGTGAAGTGTGCCGAAAACGCGACCTTAGTGGTCGTGAAGTGTTCCAGTTGCAGTTACTTGAAAGAATGCAACCCGTTGGAGCAGTTTTCCACGCCATAGAAGCCTAGAGAGGTTTGGCCCAATGGATAACGTGCGAGGGTGACTAACATTGGCTAGTGCATTTCTAGTAGAAGTAGGGAAGGCACTGGAGCCCGATATTTAGGTTTAAGGAGAAATGACGGGTAAGGAGGCTTTGCACCAGAGAGCAACTGTTATGCTGGCCAACTGCCAGGTGTACTGATTACGCTGCCTTGTGGGAGTTGAGGAGGCTGAGGGAAATATATGTAGTTGAATAATTTTGTATTATGTATAATTTTGTCTTTGTATTGTAATAGAATTAAGGGGTTAGGATTAAAATAGTCTAATAACTAGGACAAATTGTCCTAGTTCTCAGATATTTTAAATTGGGGGAGAAAGGGGGATGTGATGCAGTCCAGCTGGGCTTGTGAGGTCTCTGGGGAGACCTAATTTAACCAATTATATGGTCACACCTTGCCTTGGCAAACGTCTGTAGCCACGCCCACGTCTGAGGTCTTTTGTTCTTGACGGCGTCAGACCTAGGCGTCAGGTCGTACACGTGGTTGTGGAGGGTGCTTGGACCACCATAAAAGCCCAAGGAAGAGCATGATCAGGAGATTCGAGCGGAGCTGCTGCTGGGGTGTAGAGCTCCTGAGCAGAGATTCGAGCAGAGCTCTGGCCTGTGAGCAGAGCTGAGCTGGAGAGTCTTGGGAGGAGAGACTGTTGGAGACATTGGGCAGAGTACTGGCAGACATTGGGCAGAGTGCTGTGTAGGTCTTGGGACCTGTGGCTTAGTTCCTGTAGTGAACTGTCCTCTGAACTATATTGTAAATTACATTAATTTTGGTCAAATTGATTGTATTTCCCTGTCTCACTGCTTATGTGTACCACCCCATTTATCTGAACCCCAATGATGTACTCCTGTTCCCAAATATATTATTGTACAAGGACTTAATAATAAACTGTGTTTGAGTAGAATAGTAATATTCACTGTCCCCGTTATTTATTCTTTTTTCTTATATTTTATTTTGTTTATATGAGTGAAGAATGGGCGAGGCATATGTTAGTGAGTAGTGTAGAGTTAATGAGAGTGTCGTGGTGGTCACCACTGACCTGTCATTACCTACCTACCTCCGCTAATCATCTCTCCTACCACTTCACCTGCCTGTTCCCTGCCTACTAACTCCCTCCTCTTACCCCCATATTCCCCTAACCATTACCCCCATATTCCCCACTTATATCCTATTCAATCATTACCCCCTACATGACAATACTAGTACATCATGGACCTTGATTACTATGATGTACTAGTACATTATGGATCTTGATTACTATGATGTACTAATACATCATGGACCTTGATTACTATGATGTACTAGTACATCATAGACCTTGATTATTATGATGTACTAGTACATCATGGACCTTGACTACTATGATGTAATAGTAAATCATGGACCTTTATTATGATGTACTAGTACATCATGGACCTTGATTATTATGATGTACTAGTACATCATGGACCTTTATCACCATGATGTACTAGTACATTATGGACCTTGATCACCATGATGTACAAGTACATCATGGACCTTGATTATTATGATGTACTAGTACATCACGGACCTTGATTATTATGATGTACTAGTACATCATGGACCTTGATTACTATGATGTACTAGTACATCATGGACCTTGATTATTATAATATACTAGCACATCATGGACCTTGATCACCATGATGTACTAGTACATCATGGACCTTGATTATTATGATGTACTAGTACATCATGGACCTTGATTACTATGATGTACTAATACACCATGGACCTTGATCACCATAATGAACTAGTACATCATGGACCTTGATCACCATGACGAACTAGTACATCATGGACCTTGATCACAATAATGAACTAGTACATCATGGACCTTGATCACCATGATATACTAGTACATCATGGACCTTGATCACCATAATGAACTAGTACATCATAGACCTTGATCACCATGATGAACTAGTACATCATGGACCTTCATCACCATGATGAACTAGTACATCCTGGACCTTGATCACCATTTTCGTTTGTAGATGCCTTACGAATTTCTTCCCATAGAAGTTTACTGCACTCCCTATCAAGATTTGGGGCCCTGTAAATCACACCCAAAATTAGTTTTTCTCGGCCCTCGAGAAGCTGTAACCAAACAGATTCAGTGGCTGACGCTTCTAATTTTATATCTTGTCTAACACAACAATTTAAATTGTCTCTGACGTACATCGCTACTCCACCACCTTTCCTGTTGACCCTGTCAGTGTGGAATAATTTATAGCCTTGTATGTGACATTCAGAGGGCATCTCTCTATCTTTCAGATTGAGCCAGGTCTCTGTTATAGCAATAATATCCATGTTTCCTGCACTTGCAATTAATCTTAGCTCATCTATCTTATTTCTTACACTCCTGCTATTAGTATAGTAAACCTTAAGGGAGCTAGTCCCTTGCTGCCCTCTGCTGTCCCCTTTTGTTTGCTGACCTGATCTATTGTTTTTATTTATAACTTCATGCTGAATGCCTTTTATACATTTACTGTTTCGAACCCTAGTGTTGCAACCTGCTTGTTTCCCACACACACCCATACCTCTATCTTCTATCAGTTTAAAATCATAGGCATTTCACCAATGGCCTTCTCAATCGAGTCTGCAAGTGCTACCACCCCAGCCCCAGAGAGATGTACCCCATCCCTTGCATACATATCATGTTTGCCATAAAAGTTGTTCCAGTTGTCAATGAATGGGATTGCAAGTTCCTTGCAGTATGTGTCTAGCCAGCAATTTACACCAATTGCCCTAGACAACCATTCATTTCCTACTCCCCTTCTAGGCAAGATGCTACATATGATTGGGATCCCTCCCTTAGACTTAATGAAATCTATAGCTGACCTGTACTTATCTAGCAGCTCTTCTCTCCTACCCTTCCCAATATCATTTCCACCAGCACTGAGACAGATAATGGGCTTGTTCCAATTACCTGACATGATATTATCCAGCCTGTTGACTATGTCCCCAACACCAGCTCCAGGGAAGCACACTCTATCTCTCATCTTCTTATTCCTATTAGAAAAAGCACGGTCAATATATCTTTCCTGAGAGTCACCAACCACAAGAATGTGCTTACCTCCATTAGCAGGGGCAGTAGTACCCTTACCTTCACTGGCCACTGAAGTACATTCATCCTGAAGAACAGAGAAGTGATTTCCTACCTTCAGATCTTCACTCTTAACTTTCCTTACTCTGATGCGCCTCCCATTACTGTGAACCACTCGCCACTTGTAGCAGGTGCTGGGCTGCACCTCACTGCTTGTAGCCGTTGCTACCTCCCCAACTACAGCCTCCTCACAGCGAGAGACAGACTGCACCTCACTGCTAGAAGCCTCATTTCCCACAACTCCAGCCACCTCACACTCTCTCCCAGACCCATTGAGGTGGACCTTCAGCCTCCTAATCTCCTCCTGGAGAAGCAAGACCTCCTCCTTCAACTCTCCAACCTCAATTTTTAAAACACTGCAGAAGCAAGCCATGCTTTGTAACCGTCCACGCTAATCCCCAAAGCAGCTCAGGGTCTGTGACCTCACGTGACGACTGACCACTGATCATGGACCTTGATCACCATGATGTACTAGTACATCATGGACCTTGATCACCATAATGAACTAGTACATCATGGACCTTGATCACCATGATGTACTAGTACATCATGGACCTTGATCACCATAATGAACTAGTACATCATGGACTTGATCACCATGATATACTAGTACATCCTGGACCTTGATCACCATGATGTACTAGTACATCATGGACCTTGATCACCATAATGAACTAATACATCATGGACCTTGATCACCATGATGTACTAGTACATCATGGACCTTGATCACCATAATGAACTAGTACATCATGGACCTTGATCACCATAATGAACTAGTTCATCATGGACCTTGATCACCATGATGTACTAGTACATCATGGACCTTGATCACCATGATATACTAGTACATCCTGGACCTTGATCACCATGATGTACTAGTACATCATGGACCTTGATCACCATAATGAACTAGTACATCATGGACCTTGATCACCATGATGTACTAGTACATCATGGACCTTGATCACCATAATGAACTAGTACATCATGGACATTGATCACCATGATGTACTAGTACATCATGGACCTTGGTCACCATAATGAACTAGTACATCATGGACCTTGATCACCATAATGAACTAGTTCATCATGGACCTTGATCACCATGATGTACTAGTACATCATGGACCTTGATCACCATAATGAACTAATACATCATGGACCTTGATCACCATGATGTACTAGTACATCATGGACCTTGATCACCATGATATACTAGTACATCCTGGACCTTGATCACCATGATGTACTAGTACATCATGGACCTTGATCACCATAATGAACTAGTACATCATGGACCTTGATCACCATGATGTACTAGTACATCATGGACCTTGGTCACCATAATGAACTAGTACATCATGGACCTTGATCACCATAATGAACTAGTACATCATGGACCTTGATCACCATGATGTACTAGTACATCATGGACCTTGATCACCATAATGAACTAGTACATCATGGACCTTGATCACCATGATGTACTAGTACATCATGGACCTTGGTCACCATAATGAACTAGTACATCATGGACCTTGATCACCATAATGAACTAGTACATCATGGACCTTGATCACCATGATGTACTAGTACATCATGGACCTTGATCACCATAATGAACTAGTACATCATGGACCTTGATCACCATAATGAACTAGTACATCATGGACCTTGATCACCATGATGTACTAGTACATCATGGACCTTGATCACCATAAATGAACTAGTACATCATGGACCTTGATCACCATAATGAAACTAGTACATCATGGACCTTGATCACCATGATGTACTAGTACATCATGGACCTTGATCACCATAATGAACTAGTACATCATGGACCTTGATCACCATAATGAACTAGTTCATCATGGACCTTGATCACCATGATATACTAGTACATCCTGGACCTTGATCACCATGATGTACTAGTACATCATGGACCTTGATCACCATAATGAACTAATACATCATGGACCTTGATCACCATGATATACTAGTACATCATGGACCTTGGTCACCATAATGAACTAGTTCATCATGGACCTTGATCACCATGATGTACTAGTACATCATGGACCTTGATCACCATAATGAACTAGTTCATCATGGACCTTGATCACCATGATGTACTAGTACATCATGGACCTTGATCACACAGAAATTAATATCTCAATTTGTTCAACAAAATAAGGAACGTTCACCGTTCAGAAAGTCGTTGTCAGATCTCACAGAGAAATATAATTTCAATTTTAAACTGATATTAGCGGATCGTCATCTACACAGTCCAATAAGCATCTGAACCTTCCTTTGTGTCGGCTACATAAATGTTAAAAATTTTTTGAAGGTGAACAGAATAGGCTTTCTCAAGTTATCTCTCAGGAAATCCAAAGGAAATAAATGTATTGAACAGCCGCTGCAACATCTGGGTATGAGAGGAAGACCAAGAAGATGAAGACCAAGATGAGGAAGAGGAAGAAGAGGATGAGGAGGATGAAGAGAAAGCAAGATTATGATGATAATGATGACTCTTTTAAGTATGTGGTCACGTTCTTGGTACATAAGTACTCTCATATAATACCCAGGCAGAAATCTGGGGCAAGGTTGGTCGTCACCTTTGTTTTTGTTGTTG
>NC_069461.1:33057697-33076465 GCF_026875155.1 Cherax quadricarinatus | reverse complement strand
AACTGTGAGAGGAAAGCAGGATGACAGGTCCTAAGAAGGACTCCCCTGGAAGACCAGAGTCCTGACAAGCCGCATCCTGGGACCCTCCTGAGAAACACACCTCCGTCCGCTCTGAAACATTATTATTATTATTATTATTATTAAAGTTTGCTTAACCAAAGTTAACCCTAACTTAACCACACATATGGTTAAGTTAGGATGACTAGATCTTTCTGCTTAGTGTGAAATGTTTGAAGATGTCATCATGATCTTAGCAAAGTCTCGCACCTCGGTCTGACTCGTTGCATTACCTCACGTAAGAGACGCGGTCTGTGTGGTGAAATATGACAGGGCAAACATAGATTAGGTAGACTGTGTTCCCAGTGTGTAACTAGCATAAAGAGAAGGGTGACAACACACTGCGTGTGTTCCCACCATGTAAATATCACATTTAGTGAGACAGCAGCATACTGAGAGTTTTCCCACTGTGTAACTATCACATATAGTCGTGTAGCAGTATGCTAAAGGTGTTTCCACTATGTGACTATCACATACAGAGAAGGATAGTAGTACACTGAGTGTGTTCTCACCATTAAAGTGTCACACACACAGTAAGGTACACGCACTCTGTACCTTCCGAAACTTACTAGCTTTCCTAGCGACTCCGGTCACGTTGTCCACAAGATTCCCCAGACCGGTGTACGTGGCGTCGACAATGTCGACAGCATCCTGGCCAGGTCCGTAGATGAAGTGAGGCAGGGCTGCTACGAAGCAGGAGACAGCTGCGCACAGCACTCCGAAGCCAAGCCAGCGAGGACGGTGACCGTAGTTACCGTAGTATCCCAGGATCATCGCCAGAATCACCTGGGAGATGTCATTACCAGAGAGGATGGTTCCTGTGGAAATGAGAGGAGGGGGAAGTGGAGGGAGTTAGTTGGATGTAATGTCCCTGGAGATGAAGTAAATACGGGAGATGTGATGAGTGTCTCCCTGATAGTGTGACTGTTGATGTGATAGTGTCTCCCAGGCAGTACTGTGGAAGTTGATGAGTGGTCTCCCGACGTGTGACTGTGGATGTGATGAGTGTGTCTCCCTGACAGTGTGACTGTTGATGTGATGAGTGTCTCCCAGACAGTGTGACTGTGGATGTGATGAGTGTGTCTCCCTGACAGTGTGACTGTGGATGTGATGAGTGTGTCTCCCTGACAGTGTGACTGTTGATGTGATGAGTGTCTCCCTGACAGTGTGACTGTTGATGTGATGAGTGTCTCCCAGACAGTGTGACTGTTGATGTGATGAGTGTCTCCCAGTGTGACTATTGATGTGATGAGTGTGTCTCCCTGACAGTATCATTGTAAGATATGACAAGTGTGTCCCTTGACAGCACTGTGTGACGGTACTGGAGTAACTTGGATCTGCTATCTGTCAGTAGGCCTGCTGCAGTGCTCCTTCTTTCTTATGGTCTTACATTCCTCAGAAGTCACAAATGTTATTATTAGTGTAGGAAGTTGTGACATACAAAGAGTATGTTACAATTTATTTGGCATAAGTCACACTCCCATATAGGCTGCCTCTCAACCTGCAAACCGGGTGCTAAGGGTTTAATGATCAATAGGGTACCCGTCGTTAAATCAGTACCTTGGCTCACTGGCCAATCACAGGCAAGCCTGCCAAAGCTGCAGCAAAGTGGTTCACTTGTGGTAAGCATTGGCAGACTTGCCTAGCTGCTGGTTGAGCACGGTACACACTCTCTGGCTTCTGCTTTGCCATCTTTCACCGTGGTGTACACTTACTATTCTATCTGTACAGGTATGTACATAGTGTACATACCTGTATATATCACCTGGTGAAGACAAATATTGAGTTTTGTTTGCTAAACATTCCCATTACGACCAGGTCTCACAGGCCAATTTTTACTTGTGTTCGTAATAATGTTTCTCTCTCTCTTACGAGAGAGAGAAACATCGTGGGTATAAAAGAGAGGCGAAATGTTTCCTATTCTTTCTGCCTTTTCCTCTCAAACGCTTGGGAAGTAACCAATAGCTTCCCTCTAACTCTCTGTACTATAAGTACACCAACAGCCTGCTTAATCACTCTAGGTCACTGGAGAAGTTTCTTGGAAAGTAATTCCATCAACTCTAAGTAAGTTGACTCAAGGGAGATGACCTCATTTGCATTCTTCATTGTCTTCTGCTCATCATCATCATCATCATCATCATCATCATCATCATCATCATCATCATCATGACGGTACTCACCACCAGGACTCCCCCGCATCACTACAATTGGCTGACATGATAGTCACGTTGAGTATATATAAAGTGTGAGAAGTAGGTCACATACTTGATACATATATTGTTCTTTAATGGTGCCACTCCTGTTTGTTGGTGCCACTCCTGTTTGTTGGTGCCACTCCTGTTTGTTGGTGCCACTCCTGTTTGTTGGTGCCACTCCTGTTTGTTGGTGCCACTCCTGTTTGTTGGTGCCACTTCTGTTTGTTGGTTTGCCACTCCTGTTTGTTTGGTGCCACTCCTGTTTGTTGGTGCCACTCCTGTTTGTTGGTGCCACTCCTGTTTGTTGATGCCACTCCTGTTTGTCTGTTTGTGCCACTCCTGGTTGTTGATGCCACTCCTGTTTGTCTGTTGGTGCCATTCCTGTTTGTCTGTGCCACTCCTGTTTGTTGATGCCACTCCTGTTTGTCTGTTGGTGCCACTCCTGTTTGTCTGTTGGTGCCACTTCTGTTTGTCTGTTGTTGCCACTTCTGTTTGTCTAAGAAACATCAACTGTTCATCTCTGGTCCACCAAACATTACGTCTTCCACCTTTTCCCCTTACCTAACACTCAACTAACCCCTCTATCTTTCTCTACTGCCTATCCACCGTCTAGGCTAGCCATCCTCGCCGTCTATCCCAGCTTATTTGCCTCCTCTACCGTCTATCCACCGTCTACTACCGTCCAGGGCACTCACCTGTTTGTTTGCTAGTCAGCTTAAACCTCTTCTCTATGGTGGAGAGAGTGGAGACAGTGTAAGTGAAGAACATCCCCTGTGTCAGTCCCACCAGGCAGTAGCACAACACGTACACCTCCTTCAGTGCCAGCACCTGCACGAGGGACGCACCAGTAAGTTATCTTGTGATAAAGCAGAAGGCTCTCTCCCTCACCCTCCTGCCTCTGGTTCATGCTGCTCTGCTGGTTGTAGTAAGCAGGTCAAGAAGGGTGGGAGGCAATGCTAGTACTACTAGTACTGCTATTAATACTGTTATAGTTACTAATTGCTGTTTGCTATTAATGCAAATTACTGTACTACTACAAATATTAATACTTTTACAATATACTACTACTACTACTACTACTACTACTACTACTACTACTACTACTACTACTACTACTACTACTTCTGACTACTACTACTACTACTACTACTACTACTACTACTACTAACTACTACTTATAATATAATAATAATATAATTAATAATAATAATAATAATAATAATAATAATAATATTATTATTATATTATATTATTATTATTATTATATTATTATTATTATTATTATTATTATATATTATTATTATTATTATTATTATTATTATCTATAAGGAAGCTCTAGCTCCAAAGGGGGAATACAGTGTCTTTTCTGTCAACGGCTGTAGTCAGCTTTTGATCCAATGAAGAGGAAGGTAGTTCCAGTTCCTTGGATTAAGAACCCTTCAGCAGTTAATCTCAAGGATGTTGTCTGTTCATCTCAGGGACCAGACCACTCGATAGGCGAATCTTTCAGATAAGCCTACGGGTTCGTTATCATCTTAGACTATAGGCCTACCCGTCTTGGTATACATGATTTTTAATAAATATTATATATATATATATAAAAATATAATATAATATATTATATATATATATATATATATATATATAATATATATATATATATATATATTCCTGTTTTCTTTCATTTACTTGTGTTATTTTTCAGGGTCTCCCATGTGAATAAAAGTACTGCGTACCTTGATGCAGTGCGCAGGTTCGAATCCTGTTGTGGATTGAGAAATAATGTGTGTGCAGTTTACTGTATATATACATATATAGAGTGCACGCCCAGTAAACTTCTGTATTGTTTTGTTCTTCTTCCCATCTGGCATTATCTCATAGTTGCCCAGCCTGGCACTCAGAGTGCCAGTATATGCTCGAAAAAAGCACCTGACTTAGAATTTAACATTGCTGTTTAGAGAATTTCGTGACCAGAGAGTGGTTCACAGAGATCCTAGAACATTACCTAATTCTCAACAGAACTGCTTATGGAGACCTAGAACCTAATTCTCAATAGTTGTCCACTCTCCTTCAACTTCCATCCTCTGGAAGGCGGAAGTTGGTACTCACCTGCAGCCACTTGGGCTTGAAGGGACCAATGCCACACAGAGTGTCCTTGACGTCCTCCTGAGTGTGTATCAGAGCTCTAGTTTGTCTGATGGACTCCTTGGTTAGCTTTACACTGTTTTCATCTCCATCATAAAACTGGGCTAGAGAACATGAACGGCTTGGAGAACATCCTGGTGAAGGTAGACTTGCCAGGGGAGTTGATGTCAGTTATGGAGTCAGACTTGTTCATGGAGTTAGACTTGGGAATGGAGTCAGACTTAATAGACAACCTTGTTCTGCTTTCATGCACCACGAGAACACTTTGTTCTGTCATCTGTCACGAACTGGAATGAAAAACAATGTTTTAGAAGAATTTAAAGATATTAAAACGAAAATAATTAAAACAAACACACACACACACACACACACACACACACACACACACACACACACACACACACACACCACACACACACACACACACACACACAACACACACACACACACCACACACGCCTGTTTATGCCATCGATGTTTACTTTTGGTTATTCCTCTTAACTTTGGAATGATTGACGTTAAATATCCCTGTCATATCTTTTCTTAGAGCTTTGTACAGAGTCTGCCTCCAGTGTGCCATTGTTTGTGCTCCCAGCGATGATTCTTGTACCGCTCTGGCAGTTTTATTTCCTTGGACATAAATGGCGCAAAGTGAATAAGAGAAGAAACATGACGCAGCTGCATTGAGAAATTTAATTGAGATGTTTCACCCGTGGAACAATTTTCTTAACTGAAGAAGCTTGTTCCTCAGGCGAAACAGTCTCAGTAAAGTTCCTCAGACGAAACAGTCTCAGTAAAGTTCCTCAGGCGAAACAGTCTCAGTAAAGTTCCTCAGGCGAAACAGTCTCAGTAAAGTTCCTCAGGCGAAACAGTCTCAGTAAAGTTCCTCAGACGAAACAGTCTCAGTAAAGTTCCTCAGGCGAAACAGTCTCAGTAAAGTTCCTCAGGCGAAACAGTCTCAGTAAAGTTCCTCAGGCGAAACAGTCTCAGTAAAGTTCCTCAGACGAAACAGTCTCAGTAAAGTTCCTCAGGCGAAACAGTCTCAGTAAAGTTCCTCAGGCGGAAACAGTCTCAGTAAAGTTCCTCAGGCGAAACAGTCTCAGTAAAGTTCCTCAGACGAAACAGTCTCAGTAAAGTTCCTCAGACGAAACAGTCTCAGTAAAGTTCCTCAGGCGAAACAGTCTCAGTAAAGTTCCTCAGACGAAACAGTCTCATTAAAGTTTCCTCAGACGAAACAGTCTCAGTAAAGTTCCTCAGGCGAAACAGTCTCAGTAAAGTTCCTCAGACGAAACAGTCTCAGTAAAGTTCCTCAGACGAAACAGTCTCAGTAAAGTTCCTCAGACGAAACAGTCTCAGTAAAGTTCCTCAGACGAATAGTCTCAGTAAAGTTCCTCGGCAAAACAGTTCAGTAAAGTTCCTCAACGAAACATTTCTCAGTAAGTTCCTCAGACGAAACAGTTCAGTAAGTTCCTCAGACGAAACAGTCTCAGTAAAGTTCCTCAGACGAAACAGTCTCAGTAAAGTTCCTCGAGAAACAGTCTCGAAAAGTTCCTCAGACGAAACAGTCTCAGTAAAGTTCCTCAGACGAAACAGTGTCAGTAAAGTTCCTCAGACGAAACGTCTCAGTAATTTTCCCTGCAGTTGTCTCTCTTCTCCGATGTTTCAGTATAATTAACTTAAGCTTTATCTTGTTTTAAAGTAACTGTTCTCTGTTATTTAAGTATTCCCTTATCTATGAAAATTCGTCATACCAGTTTGATTCCCAAGTTTCCGCTCAGGTGATCTTCTGCGTGTATCAGTGTATCTAAATCTTTCTTCTAGTTCGTAAACCAACGGTGTGTGTATGACGCTTTGATCTGCTGGACCTGAGTTTCTCATGCCTCTGAGAGGTTTGTAAATCCCGCCCATCCTGTTCTGATTCCCACCTGACACTCAGAAAAGTTTGTTGTCCCCCCCCCTATACGAATATTTATTTTATATTGCATATATGGCATTGCAGAGGCTGTCTTAAAGTGGCTTACACAGTGTTTCGTTTTTTATAAGTCATTATGGCACATGAAATCGTATTAATATCATGAGATATCAACCAGGATAAGGGTGGAGGTTCACGACTCACTCGCCTTGGTTTCAAACCTCTCCCGTTCATTGGTTTATGAGTCATCATGGTGGTACAGCGAAGTACAAAGTCTCACTTCCCCTTTATTCGCTCTAGTGTTGGATATATTCAACTGGTTTACTGACGTGTAAACACATGCGAGCTAAGGTACGCTGCTCTCTCTTTCCTAAATTTCTTCTCTCTTTGGTGTTATCACCTGTTCTCTGGCTCTAACATTTCTTGTGGTTGTTGTATCCATGTCAGGTTTTCTTTTTTGTTTCGTTCCTCACCTGTGTATTTATATAGATGTAGTCAATGTGTGTGTGTGTGTGTGTACTCACCTATTTGTGGTTGCAGGGGTCGAGTCCTAGCTCCTGGCCCCGCCTCTTCACCGGTTGCTACTAGGCCCTCTCTCTCCCCGCTCCATGAGCTTTATCAAACCTCGTCTTAAAACTGTAAATGGTTCCTGCCTCCACTACGTCATTTTCTAGGCTATTCCACTGCCTTACAACTCTATGACTGAAGAAATACTTCCTAATATCTCTCTGACTCATTTGTGTCTTCAACTTCCAATTGTGGCCTCTTGTTTCTGTGTCCCCTCCCTGGAACATCCTGCCTTTGTCCACCTTGTCTATTCCACGCAGTATTTTGTATGTCGTTATCATGTCTCCCCTGACCCTCCTGTCCTCCAGTGTCGTCAGGCCGATTTCCCTTAATCTTTCTTCATAGGACATTCCCCTTAGCTCTGGAACTAACCTTGTCGCAAACTTTCTCTAGTTTCTTGACGTGCTTTATCAAGTGCGGGTTCCAAACAGGTGCTGCATACTCCAGTATGGGCCTGACATACACGGTGTACAGTGTCTTGAACGATTCCTTACTAAGGTATCGAATGCTGTTCTCAGGTTTGCCAGGCGCCCATATGCTGCAGCAGTTTATCTGGTTGATGTGTGCTTCCGGAGACATGCTCGGTGTTATACTCACCCCAAGATCTTTCTCCTTGAGTGAGGTTTGCAGTCTTTGGCCACCTAGCCTATACTCGGTCTGTGGTCTTCTGTGCCCTTCCCCTATCTTCATGACTTTGCATTTGGCAGGATTAAATTCGAGAAGCCATTTGCTGGACCAGGTGTCTAGTCTGTCCAGGTCTCTTTGAAGTCCTGCCTGGTCCTCATCAGATTTAATTCTCCTCATTAAACTCACATCATTTGCAAACAGGGACACTTCTGAGTCTAACCCTTCCATCATGTCGTTCACATATACCAAATAGCACTGGTCCTAGGACCGACCCCTGTGGGACCCCGCTCGTCACAGGTGCCCACTGTGATACATCATTACGTACCATGACTCGTTGTTGTCTCCCTGTAAAGGTATTCTCTGATCCATTGCAGTGCCCTTCCTGTTATATGCGCCTGATGCTCTAGCTTCTGCACTAATCTCTTGTGAGGAACTGTGTCAAAGGCCTTCTTGCAGTCCAAGAAGATGCAATCAACCCACCCCTCTCTCTCGTGTCTTACTTCTGTTATTTTATCATAAAACTCCAGAAGGTTTGTGACACAGGATTTGCCTTCCATGAATCCGTGCTGGTTGGCATTTATACTCTTGTTCCGTTCCAGGTGCTCCACCACTCTCCTCCTGATAATCTTCTCCATAATTTTGCATACTATACACGTCAATGACACAGGTCTATAGTTTAGTGCCTCTTTTCTGTCTCCTTTTTTAAAAATGTGTGTGTGTGTGTGTGTGTGTGTGTGTGTGTGTGTGTGTGTGTGTGTGTGTGTGTGTGTGTGTGTGTGTGTGTGTGTGTGTATGTGTGTGTGTGTGTGTGTGTGTGTGTGTGTGTGTGTGTGTGTGTGTGTGTGTGTGTGTGTGTGTGTGGTGTGTGGTATGTGTGTGTGTGTGTGTGTGTGTGTGTGTGTGTGTGTGTGTGTGTGTACGTGTGTGTGTGAGAGTGCCACACGTGGCACTAGCGGAAGTTCTATATTATCAGTAGTGTCATAACTTCAAGGTCAGAGTGGCATCCCCTGAGCAATCAGTCGTTCCCTGTCACTCCTTGCAGAGGATCAGTCATTCCCTGTCACTTCCTGCAAAGGATCAGTCGTTCCCTGTCATTCCCTGCTAAGGAGCAGTCGTTCCCTGTCATTCCCTTGAGAGGGTCAGTCGTTCCCTGTCACTCTCTGCAGAGGATTAGTTGTTCCCTAACATTCCTCACAATGGATCAGTCGTTCCCTGCCACATTCCTGCAGTGGATCAGTCGTTCTCTGTCATTCCTTGCAGCTGGTCTCTCATTCCTTCAGCATTACGATGCTGTGTCATCCTCGCCTTCTTGAGTCTCCTGGTGTCATCTTCTTGAGTCTGCTGGGGTCACCTTCGCTTGAGAAAGGTGACCCCAGGAGACCCTTTGCTGCTCAAGTGAGCAAACAACCTCACGTGCTCTCTATCGTACTCAACACAGGCATTTTCAGAGATACATCGCGGGTACATACAGGCCAAGATTATGATTTTCTTCAATTTTCCCCTAAAAATGAAGTCGAGATAGAAAAGTTAATCCAAAATACGATCATTTCTGCTTTTCCACACAACGTAACATGAATTTTGTTATATCTAGACGATCGTGGCTCTTGAGAAATTACTATCGCTGTAGAATTGATAAAATGTAAATGCAAGAACATTTACGCCAGATACTACGAAGAATTTTGAATAAACAAGCTAGATCTATAGTGAAGACGTGAATACGAACGTAAGAAGTCTTCCTGGTATTTCCGCTCCGTCAATTTTACACTGAGGATTTTTTTTTTCATATTTGCATCAGGTTTTTTTTATAGTAATTCCTTCCTTTGGCTTGATTTCCGCCATTGCAATGTACTTCCATCGGTCCAGCTGAGGCACTTCGAAGTCAGTACCGCTCGAAGTGCGTCTTAGCCTGCCTGGCGAAGACTCACACAATCATTCGTCACTCATCTCGAGGATAAATTCTTAAAGAAGAATGGATGATGGAGGAAGGAAACGACTGGAATATTGGGAGGTGCTACATGCCTGTGGTGGTGGTGAGAGTGGTGGAGACGGCGAGGCAGTGGTGGTGACAGTGGTGGAGACAGCGAGGCAGTGGCGGTGACGATGTAAACAGTGATGATGGTAGTGGTAGAGACGAAAAAGGGAGCAGTGCAGGTGGTGAAGGCAGCGGTGGAGATTATGAAAGCAGAGAAAACTTTAAAGGGAGTGGAGGAGACTATGCAGGCAGCGGTGGAGACTCTGGCGGTAGTGTTGTCACTGAGAGACTGTCCAGTAGGTCCAACTATACTTGTGGTGAGGGCAGCCACTGACTGATAATAACGAGGACAGGGGTCCACCTCCTCCTCCTCCTCCTCCTCCTCCTCCTCCTCCTCCTCCTCTCACCTTCCTCACATCCCCTCCACCTCCTGCCCCATCTCTATCTCCTCCTCTGTCATTCCCTTACACAATGCCCTCGTTACTGAATGAGGTCTAACACCTTATTCATTGACGACCTCTGAAAGTCCCTCAGATTGCACTCCCGGAAACACAAGAGAAATATCCAATAAAATCTTGACAGAAAAAAAAAATAATAATAATAATAATCTTTATTTGTACAAGTACTTGGTACAACTTCTACAGACCATAGCTGACCTCTATGACAGACCGTATAGAAAGCTCCTGGTTATACAGAGCATTTCGGGCAGCATGGGTTAATCTTGTTCCCAGGATGCGACCCACAACAGTCAGCTAACACCCAGGTAGCTACTTGTGCAAAAAAAAATCGACGTATTTTTCTGTTTTGCGGCCAATAAATCATACCCAAGACTCCCTGGTCATGGTATATACCGTTCTCATAATTAAAGTAACATATTAAAATCCATAGTTGGACCTCACTTGCTCAATATAACCTAGAAGGTTTTGTCTATATTAAGTGTAGGTTTATTGACAGCCATCCGGTTGCTATTAGATTAGGTGGAGAGATGACAAAAGTCGTGTCGTCAGCAAAGAGAATAGGTCTAAGTTGTTGTGATACGCTTGGAAGGTCGTTGATGTATAAAAGGAACGCTTCCATTTAGTACACCAGTGTCCAGGGGTCTTGTTGAGGAGGTTGTGTCCTTGATAGAGACGTATTGCTTTCTATTAGTAAGGTACGACTTGATAAATGCAAGTGCACGGCCTCATATACCGTAATGATCAAGCTTGAGGAGTAGCATGCTGTGGTCTACTGTATCAAAAGCTTTTTTAAGGTGGATAAAGAGTCCAAGCGGGTATTCGTTTTGTTCAAGTGCTGTATAAAGCAGGTCTAGCATTTTATAATTGCATCATTTGTGCTTTTGTTTCTGCTGAAGCCAAACTGGCAGGAGCTGAGGATGCTTTGTGATTTTATGAAGGAATTCAGTAGTGGGTGGAAGGATCTAACCCGCTTGTTTGTACAGTAGTGGTGGTACTTGGGTTACATTTCCTGATTTGTTTTTTTAGAGTTAGTAATCATGGTTACTTCAGTGAGCTCTGTTGGTGCAGGATGGAGGGATGATAGGAAGTTTCCATCTAGATATTCATTACCTCGGACATTGGTCTTTGGAATTTTACTGGCGAGATTTGATCCTATGGTTGAGAAGTCATTTATCATACCTATCACTAGGCTGGAGTTTCGGCTGGAGTTTTGTTCAGTTTGTGGAGGCCAGGATTTGATAGTCTTCCAAGTCTTTATTTTATATCTCTCGTTTCAGTGAATTTATTAGAATAATATAGTTGCTTGGACTTTATGATTAATTTAGGGAGGACTGACGTATGGCGTTTAATAAATTTTTTAGTTAAGCCCCTTCTTTACTGTTTATCATGTTAATGTTTCATATTGATGTTTCTTAGGATGGTGTTAGTAAGCCATGAACAAGTTTGTCTTTTATTAGTGATCTGTTTACTGTTTATAGGACAATGTTATATAGTCTATATATTTTGAGTAGAAATATCTCTACCCATTCATTGATACCAACAACATTCGAAAATTGTGTAGGCTAGTCAACTGAGCTTAGTTCTGCAGTGAAGTTACTTATCAATAAGTAACTAATTATATTCCATCAATAAGTAACTTATTGTATTCCATTGGTTGCTTACAAATGTCTGTTAGGAGAAAAGGTGGGTAGTGGTCCGTAGTGTTGTTCGTGATTATCCCCACTTTAAAGGGGTTAGTATGTTTGTCTATATATGTCAATAATGGTAGCACTCAACTTCGTCTCGTTGGTCTTGTAATTGCTGCTATGAGTAGTGTATTGTTCATATTGTTAGTGAAGTCAGCAACAGGTCGGTCATCTGTTATGCCAAGGTTGATGTTGAAGTCTAGCTGGTGTTTATTCATGTATCTGTAATCAGTGTTTTTAATGTGCCACTAAACGCTAGGATGTTAGTGTGAGGCGTCCTGTATATGGCAGCAATTACTATAAGAACATAAGAACGAAGGAACACTGCAGAAGGCCTACTGGCCCATGTGAGGCAGGTCCAAGTCTCCTACCGGCTTAAGCCAATGCACCTAACCTAGTCAGGTCAGGTCACATTGACTTAAGGGAGGAACACGGCAACCGACCTGGTAGCACAAGCTATCAGGTCCAACTCACACCCACCCAATCCACTCATGTATTTATCAACCTATTTTTAAAGCTACACAACGTTCTGGCCTCTATAAATATTACTCGGGAGTTTGTTACACTCATCCACAACTCTATTACCAAACCAGTACTTTCCTATATCCTTCTGATCTGAATTTTTCCAACTTAAAACCATTGCTGCGAGTCCTATCTAGGCTAGATATTTTCAGCACACTATTTACATCCCCTTTATTTATTCCTGTCTTCCATTTATACACCTCAATCATATCCCCCCTAATTCTACGTCTTTCTAGAGAGTGCAGATTCAGGGCCCTTAGTCTATCCTCATAGGGAAGGTTTCTGATACATGGGATCAACTTTGTCATCACACCTTTGTAGTGTGCATGTGAAGTGTGCCGAAAACGCGACCTTAGTGGTCGTGAAGTGGTCCAGTTGCAGTTACTTGAAAGAATGCAACCCGTTGGAGAAGTTTTCCACGCCATAGAAGCCTAGAGAGGTTTGGCCCAATGGATAACGTGCGAGGGTGACTAACATTGGCTAGTGCATTTCTAGTAGAATAGGGAAGGCACTGGAGCCCGATAATTTAGGTTTAAGGAGAAATGACTGGTAAGGAGGCTTTGCACCAGAGAGCAACTGTTATGCTGGCCAACTGCCAGGTGTACTGATTATGCTGCCTTGTGGGAGTTGAGGAGGCTGAGGGAAATATATGTAGTTGAATAATTTTGTATTATGTATAATTTTGTCTTTGTATTGTAATAGAATTAAGGGGTTGGGATTAAAATAGTCTAATAACTAGGACAAATTGTCCTAGTTTTCAGATATTTTAAATTGGGGGAGAAAGGGGGATGTGATGCAGTCCAGCTGGGCTTGTGAGGTCTCTGGGGAGACCTAATTTAACCAATTATATGGTCACACACCTTGCCTTGGCAAACGTCTGTAGCCACGCCCACGTCTGAGGTCTTTTGTTCTTGACGGCGTCAGACCTAGGCGTCAGGTCGTACACGTGGTTGTGGAGGGTGCTTGGACCACCATAAAAGCCCAAGGAAGAGAATGATCAGGAGATTCGAGCGGAGCTGCTGCTGGGGTGTAGAGCTCCTGAGCAGAGATTCGAGCAGAGCTCTGGCCTGTGAGCAGAGCTGAGCTGGAGAGTCTTGGGAGAAGAGACTGTTGGAGACATTGGGCAGAGTACTGGCTTGGAGCAGTACTCGTGCTGTGTAGGTCTTGGGACCTGTGGCTTAGTTCCTGTAGTGAACTGTCCTCTGAACTATATTGTAAGTTACATTCATTTTGGTCAAATTGATTGTGTTTCCCTGTCTCACTGCTTATGTGTACCACCCCATTTATCTGAACCCCAATGATGTACTCCTGTTCCCAAATATATTATTGTACAAGGACTTAATAATAAAATGTGTTTGAGTAGAAAAGTAATATTCACTGTCCCCGTTATTTATTCTTTTTTCTTATATTTTATTATGTTTATATGAGTGAAGAATGGGCGAGGCATATGTTAGTGAGTAGTGTAGAGTTAATGAGAGTGTCGTGGTGGTCACCACTGACCTGTCATTACCTACCTACCTCCGCTAATCATCTCTCCTGTTCCCTGCCTACTAACTCCCTCCTCTTACCCCCATATTCCCCACTTATATCCTATTCAATCATTACCCCCCTACATGACAATACTAGTACATCATGGACCTTGATTACTATGATGTACTAGTACATTATGGATCTTGATTACTATGATGTACTAATACATCATGGACCTTGATTACTATGATGTACTAGTACATCATAGACCTTGATTATTATGATGTACTAGTACATCATGGACCTTGATCACCATGATGTACTAGTACATTATGGACCTTGATCACCATGATGTACAAGTACATCATGGCCCCTTGATTATTATGAATTTTACTAGTACATCACGGACCTTTGATTATTATGATGTACTAGTACATCATGGACCTTGATTACTATGATGTACTAGTACATTAGGGGGCCTTTATTTTTAAATTTGATATACTGCACATCATGGACCTTGATCATCATGATGTACTAGTACACCCATGGACCTTGATTTTTATGATGTACATTTACATCATGGACCTGATTACTACGATGTACTAATACACCATGGGACCTTGATCACCATAATGAACTAGTACATCATGGACCTTGATCACCATGATGAACTAGTACATCATGGACCTTGATCACCTTAATGAACTAGTACATAAATGGACCTTGATCACCATGATATACTAGTACAATCATGGACCTTGATCACCATAATGAACAGTACATCATAGACCTTGATCCCCATGATGAATTTAGTACATCATGGACCTTCATCACCTGATGAACTAGTACATCCTGGACCTTCATCACCATGATTTTACTAGTACATCCTGGCCCTTGATCACCATGATGTACTAGTACATAATGGACCTTGATCACCATGATATATAGTACATCATGGACCTTGATCACCATGATGTACTAGTACATCCTGGACCTTAAATCACCATGATGAACTAGTACATCATGGACCTTGATCACCATGATGAACTAGTACATCCTGGACCTTGATCACCATGATATACTAGTACATCATGGACCTTGGTCACCATGATGAACTAGTACATCATGGACCTTAATCACCATGATGTACTAGTACATCCTGGACCTTGATCACCATGATGTACTAGTACATCCTGGACCTTGATCACCATGATGAACTAGTACATCTGGACCTTGTTTCACCATGATGAACTGTACATCCTGGACCTTGATCACCATGTATACTAGTACATCATGGACCTTGGTCACCATGATGAACTAGTACATCATGGACCTTAATCACCATGATGTACTAGTACATCATGGACCTTGATCAACCATGATGTACTAGTACATCATGGACCTTGTCACCATGATGTATTAGTACATCATGGCCTGATCACCATGATGTACTAGAACATCATGGACCTTGATCCCATGATGTACAGTACATCATGGACCTTGATCATCATGATGTATAGTACATCATGGACCTTGATCACCATGATGTACTAGTACACATGGACATTGATCACCATGATGTACTAGTACATCATGGCCTTGATCATTCATGATGTACTAGAACTCATGGACCTTGATCACCATGATGTACTAGTACATCATGGACCTTGATCACCATGATGTACTAGTACATCATGGACCTTGATCACCATGATGTACTAGAACATCATGGACCTTGATCACCATGATGTACTAGTACATCATGGACCTTGATCATCCTGATGTACTAGTACATCCGGGACCTTGATCACCATGATATACAGTACATCCTGGACCTTGATCCCATGATGTAGTAGTACATCATGGACCTTGATCACCATAATGAACTAAGTACATCATGGACCTTGATCACCATGATGTACTAGTACATCATGGACCTTGATCACCATAATGAACTAGTACATCATGGCCTTGATCACCATAATGAACTAGTACTCATGGACGTGATCACCATAATGAACTAGTACATCCTGGATCTTGATCACCATGATATACTAGTACATCCTGGACCTTGATCACCATGATATACTAGTACATCATGGACCTTGATCACGAGGGATGTACTAGTACATCTGGACCTTGATCACCATAAATGTACTAGTACATCATGGACCTTGATCACCATAATGTACTAGTACATCATGGACCTTGATCACCATAAGAATAGTACATCATGGACCTTTGATCACCATAATGAACTAGTACATCCTGGACCTTATCACCATGATGTACTAGTACATCCTGGACCTTGATCATATGAGTACTAGTACATCATGGACCTTGATCACCATAATGAACTAGTACATCATGGACCTTGATCACCATAATGAACTAGTACATCCTGGACCTTGATCACCATGATATACTAGTACATCCTGGACCTTGATCACCATGATATACTAGTACATCATGGACCTTGATCACACAGAAATTAATATCTCAATTTGTTCAACTAAATAAGGAACGTTCACCGTTCAGAAAGTCGTTGTCAGATCTCACAGATAAATAAAATTTAAATTTTAAACTGATATTAGCGGATCGTCATCTACACACTCCAATAAGCATCTGAACCTTCCTTTGTGTCGGCTACATAAATGTTAAAAAAATTTTTTGAAGGTGAACAGAAAAGGCTTTCTCAAGTTATCTCTCAGGAAATCCAAAGGAAATAAATGTATTAAACAGCCGCTGCAACATCTGGGTATGAGAGGAAGACCAAGAAGATGAAGACCAAGATGAGGAAGAGGAAGAAGAGGATGAGGAGGATGAAGAGAAAGCAAGATTATGATGATAATGATGACTCTTTTAAGTATGTGGTCACGTTCTTGGTACATAAGTACTCTCATATAATAACCAGGCAGAAATCTGGAGCGTCAGAGGTTGGTCGTCACCTTTGTTGTTGTTGTTTAATGTGTGAAGTTGTGTCTGCATGAAGGTTGTCTACCCTCAGTGAGAGAGAGAGAGCACTAACAGGCTGCTTCACCATGACCAAGCCTTGCACCAGCCTAGCGCCAGACTGGCGGTATACACCACCTCCTTGGACACACACACACACAATTACTACGACTATTACGGTTCATTCTCGCAATTCTTACTATATTAAATGTAATTAATAAATATTGTTATTCAGACTGAGAGTAAATTTTATGTATTGTTCGGGCAGGAAACCTTAATATCAACAAACAAATTATCTGACAATGATTCTTTTCAGTTTTTTTTGTGAGGTTGAGACGATTTGTTAAATTTCCTCTGATTAATGAAAATAAAAAAGTGTGACTTAAATTTTTAATGGGTAAAATAAATAATATTAATTCTCTGATGACGAAAATTTTAAGGTTGGTTAATAATGATGATGATGATAATAAATAATAATAATAATAATAATAATAATAAAGATAATAATAACAACAACAATAATAATAATAATATAATAATAATAATAATAATAATAATAATAATAATAATAATAATAATAATAATAATAATAAAAATAAAGATAATAATAATAATAATAATAATAATAATAAAGATAATAATAATAATAATAATAATAATAATAATAATAATAATAATAAAATAAAGATAATAATAATAATAATAATAATAATAATAATAATAATAATAATAATAATAATAATAATAATAAAGATAATAATAATAATAATAATAATAATAATAATAATAATAATAATAATAATAATATAATAATAATAAAAATAAAGATAATAATATAATAATAATAATAATAATAATAATAATAATAATAATAATAATAATAATAATAATAATAATATCTTTATTTCTACAAGTACATGCACAAGGTATACAGTCCCAGGATGCGACCCACACCAGTCCTTTAACACCCAGGTACCTATTTTATTCATGGGTAAACAGGGACAACAGGTGTAAGGAAACACGTCCAGTGTTTCCACCCTTGCCCGGGATCGAAACACGGACCCTCAGCGTGTGAAGCGAGAGCCTTGCCTACCAGGCCACGGGCCTGAGTTTAAAGTCTATCGACTACATGAGGGTCATTAAGGTTGTATGTCAGCTGTTCACCACCAGTTTAGAATACTTGAATACCTTAGTTAGGGATTTAAGGTAATCTCTGAACATGTATACACTGACGTAGTTCAATCGCTAGCGTACTCAGCTCACACACAGAGGTCCGGGGATCGATCCTCCGGTACGGCTGGAAAACATTAGAACGTCTTTCCGTAAGAAATCTGCTGTCCAATCTTCACCCATCCTGGGTGTTAGTGGACTGGTGTGGGTCACATCCTGGGTGTTAGTGGACTGGTGTGGGTCACATCCTGGGTGTTAGTGGACTGGTGTGGGTCACATCCTGGTGTTAGGGACTGGTGTGGGTCACATCCTGGGTGTTAGTGGACTGGTGTGGGTCGCATCCTGGGTGTTAGTGGACTGGTGTGGGTCACATCCTGGGTGTTAGTGGACTGGTGTGGGTCACATCCTGGGTGTTAGTGGACTGGTGTGGGTCGCATCCTGGGTGTTAGTGGACTGGTGTGGGTCGCATCCTGGTGTTAGTGGACTGGTGTGGGTGGCATCCTGGGTGTTAGTGGACTGGTGTGGGTGGCATCCTGGGTGTTAGTGGACTGGTGTGGGTCGCATCCTGGGTGTTAGTGGACTGGTGTGGGTCGCATCCTGGGTGTTAGTGGACTGGTGTGGGTGGCATCCTGGGTGTTAGTGGACTGGTGTGGGTGGCATCCTGGGTGTTAGTGGACTGGTGTGGGTCGCATCCTGGGTGTTAGTGGACTGGGTGGGTCGCATCCTGGGTGTTAGTGGACTGGTGTGGGTCGCATCCTGGGTGTTAGTGGACTGGTGTGGGTGGCATCCTGTGTGTTAGTGGACTGGTGTGGGTCGCATCCTGGGTGTTAGTGGACTGGTGTGGGTCGCATCCTGGGTGTCAGTGGACTGGTGTGGGTCGCATCCTGGGTGTCAGTGGACTGGTGTGGGTCGCATCCTGGGTGTCAGTGGACTGGTGTGGGTCGCATCCTGGGTGTCAGTGGACTGGTGTGGGTCGCATCCTGGGTGTCAGTGGACTGGTGTGGGTCGCATCCTGGGTGTCAGTGGAATGGGGGGT
>NC_069461.1:33020630-33053130 GCF_026875155.1 Cherax quadricarinatus | reverse complement strand
TTACTAGTCCGTGAGTACATTGTAAGAGTCATCCCCTAGTCCGTGAGTTTCATTGTAAGAGTCTTTAATAGTCCGTGAGTACATTGTGGGGAGTATCACTAGTGTTTAGTACATTGGGAAGAGTCATCATTAAATCAACCCCTGAGTACATTGTGAGGGGTCATCATTTTGGGCGGGGAGCACATTGTGAGGTTTTCATTTTTCAGGGAATTTCTTGTTTGGGGGCATCCCCTAGGGCCGTGAGTACATTGTGGGGAGTCTTTATTAGTCAGTGAGCCCCCTTTGGGGAGAGGGATCACTTGTCGTGAGTAAAATTGTGAGAGTCCTTTTATTTTGTCCCAGTTTAGGTTTAAAATTTTTGAGGTAAACCCCTAGTCCGTCGAAATACATTGTTGGGGAGTCCCCTATTAGTCAAATGAGCTTTTTGGGGAGGTCATTTACTAGTCCGGGGAAAACTTTGGAAAAGTCTTCCCTTTTTTTCATTTAGTACATTGTGAGGGGTCCTTTACTAGTCCTGGGGGTACATTGTAAAGGTCTTTAATTTTTCAAAAATGAAGTACATTGTGAGGGGTCTTTTACTTGGCGTGAGAAAATTGTGAGAGTCCCAATAGTCCCGGTTTTATGGGGGTTTCATTGTGGGAAAAGTCATCACTATCCGGCGGGACCTTGTGGAAAAGGGGCCCTCTTTTTTTTAGTGAGTACATTGCGGAGTCCCTTTACTAGTTTTTTGAGAAATTTTGAGAGTTTTTCACTAGTTCCCCTGAGTACATTGTGGGAGTCAAAACACTAGGGCAGTGAGTTTAAATTTTTAAGGGGTTCCAAATTAGGGTCCGTTTTAAATACTTTTTGAGGGGTTTAAATTTTTAGTCCAGGGTTGGGGGTTCTTTTTGGGGAAATCATCAATAAATCAATGGGGTTTCATTGTTTAGGTCATTTTTAAATTGTCCGGGGAGTAAAATTGTTAAAAGTCACCAATTTGGGCCGGGGGTTTTTTTGGTGGGTTCCCTTATTTGTAAATGAGTACATTTTTGGGGGAGTCTTTATTTGTCAGGGGAAATACATTGTGAGAGTCATTTACCTTTGTCCCTGAAATACATTTTTAAGGGGGTCATCATTAGTCGTGAGCACCTTTTTGGGGGAGTCTTTACTAGTCCGGTGAAGTACCCTTTTTGTTAGGGGGCCAAAATTTTTTTTTAAAGGGGTACATTTGTGGGGTCATCACTTGTCCGTGGTTTTAAAATTTTTTCCCAGAGTTACACTAGTCCGGGAGTACTTGTGGGAGTCTTTTTTTTGGGCCGTGAAAATTCATTGGGGGGGATCATTTTTTTTGTCCCGTGAGTAATTTTTGAGGGGGTCTCATTGCAGTGAGTACCGGGGAGAGGGCATCCGGTTTTGGAGTACATTGTGGGAAAAAAGTCATCAATAGGGCCGTGAGACAATTTTAAAAAAGTCATCATTGTCCCGTGGAAATAATTGTTGGAAAAGGGCATCCTAGTCCGTGGTACCCTTGTAAGGAGTCTCAAATTTGTCCCGGGAGTTCTTTTTGAGGTTAAACCATTTGGGCCGTGGGAAGTACAAATTTTTGAGAGTCATCCTTTGTCCCTGAGTAAAATTTGGGGACGTCCCTCTTAGTCCGTTGGGGTTTCATTGTGAGGTTTATCATTTAGGCAAGTGGAAAACATTGTGAGAGTCATCAAATGTCCGTTTAGTACATTTGAGATTAATCATAGTTTTCCAATTGGGGGTTTATTGGTAAGAAATCATCAAGTCGTGAGAAAATTGGGAGAGGCTCACTTGTTTAAAAATGAAATACATTGTTTTGGGTCATCTTTTGTCAGTGAGTAATTTTGGGGGAGAGTCATCATTTTGGCAAGTTTAGTACATTGTGGGGGAGTTCCTTCCCCTTTTTTGTCGTGAGTATATTTTTGAGAGTCAAACTTTTTAGGTTTTAAAATTGAAAATCAAATTTTTTGAGAGTTTTTAACCCTTAGTCAGGTGAAAAAACTTTTTGGGGGAGTCATCATTAGTCAAAATGAGTACATTGTGGAGTTCCTTCATTTTTTCAGTGAAAACTTTGTGTTTTGGGGCTCATTAGTCGTGAAAAAATTTGGTTTGAAAAGGGGCAAAAAAAAATTAGTTTAGTTTTAGTACATTGTTTAGAGTCAACATTAGTCCCGTGAGCACATTTTTGGGGAGGTTTTATCAACCCAGGTTTAGTGGGTACATTGTTTAAAAAGTCAACCCTTAGGGCCCCCCGGTGGCAATTTTTGGGAAGTTTATCAAATAGTTTAAATGAGTTACATTGGGAAAGGGGTCATCCTTTTGTCAGGGGAAGGGAAAATTTTGAGAGTCAAACACTAGTAAATGAGTAATTGTAAGGTCAAAATTTTGTCCAGTAAACACATTGTGAGAGTCATCACTAGGGCAGTGAGTTAATGGGTTTTAAGAAGATAATTTTTTAGTCGTGGGGGTACATTGTGGAAATTTTTCATTAGTCAGTGAGTACATTGTAAGGTTCCCTCATTAAATCAGTGGCACATTGTGAGAGTCTTTTCCCTTTTGTCAGTAAATACATTGTGGGGGTTTATATTAGTCAGTGAGTACATTGGGAAGAGTCAAGTTTGTCAGTGAATACATTTGTGAGTCCCTTTTTTTAGGGCCCGTGAAGGGGGTTTACATTGTGAGGTCATCCCTTAGTAGTGGTACCCTTGTGGAAAAGTTTTTCACTATTTCCCTGATACTTTGGGGAGGGGGGCCTTTATTAGTTTAGTGAGTACATTGTGGAGGTCCAATTTATTAAGGCAGTGAAATACTTTTTGGGCATTCACTGTCATGGGGGTTTTTTGTTGAGAAATCATCAATAGTCAGTGGAAATTTCATTGTTTAGGGTCCTCAAATTTGTCCGTGGTACATTGTGAGGGGGTTTCACCCAGGGGAAATGAGTTTTTTCTGAGAGGCAACATTTGTCAGTGAGTACATTGTTTTAAAATTTTTAAACCCCTAGCGTCATTTGGGACATTTGGTTTGGGAGTCATCACTAGTCGTGAGTACAAATTGGGGGGGAGTCATCAATGTCCGTGAGTAATTTTGGGAGTCATCATAGTCAGTGAGTACATTGTGAGAAATCATCACTAGTCAGTTTTGGCCCTTGTGAGAGTCTCATTAGTCCCTTTAGGGAATTTTTAAGCGGCATTAGTCGTGAGCCCTTTGGGAGAGTTTTATCACCGGTCCGTGGGTACATTTTTGGAGAGTCATCACTGTCAAAGGGGGACATTGTATGAGTTTAAAAATTTGTCAGTGAGTAATTTTGAGAGTAATATTAGTCAGTGGGGTTCCCTTGTGAGAGTCATTTATTAGTCAGTGAGTTTCATTGTAAGAGTCATCATTTGTCAAGTTTAGCCCCATTGTGCGAGGGATCACTAGTCGTGGTACATTGTGAGGTTATACTGTCATGGAGGACATTTTTAAAAGTATTTATTAGTCAGTGAGTTCATTGTGAGTCATCACTAGTCGTGAGTACCCTTTTTGAAAAGTATCCCCTAGTTTAATGAGTACAAATTTTGGGGAGTTTATCATTTTTGTCCGTGAAATAAATTGTAAGGCTCTTTATTAGTCAGTGAGTACATTGTGGGGGGTAAACATTAAAAGTTGAGTACATTGTTGGGGGTCATCACTAGTCAGTGAGTAAAATTGTGGGGTCATCACTAGTCAGTGAGTACATTTTGGGGTCATCACTAGTCAGTGAGTCATTTTGAGAAATCATCAAGTTTAGTGGTAAAATTGTGGCCATTCACTTTGTTTAGTGAGTACATTGTGAGATCATAAATAGGGCAGTGGAAATTCATTGTGAGTCATCCCCTAGTAAATGGGCGGGAAAAATTGTGAGTCATCACTAGTCGTGAGCATTGGAGAGTTTTTTTAAAACTCGGGGGTTCATTTTTGAGTCTTTAAAGTCAGTGAATTTTTTTTTTTTTTTTACATTGTGGGGGGCATCCTAGTCATGGAAACATTTTGAGATCACTTTAGTCGTTTAGTACATTGTGATTTATCCCCTAGTCAGGAGGACATTTTTGGGGTATCACTAGGCAGGAGTAATTGTGAAATCTCACTAGTCAGTTTAGTAAAAATTTGGAAGAGTCAAACCTAGGGCGGGAGTACATTGTTTTGGGTCATCCCTTTGTCAGTGAGTTACATTTTTTTGGGTCATCACTAGTAAATGGGTAATTTTTGGAGTCCCCTCCCTAGTCGTGGGGTAACCCCTTTTTTTAGGCATCAATTGTCAGTGAAATTTTCATTGGGGAGTATCATAGTCAGGAGTTTCATTGTGAGAGTAATTTCCACAGTCAGTGAGGTTTTCTTTTTGAGAGTCATCCTAGGGCCCGTGGGTAATTTTGAGAGTCAACATTGTTAAAATGGGTTTTTTTGAGGTTATCACTAGTTAGTGGGTTTCATTGTGAGAGTTTATTCACTAGTCGTGAGTAAATTTTGAGGGTCATCCTTGTCTTTTTGGGACATTGTGAGGGGCTTTAATAGTCAGTGAGACATTTGGTTTTTTGTGAGTACATTGTCATCAACACCCCGTGGGACATTTGTGAGGTTTAAACACTAGTAAAATGAGTACATGTGGTCCAATAGTCAGGGTACTTTGTGAGGGAAAACACCTTTAGGGGAAAGTGAGTACATTTATGTGAATTTTTTGGGGTATCACTAGTTTAAATGAAATACCGCCTTTTTGGAGTCACAACCAAATTAAATTTGGGGAATTTGAAGTCATCATAGGGAGTGGGTTTCTTTTGGGGTCAAACAATAGCAAATGAGTACTTGTGAATTTATCGCCGGGCAGTGGGGGATATTATGAGAGTTTATCCTAAATTAGTGGGGAAAATTTTTGAGAGTCATCACTGTCATTTAGTTCATTTGAGAGTCATCGCTAAATCAGTGGGTAATTTGAGGGGGTTTTTCACTGTTAGTGGGACTTTTTGGAGTCATCATTTGTCAGTGAGGACCTTGTGGGTCATCCTAGGGAAATGAGTACATTGTGAAGGGCATCCTAGGTTTTTGGGGACAATTTTGAGTTTTCCTTTGGGCAGTGAGTACATTGTGGGTCCCCCAAATTTGGGCAGTGAGTAAAAAGGGAGTTATCCTAGTTGTGCGTACAAATTTTGGGGGTTTCCCCCCCCTTTTGTGGTCAGTTTAGTACCAATTGTGGGTCAAACAACCAGTCAGTTGGAAATTGGTGGTCATCATAGTCAGTGAGTTCATTGGGGGTCATCCTAGTCTGGGGAGTTTTCATTTTTGGGGTCATTTACAGTCGTGAGTACATTGTGAGTCCATTTACTAGTCAGTTGGGACCCTTGTGGTCATTTACTAGTCAGGGTACATTGTTTAGTCATTTTCCCAGTCGTGGGTAAATTTTGAGGGCATCCCTTTGTCAGTGAGTAATTGTGGGGTCATCCTAGTCAGTGAGTAATTGTGGGGGCATCAAAAGTAGTGAGGGCATTGTGAGTCATCCTAGTCAGTGGTAAAATTTGTGGGGTCATAAAAAAATCAGTGAGTACATTGTGGGGGGTCATTTCCCAGTCAGTGAGTACATTTTTTAGATAATTTTCAGTTTTGGTTTTCTTGTAAATCTTTCCCTTTTCAGGGGGTACAAATTTTGGGGTCATCCAATGTTTTGTGAGTACAAATTTTGAAGTCATCACTAGTTAAATGAAATTACATTTTTAGTCTCACTAGTCGTGGTACATTGTAAATCTTCCTTTGGGCAGGAGTCATTTTTGGTCATCCCAAATCGTGAGTTAAAATTTTTGGGGTCATCCTAGTCGTGGTACATTTGTGGTTTATACTGTTTAGGTTTAGTTTCATTTTTGGTCATATTTTGTAGTGAGTTTAAATTTTGAGTTTATCACTTGTCAGTGGTTTTTCATTGTGGGGTTTTTCGCTAGTCGTGAGTTAAAATTGTGGGGGCCTTTATAGTCAGTGAAACATTGTGAGTCATCCCTGTTGGGGGTACATTGTTGATTCCCAAATTTTTTTCACCCAGTCGTGAGTAAAATTGTGGGAGTCATCCTAGTCAGGGGAGTAAAATTGTGGTCATCTTGTCGGGGAGTACATTGTGGGGGTCTATTGCTTAGTTTCCCCCGGGGGGAAGGGTTTTCATTTTGGAGTTCCTAGTCAGTGAGTACTTTTTGAGTCTTTGTAGTCGTGGAGTAAAAATTTTTTGGGGGGTTATAAATAGGGCAGTGAGTACATTTTGGTCATCCTAGTCGGGGAGTTCTTTGTGGGGAGTCAACATAGTCAGTGAGTTTTAAAAAGTGAGGGCTTTCCCAGTAAATGAGTACTTTGTGAGGAGTCTCACTAGTCAGTGAGTAATTGTGGGGCATCCTTTGTTTAGTGAGTTTAAATTTTGGGAGGTATCAATTAAGGGGCAGTGGTTTTCATTGTGAGTCATCATAGTCAGTGAGGACAAATTTTGGGTCATCATTTGTCAGTGAGTACAATTTTGGGTATCAATAGGGCAGTGATTCTTTTTGAGGTCTCACTAGTCGGGGGTTTTAAAATTTTGGGTTTTTCACTAGTTTAGTGAGTACATTTTGGGGGTAAACACTAGCAGTGAATACATTGTAAATTTCGTAGTCATTTTAGTACATTTTGAGCCCTTTTAGGTTTGTAGGAGTAAAAATTGTGGGGTTTATCACTAGTCAGTGGTACTTGTTTAAAAGTCATCATGGGCAGTGATTAAAAATTGTGAGGATCCCATAGTCAGTGGTACATTTTGGGTTTATCAAGTCGTGAGTACATTGTGAGGTTTATCGATTGTCAGTGAGTACTTTTTAGCCAAACCTTTGTTAAATGAGTACATTGTGGGTCTCATTAGTCAGTTTAGTACATTGTGGGGTCCCTCCTGGGCGGGGAAGGGACATTGTGGGTCAAAAAACCCAGTTTGTGGGTTTAAAAATTTTGGGGGTCATCCTAGTTTAGTGAGTACCCTTGTGAGTCATCCGCCCGTCATTTAAAAGTACCATTGTGGGGGAAAACTAGTCAAAAATGAATACATTGTGGGCTCCCTTGTCAGTGAGTACCCTTGTGGGGGGGGTCAAAACGGGGGTTTTTGAATTTAGTGGTTACATTGTGGGTCATCCTAGGGAGTGGTACCCTGTTTAGTCATCCCCTAAATCAGGTGAGTAAGTACATTTTGGGGTTTTTAGTTTATCGCTAGGGCATTTTAAGTACATTTTGGGGGTTTTATCATAGTCGGTGGTTTTAAAATTTTGGGTCATCGCTAGTAGTTTTGGGACATTGTGGGTTTTTCAAAGGTTTAGTGAGTAAATTGTGAATCCCTCCTAGTTTAGTGAAATACATTTTGTGAGCATCCCTAGTCGTGTGTCATTTGGGTCTTTACTAGTCGTTGAGTACATTGTGAGGCATCGTAGTCTTGAAATTTCTTTGTGGGTCATTTTGTAGTCAAAGTTTTTGAACATTTGGGAGTGAGGTACATTGTGGGTTCCTTTACTAGTCAGGGGAGAAAATTTTTAGTCAACGGGTAGTCAATGGTTCATTTGGGGGGGCATCCTAGTTCGTGAGATACAAAATTTTGGGTCATCTAGTCAGGAAATTCCATTGTGAGTCATCGCCCCAGTAAGTGGAGTAATTGTGGGTCATTAAATAGGTTTGTGAGTACATTGTGGGTCACCTAGTCATTTAGAAAATTGTGGGTCTCACTAGTTTAGTTGGGGTTTCTTGTGGGTCAAACA
Organism: Cherax quadricarinatus; assembly: GCF_026875155.1. NCBI lineage: Eukaryota > Metazoa > Arthropoda > Malacostraca > Decapoda > Parastacidae > Cherax > Cherax quadricarinatus. The sequence continues at coordinate 33,045,376 of NC_069461.1, read as the reverse complement.
ATAGTAAATGAGTACATTGTGGGGAAACACCCAGTCAGTGAGTACCCTTGTGGTCATCCTAGCGTGAACAAATTTGTTTAGTCTTTCTAATATGGGTTAAATTTGGGAACTTGCTTTTCTGGTTTCATTTACTATTCAATTAGTTAAAAATTTTAAAAAAAAAATAATCAATTTAATAATTTTTAAAAATAATAATTAATAATTAATATTAATAAGGAAATTAAAAAAAAAATTTTTTAATATTTTTTTTATTTTTTAAATTTGGGGATTATTATTATAAATTTTTCTTTTCTATTATTATTTTCCAAATTTTTTTCTTGCCCCCTTCCTTTTTTTTTACGTTTAAAATTAAAAAAGGGCTTGTTTTTCCGGGTTAATTCCCCCTTTTCCAATGATTAAACCTAAATTCCTTATAAAATAAATTTTTTAAAATTTAAAATAATTTTAATAATTAAAAAAAATAATAAAAAATATAATAATAATTTTTATTATTATTATTTATTATTATTATTTATTATTATTATTATTTTTATTACTATTATTATTATCCATCTCTTTCTTCCGCTCACCTTCATTTTATTGTACATAATGCTAATATCAAGAGCAAGTGATGGGATCCAGGACTCACTTCCTGCTCTTCCCTCACAGACCTGAAGAAAGCGCTGAAGCGACTCTTCACTAACAAGTTGTGGGTTGGGAACCTCTTCAACACGGTTGTCATCATCCTGGCACTCTCTGGTTACTGGAACTTCAAACCCAAGTACCTGGAAAACCAGTTCCGTAAAAGTGCCACTGAAGCCAATTATTACACAGGTAAGGCACAGGTGAAGTTAGCTTGAAGTACGAAGCGAGAAAATATTATATTTTGGATATAAAAATCTGAAATATAAGTTTATTGGTTGATATATATTGGTTGGTCTTAGAGTCTGAAATTTCGAGAAGGTAATTCCAGAAGCAAACTGTGGATTTTAATGTATTTATTAGACACAGACACACACAAAGCACTAACAAAAGCCTGTGTGTGTGGCAGGAATGGCCAGTTTCGCCTCAGTGGTGCTGGGAACTGGTATAGGTGGAGCCATCCTCAGATGGGTGAGACCACGACCACAGTTCGTGGCAGGTTACAATATTTTCGTCACCCTCTTCCTCACCGCTGGTTTCATCGTCCTCATGTTTATTGGCTGCCCGAAACTCACTATGGTTGGACCAGTTGATGGGTAAGTAACGTTCTTAGACCTGTGGATGGGTGAGAAAGTAACGTATATTAGACCAGTGGATGGGTGAGGAAGTAACGTATCTTAGACCAGTGGATGGGTGAGGAAGTAACGTATCTTAGACCTGTGGATGGGTGAGGAAGTAACGTATCTTAGACCTGTGGATGGGTGAGGAAGTCATTTATTTGCACCACCATAATTCTTTTAGAGAGTCTTATAACTATGACTGTCCATTATTACTGTTCATGAAGACTTCCTGCGTTTTACGTGTCTTTATAAAAGCTTTTCCAGTTGTAAACCAAAAACGCATAATTTACAGCTTTTATGCCTTTATTATTGTTCGTGCAGTTCGTGAGTGTTGAATACGGAGACACACGAAATCGTAATGACACGATTGCAAACAAACCATAGGATGGAGACGCAGCCAAGTACAGTATTTTCTTCACACGGATTTTTGAGGTATGGTTCAGAAATGGCCGGCACCTGAGTGTACCTCTCAGTGCTCTGAGTGGCTCTGACCTCTGTGTTCACTTACAGGTGGTCGGCGCCTGAGTGTTCCTTTGAGTGCGGGTGCTCTGAGAGGTTCTCACCCGTGTGGCCACAGGATCTGGCCCCCGTGTTCTACTCTCCCTGCTACGCTGGCTGCCTCACTGCCAACACCTCCGTCAGCCCCATGGTAAATCCTCATTTTCTCTCTCTCTCTCTTCTCTCTCTCTCTCTATTATATATTATTTATTTTAAAAATTATATATATATATAAAATTTTAATATTATTATATATATATATATATTTTTATAATATAATTATATTATAATTTATATATATAATATATATATTTTTATATATATTATATAATATATATATATGCAAGGAATTCGCAAGAGCAGGCGAAATTACACAAACACTGTTTCTTGTTTTTTCGCCTGCTCTGCAATTTCCCTTGCTTTGTTAAAATCTTAGTAAGTCGTGCATGCAGGGGTGAGATGAAAGTGTAAGCCTTCTCCTAAAGTGGCTCCCTTGGATCAAACGTGAAAACGCAAGTACACCCCAAAGGTATTGTCCAGTGGGGGTTTTAAGTTTGGGTTTAAAAGCACTGCGTACCTTCCCCCAAAGGTTTCGTGGTTCGAGTCTCTTCAGCCAGAGTCAATGTTTGTGTGTAAAAGGGTTTAAAGGGTTTAAGGATCCAAGTTTATTGAATCTTTTACAGGTTAAGGATTCCTAATTTATGGAAAGAAAGAGCTTTTCCCTAATCGTCTTAAAAGCATTTTTATTGTTATGAGACATACAAGTGGAAAACAGGATGAAGTTGGAGCCATTGTGGGCCAGCTTTTTATTTTTTCAATGATTTTTCGTTGACATCATTATGCTGTACGAATGTTTTCCCTTACTCTAGTCATCCGGGGTAGTATGATCTCGAGGGAGTGATTTTTGGGAAAGGGGCACCCAGGAGAAGTTGTGCTTTTCCCGTCTTGGGGAAAAAAATTTTTTCACGCTGTCCCGAAGGGATCCCAAGTTGGTTTTTTGAAATATTGGCTTGACATCAGTAAGGCCCCCCACATCCCCCCATTTTGAAGGCTTGCTAAAATGACAGTCAAAGGGATGGGCCCAGCGAGAGATGAGAGTTTGCTCTGTTCTCTACTTTTTCAAGCAGGGGCGATGAGAGGGGGGGGCAGGAACCAAGAAAGTGGAGCATACTCAAGGTGAGCGTATTGTGCCTCGAAAGGTTTGAAACCCCCTTTCGCAAGCAGATGCGGATGGCGAGTGCTGTAAGTTTCCCTGGTGCTTGTTTTGCAAGTTTACAAATGGTTCTTAGGGTTTGTTGGAGTAAAATTCCCCAAAGGATATCAACTTCTTCCCCAGGTGTAACATCCTCCCTTTCATCCTTACTATGCACCAGTTCCACATGGTGCCTAGAGACGATCATCATTTGCGTTTTCTCAGGTGAAAAGTTACTTGCATCTTTTCCCCCAAGTGATATCCTTGCTGGTGATTGATGTAGCTTAGAGCAGTGGCTTTTCTTCTCTTGGAAAAGGAATGTCAGTGTACGTCGTTGATATGATGTGATTCTGGGTGAGAGAAAAAGGTCGTTGAAGAGCTTCCCATAAAAAGGGACCGCACGCTTCCTTGTGGAACATTCCCCCAATAGGATGTCTTGCTGATTCCGTCCTTGGAATACACTTAGAGATCTCCTGAAGGAGTCACTGAGGAGACATGCGTAGAGCCTGCAATTCCCAGGTTTGAAGATTTGAAAGAGGCCCTGGTCACCCCCGGTCGAAAAGACCAGAAATGTCAGGTACACCGTGCTTTGGATTATCCAGTGAGGGGGCCCCCTTAGGGAGGGTTTAACAACGATCGCAGCGAGAAAACCTTTCCTAAGCCATATTGACGACCCAAAAAGTGTGGTGGTAGTAAAAAAACCTGTCATTTGTCTTGAGTTTTGTCTCAAGGATCTTCCCGTGATTGACAGGGTGACACGGGTCTGTGTTGTGATTTTGCTTGCTCTTCTTTTGTGAAAGGGATCCATTCGCCTTTTCCATGAGGGGCCTTTTTTACACTGTACTAGGCGTGCTGAAAGATGCGGTTAAGGGGTGCTATAGCTGATCTGCACATTTTCTAAACAATTTTGGGGCTCAACTTGTCGGGCCACACCCTTTTCTTGGTCGCGATTTAAGTGGAAAATGCCCCTCCCCCTCCCTTATTGTCCCATTACAGTTTTGACACGTTCTTGCGTACCCAAGGAGGGTCCCTGCTGGATCAGGAACTTGCTTTTTGGGTGCTTTTCAGCAAAGAGGTCCCCCTTCTCTTGATTTGTAGGGTGGCCCCATCCGTCGTTTTTAAAGGTGGAATAAGTTATCAGGCAGCCCCTTGCTGCCCTTGCCAGGGACCCCCAGGTTTTGGACCCCTACCCCCCTGTGCTCTTTTTTTAGTGTCACCTCCCATTTAGCAATCCCCCACTTTTGAACATCCCCCATATCCCCAAAGGGCTTGCATGTGGAATTTCCTGTTTGGTGGTAGGATTTTTTACCCTTTGCCAGCTTTTTACTTAGCAGTGCAGCTCTCTACAAGAAAACCCCCAAGGTGATCTGTAGGCTTTGTCACATATTGGGGTGGGAATGGTTCTTGTGATTAAGGGTGTGTCCCGTGAAGGCTTTACTTTGGGTTTTCAACATCCCCTTGGAGAGAGCATTCCGTCGGTGGGGGGCGAGCTCAGAGCAAAGGGTGGCCAATTACTCTTTTCCTAGCCAGGTTGTGCGTTTTTGGACCTCCCTCGTTCTGTTTTGGGTTTAAATGTCGTAAAAACAGCCTTGTGGTCGGGCGATCCAACTAGCGAGGGGTTGAAAGTGCTTTGCCTTTGCCAGATTCATACGGGTCAAGGGGGAGCCAGAGTTGAGTAGGGGGAAACAAAAAAGTTTCTCATGTCAAAACCCCTGCAAGAAGGTCAAAATCCCCCCTGTTATAGGTGTGGTTTAGGTCACCCCAATTATAATATGTTTTAAGTTGTGTTTAGCAGAAAGGGGGTCAATATTTTTCCTTAGGAATTGATAGGGTTATGTTGCCACTGAGGTCTGTATTTTCACATGCTATTTAAAAGGTACTAGTGGTTTTTTCAGAGCTTGAAGAAATCATTTCAAAATGTGTAGGGGTGACAGCATCAATGTGTGGGCATGAAAATTTAGAGAAGCACACAGCAAACCCTCCTCCCTTTCCCTTTCCTGTCTCTTTTCTCCCTGAGGTGTAGCCCGCAATTCTTGCAAATTTTCTGGAGTTCTGTCATCAAAAATGTTTTAACAAAAGTATCATGTCGGGACGTTAGTGTTCACAAAAATATGTGTGAGTCTCAACATTGTAATGAAACCCCTAATGTTGGCCCACGGATGTGATTTGACGGCTCCCCTGATGAAGTGGTCAGCTTTAGGTGGTGGGTGTGTAGGGAATGTAAGGTGCCCGCCCTTGAGAGAAGTAGGGGTTCTGAGGCAGCTGAGGGGTTAGGTCTTGGTTTGTATAAGGCCAATCCCCCGGCTGGGGTGGGGTAGGGTGCTAAGGGGGTGACGTGTGAGGGTTCACCCCCTTCGAGACCCGCTGGGTTTTTTTTTGAGAAAGGGCCCCTAAACAGGTGGCCCCGTCTGTAAGTTCCTTTTTTTTTCCCAATGGTCCCCCTTATGTCCTTTCTTTTAGCATTTAAATTTAAACCCGTATCCGCAGGGAGTTGTTGGCAGTGTGCCCCCTTCCCGGGGACAGCGAGAGCACAGCCCGGGGTGGGAGGGTGGCTAGGATTTGTTCACTCCGAGTTTTTCAGATTTGTCCCGAACTGCCGCTGGAACTGTGTTAGTGGGGGTGAGACGGCTGTAGTGTCTTCCTCCTCCACGTCCCCTCCCGTCCCCTGCCCGCCTCTACGTTTGAAGATGGTCCCCGCTGTTTGTCTTCGGGCAGGGGTGATCAGGTGCAGTGTGTTCCCCCGTCATTAACTGCACTTCTTGGTGGGAAAACTTGGCCGCTTGCTGACGAAAACACTGTACCAGATTCTAGAATGTATCGGAGGTGTGTGACAGGTGTAGGGTCAGGATGGTATGTGCACGTCAAGAGACTGGAGTGCTGAAGCAGAGATGTCAGGTGTAGGAGAATTAAAGCCAGGCTTCCCCCGTTACTGGAAGGGGGTTTGTTCCCCCTTGGGGGGGTCAGAGGAAATTTTGTTAGGGTTCCCCAAAGGGAGTTTTGAAATCTGTCAGTTTGGACTTAGCGATGACAGAATTCCAACCGGTTTTTTTCCCCGAGAAAACTCAGTGTGGGACTTTCCCGTCTTTGTCAAAAGTTGGGGCACCTCAGCTGAGCGCTTATGTCACTGATGCAGGCTTGACTGGCCTTCTACAATGCTTGTGGTTATCTAAAGATTTTAGGGGTCTGAAGTGCTTTTTTTTTGTGACGGATTATCTTAGCTGGGAAAATTTTCAACACAGCCCCGAGGGCAGTCTTGATCTTTGGACAGGAGTCCCGAGGTAGCCTTTTTAAACCCTTTCCCCCTGTAGCTCCAGGGTTTTATCCCATTACCACAGGGCTTGGATTCCTTAAATTTTTTTGAAATTTTCAAAACCCGGGCAACAAAATTTTTTTTGGAATGCAATCTGTGTGGCAGAGTTGGGAAAAAGTAGGTCCTTACATTAGAAAAATTTTGTCCCTTTTGGTATACCCCCAAAATGCAGTATTACTGGGAAATAGCCAGATAGCGTAGATATTTTTGCTATTTTGCTGTGTGAAGTCTCCCCGAGGAGGTTGTAGGTTTTTAAGTTCACGGAGAAGGGGGAAGGGGGGGGTGGTGATGTCGTGGGGGGGGTGGGTGTCGTGGGTGGGGTTTTGTAATTTTTTCTTTTTTTTTTTTTTTTTTTTTTTTTTTTTTTTTTTTCTTTTTTTTTTTTTGTTGGTTTTTGGGGTGGTTCTGTTGGTTTTTTTGGGGGTTTCTTTTAAAATTTAAAATAATTTCTTTTTATACTGTTTGGGGGATAGTGGGGGCCCCTTGGAAATAAGTGGGGGATTGAGGGGGTGTTTTTAAAAAGATTTTTTGACAATTGTTTGTTTTTAATTTTTTTTTTTTTGCTTTAATTTTTCCCCCCGGGGGTTTTTTGGGTTTTGGTTAAAGGGAAAGAATTTGATTTTTTTTTTTGGGGGTTTTGTGCCCTTTCTCTCTCTCTCTCTCTCTCTCTCTCTCTCTTTTCTCTCTCTCTCTCTTCTCTCTCTCTCTCTCTCTCTCTCTCCTCTCTCTCTGCTCTGGTCGGGGCTCGCAACAGCTGTCTTTTCCCAGCGTTGTGCGGGCCCCTTAACGAAACAAGTGGTGTGAAGAATAATGTTTTTGACCCACTAGTAGTTGGGGGCCATAGTGGCCCGGCCCCCTTGGACCACTAAGCTGGGGGCCTTTAAAGCCAGGGATGTTCCCTTTTAAACAAAAAGCATTTATTTGGGGGCAACGTCTCGCTTTGTTTGACCTTTCTAAAGACATGATTTGTTAAAGCACTTCCAGAGCGGCATGACTTGATGAAGTCTTCACAGAGCGAGACTGACTTGAAAAAGCATTTCACAGAGCGAGACATGACTTGATAAAGCATTTCACGAGCGAGAATGACTGATGAAGCTCTTCACAGAGCGGAATGATTGATAAAGCACTTAAAGAGCGAGACATGACTTGATAAAGTCTTCACAGAGCGGACTGCTTGATAAAGCACTTCAAGAGCAAACTGGGTTTAAAATGAAGCTTAACAGGTAAGACTTGTTCCGGGAAAAGTTTGGTTGGTTCTCGTAATTTCATGAAAAATGTCATTAACAGGTGTCTTTGCAGGTGTTCAATGAGTTTTTGTGCATCTAAATCTCAGCACTCTCAGCATCCTACGATAATTCTCAGCGCTTCTTGGAGCCCTTCAACATCCCCATTCCTCTCCTAGCCTAGGTAGTGAGTGTGAAATAGTACGTCAAGGACGTTTCGTTCTTATGGACCTTATGGGGTTTTCGGCCCTGGACCTTTTCGAAACACGGTGTCCCCCAAACTACTGGATCCGGAAATTTTTCACTTTCATGCCATTGTCACCACCACTACCCCCCCCCACCCCACTAGTACCACCCCACTCCACCACCCTACTACCCCCAACTCCCACCACCACTTTACCACCAAATACACCCCCCCCACTCTACTATACTATATACAAATATCTATCTATACTCCACTTTTCCCTCAGGCTGGTGAGGAGCTTGGGTACTGACCAGTGGTACTGCCGGAGCCCTGTGACACTTCTTCTACTATTCATCATCCAGATCATCATCAAGAAGTGTCATCCGGGAAAAGAGTCGGTAAAGGTTTTTAAAAGGGTAAAACACACACACCCACACACCACACACACAACTTTATGAAAAGAAATTATCATAAATTTTCAACAAAAATTTCCCTCGGTCTTCGGACCCCCCTGTAATATTCTTCCACGTACACCCATGTTTCCCACGATCCATTACTCCCACGTTCTCCCAGTACTGAGTCCTTCCCACCGAAGTCAGTGGCGATGAGGAAAAGGGGGGTTGGCATTGGCCCCCTCACATTTTTCTCAGTTTCTGGGATTTATTCCAGCCCCCTAATCATGGGACCCATATGGTAAGGCAGAGGGTAACCTGAGGGGGTATAAACCTTGGTAAGGGGTATCCACAAGGTAGTTTAAAAAGACAGGTGCAAAAAAGGGACATATTAGTAGAAAACGTTTTGGGCCCCAGACCCTTTATCTCTTCGAGAACGAGGTTAAAAAGGCAGTGTTTATAGGCGAAAATGAGTGTGACGCATGATTCTTAGGTCCTATGTGTCAATAGTGACCTGGAAAAATTTCTGAGGCAGGTGTAGTTGGGTGGGATATAATCCGTAAAATTGAAAGGGTGTTGTGGGTTATAAGGCATTCTTTGATTATAGGCTTATTGAAGCACAGACAAAAAAGGACAGCTCCCGTTCATTGGGTGAGCCCTTTACCACTCCTGCGTCTTAGTTTAAGTAACGGTACTTGACAAGAGATTCGGCTCATATTGACGACCTGGGTTCAATCCCGGAGAGTGGAAAAATTCCCTTTCACTACTGTTTTTGTTACCTAACGTAAGTAGGTCCTGGATGTTAGTCACTTTAACTTGTGTTCTTTTTAAATAGCAGTAAGTAGGTACCCGGAGTTAGTCACTTTACACTTGTGTTTTTGTTACCTAACGTAAGTAGGTACCGGGCTGTTTGTCATTTACACTTCTGTTTTGTTCACCTGCAGAAAAGGTACCCGGATGTTAGTACTTTACACTTGCGTTTTGTTCCCTAGCAGTAAGTGGTACTGGAGTTAGTCCTTTACACTTGTGTTCTTGTTCACCTAGCAGTAAGTAGGTACCCGGGTGTTAGTCACTTTTCCTTGTGTTTCTTTTCACTGCATAAAATAGGGACCTGGTGTTGATCTCCTTACACCGCTGTATGTTCACCCAACAGGAACGGGGCCTATACTAGCGTTTTTCATATTATTATTATTATTATTATTTTATTATTATTATTATTATTTTTATTTTTATTTTTATTATTATTATTTTATTTTTATCATATGTTGTACACGTGTCATTCCCCGCTCGTCGGCGGGTGGGGTCAGTCGTGGGGGAGGGGGTCGGGGGAAATGTTGGTCTTGATTTGACAAGTTTAGAATATCATACCCTGTGCCCCCAGGTATGGGCTGTCACACACACCCCTTTGTCCCCTTTAACACCGTCGGGCTAATTAGGTTCAAAGCCCTTTTTACGGGGAAGGCCCTTAAGGTAAGTAGTACCTTAGATTGGGAAAATAAACTACCTGTTAAACACTCAATATTATACAGGAGGAATTACCCCCAGTGTATCTACAAGAGAGGGGTATGTGTACATTGTGTTTCATGTACCCAGCAACCCCCTAAATATTCACAAGAGACATACACTCTGTTTTATGCCCTGTTTTTAAAAGGACGTAAGTTTTCTCGTTTTAATTAAAATTTTCATTTTTCCAAATGCGTAGTAATTATGGACAAAATAAATTTAGTGTACAAAAAAAGTACATGTTATAAGAAGCGGGGGGGAATTACGTGCCCTTTTAAGGCTGCCCCTTCTCATCGCCGTTTCTGTTGCAGCTTTACCGTTTCTGTTTTCAGCTTTCCCGTTTCTGTTGAGCTTTCCGTTTCGTTGCAGTTTTTCCCTTTCTTCAGTGTTCGGGGATTGGGTAGTGTACTATTTAGACGAGTGGCCCTTACGGTGACGAGCCCGTGATGTAGAGCGGGAAAACCCCAAACCCAACCCCAAAAGAGGAGAACATGGGGAGTCGAGGCTTTAGACGCCCCCGGATCATTACCCCAACCCCCAAGAGGAGACCCCTACCCCGTCCCACCGGGGTCCTTACCCCCGCATGAAGAAGAACTCAACCTGCCCGGTGCACTGTCTTTTCTTCTCGATCGTTACTTTGTTAAAATTTGTTTTTCCTTCGATGACGTCTTAATTTTAGCGTTTTTTTCTTGTTGTGTCGGGTTTTACTGATGATTTTTTTTCCCTTTTGCGTTGTTCCTGCGGAAGTTATAATCAAGTTGATTTTTTGCTTCAGAGTCTCTCCGAGGGCCCTTTTAAATCAACAAAGACAAAAATAATCAGGGAGAGAGGGGGCGGCGCTCCCTCCCCTAAGGAAGCCCCTTTTAATTCACAACTTTTTGGGGGTCGAATCTCCCTTTAAAATCCCCCAGTAACTTCTAATAAAAGTGGATCCCGGGCCGACCCCCGTCATACTATTCTTGAAACTGAGATGAGGTTGGGCACACCGTTTCCCCACGTAATTTATACTCTTCGCCTTTGAACATGAGGCTGAAAAAGTATTTCCCCTTTTAAAGTGTGTGTGTGGGTTTTGTGGTCTTGTGTGTAATCACCTAAATTTTGATGCAGGGGTTGTTTTATAGCTCCCGGCCCCCCTCTTCACTGGTCGCCCTGGTCCCTCTCTCCATGCTCCGAGCCCCTTTTCATCCTCTTCTTAAAGCTATGTATGGTCCCGCCCACTGCATCATCTCAGGACTACCCATTTCCCGACCCCAAATCTATGACTGAAAAAATACTTTCTAAAATCCCCAGATTTATCTGTCTTCACTTCTAATTTGGGTCCTTTGTTGCTGTCACATTCTGGAACTCCTATCTTGTCCCCCTTGTCAGTTCCCCTCAGGAAAACCCCACGTTATGAATTACCAAAAGAGTAACTGCATGTTGCTACCAAAAGTAACAAAAACCTACAAAAGTTACGGGATGTGTTTTTTCCTACTGCCACATTGGACCAACACCCTTCCCCCTTTTAAAATCAGGATAATTACAGATAAAACCACAGACCCTACCCCACTTTCATCATAAACAACTTTTGGGTTTAAAATTTACCCCAAGACACTACTAAAGTCACCTTCAAGACTTCACAATGAGGCAGCCATTAATAACTTCCAACAGCAGTAGCAAACATTGGGCTGGCACACTGAGCTAGAAATCTATACAGATATTGACGAATGTTTTTAATAATTTTCTAAAAAAGACCCAATACCTTATAACAAGCCCCCTAAAAAAAAACTAAACATAACACTAAGAGACTGAACAGTCCCTGGCTTAACACCATCATTCTCAAATCCATAAATACAAAACACCGATATGAAAAACAGTACAGAATGGGTCACATAACCCGGACTAAAACAAAACGTTACTCGTCAATCCTAACCAGCCTGATAAGAAGGGCAAAAAAACTGTATTATGAGAACAGATTATCCAACTTACGAGGTGATATAAAAAAGACCTGGAAGACCCTATCAGAAATTCTGGGAACAAAAAAGATATCACGAAATAGCGAAATAAAATTAGCAAAATCAGATGAACCCCAACTCCCACCAACAGAAACAGCAAACAGACTCAATGATTTCTTCTCCACTATAGGACAAAACCTTACCAATAAAATCCCAAGCTCAGATACCCCACCAAATGACTACCTCACTGGCAACTACCCAAAACACACTGTTCCTAGCTCCGATAACCCATACGAAGTCTCCCTTATTATCAACACACTAAAAAACAGGCGGAGATTTAAATACCTTACCACCCTTATATACAAAAAAGCGTCACACGTACTATCACCAATCATTGAAAACACTCTTTAACAAACCCATTGAATCCTCCACCTTCCATACAGTTCTCAAAATAGCAAGGGTCACCCGATCCATAAAGGAGGAGACCAAACCAAAGTTGAATAACTATAGGCCAAAAATCCAATTTACACCCTTCTCAAAAATCTTCGAAAAATTAATTCATAAACGAATCTACTCCTACCTCATCTCCCAAAACATTCTAAACCCCCCTGCCAATTTGGATTCAGGCCTAATAAAATACTAATGAGCTATTATACAAAATGCTAGAACATAAAATACACGCAATAGAGAAAAAAAAAGTCCCTCTGGGGATCTTCATTGACTTACGTAAAGCTTTTGATACAGTTTTACCATGACTTGCTCCCCGTAAAATTGTCACACTATGGTATTAGAGGGCCTCCCCCAACTACCTCAAGTCTTACCTCAGCAACAGAAGCCAATATGTTACGCAAATGGGGCAAGCTCTTCGCACAACCAATTACAGTTTGGGGTCCCCCAGGGAAGTGTCCTTGGCCTCTTCTCTTTCTCCTATACATAAAGACCTACCAAATTTCTTCGCAATTACTCAAACCCACACTTTTTGCAGATGACACTACATACGTCTTCTCTTACCCGAGCCCAGTCACGCTAGCCAATACTGTTAACACCGAATTACAGAAAATATCTACCCGGATGAGGACTAACAAACTTACACTAAACATTGACAAAACCTACTTCATTCAGTTTGGTAACAGAGTACAGATGTCCTTTAAAACGATAAAGGTACCTATCACAAAGTAAAGAGGAAAAATTTTGGAATCCCCCCTTTGTAATAGCTAAAATTTCATACACATATAAAACCCAAATTTTAAAAAATTTCCAAGATGTAGGCTACTTTCGAGATAGGTACTTTTTCCACAGTCACCCCTCCTGGCCATTTCACTCTTTATTTCCCCTATTCACCAGGAATTTGTGATGGGGTAAACAACAAAAACCCACTCGCCCATAATTACCAACAAAAGGCTACATTTAGAATGAAAACAAATTTCATCAGGCGCACACTCCCCCAATTTTCCCAAAATCAACTATCACCATCAAAACATCCATATTATTATTGCACCTATTACTAATAGAACATTAAACTTGATTTTAACCCTCCCTCAAACATCTCTTGCCAACCAACAGAAACATGCCCATAACACAAGGCACAGATCACTCTTTGATTTTCCCTCGTGTCCATCTCACGCTATGAAAAAATCAATGCACATGGCCCTAAAATTGGAATTCATTACCTGTAAATATAAAAAAAAACATCCCTGTTTATAAATTAATCTCTTCTCAAGTCCTTACTCATCAAAACCAAAAAATATGAATAACTGAAATTATAAATTGTAATCCTAAGTTACTCACAATTATTCACACAATGTAAACCTAGGACCCAATCTAACTTTGTTTTTTTTTTTTTAAAAACCTACCCAAAAGAATCTCCATTTACTGAATGTCGAAAAAGCATGCAACCCTATGACCCGTCTTTTTATTTCATTTTTGCTTTTGTTATTGTTTTAAATAATGTTTTATCATGATTTCATCATTTCTTTTTAAATCTTAATTTAAATTTTTAAAGCCACCCCCAATGCTATGCATAAAGGGGCTTTGGCATGTGTCTTACCTGTATTTTTTGTCCTTGATGTTTTTAATTCAAATAAATAAAAAAAAAATTTAAATCATGCCCCCGCCCCTCTCTCTCTTGCACTCAGTGCGTCAGGTTGATTTCCTTAAACCTCCCCACTTAAGAAATGTCCTTTAATTGGGGTAGTTCGTTGAAACCTTTTGCATTTTTTTAATTTTTTGATGCTTATCCAGGTGTGGGTCCCAATTGTGGGCATACTCCCAGAAGGGGCCTGACGTAAAATGTGTACAGAATCGTAAACGTTCCCTTATTTTTGGGTGGGAAATTTTTTCTTAGGTTTTGCTAGTCCCCCATTTGTGCGCAGTTTTTTGGTTGATGTGGTTAGGAGATGTCCGGTATTATATTACCTCATGTCCTTTTTTTAAAGGAGGCTTGCAGTTTTTGGTCCCTAGACTGACTCTGTTACGGTTTCTTTGCCTTCTCCAATCTTCATGACTTTCCCCCACTTGGTGTTGTTAAATCTAGGACGTTGTGGACCAGGCTTGCCTTGTCTAGGTCCTTTGTATCCGTGACCCTCTTCGTTTAAATTTTTTCATTAGTTACTCACTGCAATCCCCAAAAACACCGGCCTAAGACGCCCCCTGTGGAACCCCGCTCGTCAAGGGGCCCATTTTGACCCTCCCATTTCCTGACTCGCTGTTGTTTCCTGACGGGTATTCTTGACCATTGCAGTGCCTTCCTGTTTTCCTCCCGGTCCCCAGTTTTTAAAAATTTTTTGGGTGGAACTGTGTAAAAAACCTTTTCAGTCCAAGAAAAGGAAAACTACCCCCCTCTTTCTTTCTCTCTTTTCCTTACCACCGTCCCCTTCACATGAACCCCAGTAGGTTTGTGCACGAATTTTCCCCCCCTGAAACCGTGCGGGTTTGTCGTGAATAAGCTCTTTCCCTTTTAGGGCTCCACCATTTCCCCCGTAATGTCCTGATTTTGCAAACGATACATCCCATGGCCGGTCTGTATTTTTAATGCGTGTTCTGTCCCCTTTTAAAAAAACGGGGAACTGATTTGTTCTCTTCCGTCCCTAAGGAGTGACCATTTCGAAATGTTTGAAGATTGTTGTAAATGGGATGCCCGAGCCCTTTCCCTCTCTTGGACCCGGAGGATTTGTCCGGGGCCCATCGCTTTGGGTTTTTGTTCCCTTGCGCCCCCTTCACCCCTCCCCTGCTGTTTCTTGTGCAGATTGATGTGTACCCAAACCCTTTGGGTTTTTCCCGAGTCCTTTCTGTCTCCACTGTAAATATTTTTTATATTCTGTGAGCCCTTTAAAATTTTTGGTCGTCTTTTTTTGATCTCCCTCCTTCCCCTTCTCGCATGATTGTTTGGTCCCTTTACAGTTGTTTTCCCCCTGATGTGATATTCAACGCTTTGGGTCGACTTGGGGTTTCCTGTTATTCATTTTTGTATTGTCGTGGGCCCCCCCTCCTTATTGTGCATTTCATATCTGCTCTTGCAAACTTTTGGTTTTGGCCTTTTACACTTTGGGTGAACAAAGGGGTGTGTGGCCTTCTCGTTGTTTCCGTTGCCCCTTGCGTACGAACCCTTCCCCAGCTGTATATTGTTGTCAATATTTCCCAAATTCTTTACTGAGTTTTCCCGCCAAATCCTTTCCCCCTGAAATTCGTGCAGAAAGTTCCTCATGCCCGTGTAGGAAATCTTTTGTAGTTTGGTTCTTGTCCCACTTTTCCCGTTTCTCTCTCCCTTTTTAACTCTACTAGTATTAGAGCCAGGACACGTCTCACTAGCTCCAGGGTTTTTTAATTATATCCTCAAAATTTTTAATATCAAGGTGAATGCAAAGGGCCAGTCTTGCTGGATCGCCCTCTTCTCTCCTTTTGGGAGTGTTCCCAAAGTGTTGGTGATGTTTTTCCAGTACCCCCCCATTCTTACTTCCCGTTTCGGGCCCCCCTGTGGCTCCAGGTTTTTCCCCCAATTTCCCTTTGATTGAAATCCCCCCAACCGTGCTGTGCCCTGCCCCATGGGCCCCCTTTGGGCCCCCTTGCCAGGTGTCCACATGTTCTGTTACTCTCTCATATTCTTGAAATTTGGGCCCCCCCGTGTAGTGTTTAAATGTGAGTACGTGTTGATGTGTAGGTTTTGGTCTATTTGGTTGCAGGGGGTCGAGTCCCCCCCCCACCATGTGGTTGCGGGGGGCGAGTCCCCCCCCCACCATGATGGTTGCGGGGGTGAGTCCCCCACCCCCCATGTGGTTCCGGGGTGAGTCCCCCCCCACCCTGAGGTTGCAGGGGGTGAGTCCCCCCCCCACCTGATGGTTGCGGGGGGGCGAGTCCCCCACCCCCCATGATGGTTGCAGGGGGTCGGGTCCCCGCACCCACCATGATGGTTGCAGGGGGTCGAGTCCCCGCACCAACCATGATGGTTGCAGGGGGTCGAGTCCCCTCACCCACCATGATGGTTGCAGGGGGTCGAGTCCCGCACCCACCATGATGGTTGCAGGGGGTCGAGTCCCCGCACCCACCATGATGGTTGCAGGGGGTCGAGTCCCCGCACCCACCATGATGGTTGCAGGGGGTCGAGTCCCCGCACCCACCATGATGGTTGCAGGGGGTCGAGTCCCCGCACCCACCATGATGGTTGCAGGGGGTCGAGTCCCCGCACCCACCATGATGGTTGCAGAAGGTCGAGTCCCCGCACCCACCATGATGGTTGCAGGGGGTCGGGTCCCCGCTCCCACCATGATGGTTGCAGGGGATCGAGTCCCCGCACCCACCATGATGGTTGCAGGGGGGTCGAGTCCCCACACCCACCATGATGGTTGCAGGGGATCGAGTCCCCGCACCCACCATGATGGTTGCAGGGGGTCGAGCCCCACGCCACCATGATGGTTGCAGGGGGTCGAGCCCCCGCACCCACCATGATGGTTGCAAAGGGTCGAGTCCCCACACCCACCATGATGGTTGCAGGGGGTCGAGTCCCCGCACCCACCATGATGGTTGCAGGGTCGAGTCCCCGCACCACCATGATGGTTGCAGGGGTCGAGTTCCCGCACCCACCATGATGGTTGCAGGGGGTCGAGTCCCCTCACCCACCATCATGGTTGCAGGGGGTCGAGTCCCCGCGCCCACCATGATGGTTGCAGGGGGTCGAGTCCCCCTCACCCACCATGATGGTTGCAGGGGGTCGAGTCCCCGCACCCACCGTGATGGTTGCAGGGGGTCGAGTCCCCTCACCCACCATCATGGTTGCAGTGGGTCGAGTCCCCGCGCCCACCATGATGGTTGCAGGGGGTCGAGTCCCCGCACCCACCATGATGGTTGCAGGGGGTCGAGTCCCCGCACCCACCATCATGGTTGCAGGGGGTCGAGTCCCCGCGCCCACCATGATGGTTGCAGGGGGTCGAGTCCCCTCACCCACAATGATGGTTGCAGGGGGTCGAGTCCCCGCACCCACCATGATGGTTGCAGGGGGTCGAGTCCCCGCACCCACCATGATGGTTGCAGGGGGTCGAGTCCCCTCACCCCCATGATGGTTGCAGGGGGGTCGAGTCCCCGCACCCACCATGATGGTTGCAGGGGGGTCGAGTCCCCGCACCCACCATGATGGTTGCAGGGGGTCGAGTCACCGCACCCACCATGATGGTTGCAGGGGGTCGAGTCCCCGCACCCACCATGATGGTTGCAGGGGGTCGAGTCCCCGCACCCACCATGATGGTTGCAGGGGGTCGAGTCCCCGCACCCACCATGATGGTTGCAGGGGTCGAGTCCCCGCACCCACCATGATGGTTGCAGGGGGTCGAGTCACCGCACCCACCATGATGGTTGCAGGGGGTCGAGTCACCGCACCCACCATGATGGTTGCAGGGGGGTCGAGTCACCGCACCCACCATGATGGTTGCAGGGGGTCGAGTCACCGCACCCACCATGATGGTTGCAGGGGGGTCGAGTCACCGCACCCACCATGATGGTTCGGGGGGTCGAGTCACCGCACCCACCTGTGGTTGCAGGGGGTGAGTCACCGCACCCCCCATGGGTTGAGGGGGGGGCGAGTCACCGCACCCCCCAAGTGGTTTAGGGGGGCGGACCCCCCCCCCCATGATGGTTGCGGGGGGGAGTCCCGACCCACATGATGTTTCAGGGGGGCGAGTCACCCACCCCCATGATGGTTGCAGGGGGTCGAGTCACGCACCCCCCATGATGGTTGCAGGGGGGCGAGTCCCGCACCCACCCTGAGGTTCGGGGGGTCGGTCCCGCAACCCCCCTAATGGGTTTCGGGGGGCGGCCCCCACCACCATGTGGGTTTCAGGGGGCGAGTCACCCCACCCCCTTGTGGTTGCGGGGGGTCGGTCACCCCACCCACCGGGTTGCGGGGGTCGAGCCCCCACCCACCTGAGGTTGCGGGGGTCGATACCGACCCCCCTGATGGTTCGGGGGCCGATCCCCAAAAACCATATTTCAATAACCCACCCAAATTCAGGGGGGGGGATCCCCACCCACCAGATGGTTGCGGGGTCATCACCGACCAAACCTGATGTTGCAGGGGGTTTGGTCAACCCCCCCAACCCCGGGTTCAGGGGTCAGTCACCGAAACCCACCTGAGTTCGGGGGGTCGGCCCGACACCCAGATTTGAGGGGTCGCACCGCACCCACCTGGTTCAGGGGGTCGATACCCCCCACCGGGAATGGTTGCAGGGGGTGAGACCGCCCCACCTGATTTTCCGGGGGTCGAGCCCGACCCCGATGATTGTGGGGGGTCGGCCCGACCCCAGAATTGTTGCGGGGTCGATCACCCCCCACATGTTTGCAGGGGACTAGACCCCCCCAAAAATGGTTTTAATCCCCCGTACCCCCCAAGGGGTGGTTCAAGGGGGCGAGTACCCCCCCACCAAAAGGTCAGGGGGTGACCCGCCCCACTATAGGTTCAGGGGTCGAGTCAACCGAACCATTTGGTTCGGGGGGGGCCCCCGAACCCACCTGTGGTTCGGGGGGCGGGCACCGACCCCCTGAATTTTCCTCCCCCCCAAATTTTCATCAACCAACCATAAATTTTTTTTTAAAACAAAAAAAAAAACCACCATTTAAAAAAAATTTTATTTTCCGGTAAAACCGAGACCCTAGTCGGTTCATCGAGCCCCACGACCTTATATTGGCCCAGGGGTCCAAGCACCGCACCCAAGAAGTTGGGGGGGGGTCCCCGGACCCAAACCCTATTCGGCCCAAATCCACCACACCCAAACCCCCCCCCATCACCCAAACCCCACCGAGGTTTTTGGGGGGGAACCCGAACCCCAAGAGGTTCCAGGGGGTTGAGCCCGCCCCACCCGAGGTTGAGGGGTCGTCACCGACCCCCTGATGGATGGCCCGGAACCTTAATTTCGGGTGGGAAAATCCCGACCCAAAAGGGATGGTTTAGGGGGCCCCGGGTTTCCCCACCGACCTGTGGTTTCAGGGGGGACCCCCACAAAAAACATGATTTTTTGGGGTCCAAATTACGAAAGAAAAAAAAAATATTTATTTCCAAAGGGGGGTAACCCCAAAAATCCCAAAAATTGAATTTTCCCCCCCCCCAAAAAATAATTTTCCAGGGGGGTTTCCCAGGGGAACCCCAAAGAAAAATTTTTCATAAAAACCGGGTTTTTAAAAACTGTGGGGCCCGGGGGGGGCCCCCAAAAAACCCCCAATTTTTTAGGTTTAGGGTTCCAGTCACCGAACCCTGAATTTAATTTTTTCCCCCCCCCCAAAAAAAAAAAAAAAAAAAAAATTTTTTTAAAAAACAAATTTTTTACCCAAAACCCTTTAAACTTTTAGGGGGGGGGAGTCAGCACCCCCCTGTGTTACAAAGGGGTCATTACCCAACAAATTTGGGGGGGCGACCTCTGACGACTTCTGACGACTCTGACGACCTCTGATGACCTCTGACGACCTCTGACGACCTCCGGTGACCTCTGACGACCTCTGACGACCTCTGACGACCTCTGACGACCTCTGACGACCTCTGACGACCTCTGACGACCTCTGACGACCTCTGATGACCTCTGACGACCTCTGACGACCTCTGATGACCTCTGACGACCTCTGACGACCTCTGACGACCTCTGACGACCTCTGACGACCTCTGACGACCTCTGACGACCTCTGACGACCTCTGACGACCTCTGATGACCTCTGACGACCTCTGACGACCTCTGACGACCTCTGACGACCTCTGACGACCTCTGATGACCTCTGACGACCTCTGACGACCTCCGGTGACCTCTGACGACCTCTGACGACCTCTGATGACTTCTGACGACCTCTGCCGACCTCCCCACAGTAACATGAAAATTTCCTGGTCACGTCCATAATTACTGAACTGAAAAAGTCAACGATATAACTATTTCCATCACGTGTAACCCTTCAAGGGCACTTGATCCAAGGAGTTAGAGCTACCCTTCCCCCCCCCCTTCCTTACACCTGAATGACCTCCATGGGTTGGGTGACCCCTTAGGGGCTATCATCTCTCCACCATCAGAATACTGGTAATATTTCCATTATTAGTTCTTCGTTATTTTCAAAGTTCTGCGTTGTTATCCATTGGTATGACCCACGAAAAATAAAATTTACCTTTGTCTCTGGTTAATTTTGAGAGTCATTAAGATGGCTTGTCACCTGTACTCCACCAGTGTATATATACTCTCTCTCTCTCTCTCTCTCTCTCTCTCTCTATATATTATATATATATATATATATATATAATATATATAATATATATATATATATATATATATATATAATAATATTATATATATATATATATATATATATATATTATATATATATATATATATATCCTATCCATTATGCACCTCTGTAATCTCTTGCCTACCGCACACAGGATGAGCATGGAGTACATAATGATGTTAAACTATAAGCAGCGTCTGTGTTACCAGCAGGTCCCTGTCTGACTGACTACCAGGCTACGACTGTGACCTGGAAAATACTGGGGCGACCACCAGTGTTTCTCAGTCACTCTGTGTCATGGCTTGGTAATGAGAAGCTCTGTGTGTCTGTTTCTTTGTTTTTCTTGTACATGATGCCTAATACACAGGCACACACATACATACACACACACACACACACACACACACACACACACACACCACACACACACACACACACACACACACACACACACACCAAAACACAAGGTGGACAAAGACAGGATGTTCCAGGGAGGGGACACAGAAACAAGAGGTCACAATTGGAAGTTGAAGACACAAATGCGTCAGAGAGATATTAGGAAGTATTTCTTCAGTCATAGATTTTGTAAGGCAGTGGAATAGCCTAGAAAATGACGTAGTGGAGGCAGGAACCATACACAGTTTTAAGACGAGGTTTGATAAAGCTCATGGAGCGGGGAGAGAGAGGGCCCAGTAGCAACCGGTGAAGAGGCGGGGCCAGGAGCTAAGACTCGACCCCTGCAACCAAAAATAGGTGAGTACAAATAGGTGAGTACACACATACACACACACACACACACACATAGATTTGTTAAGTATAGAAGATTCAAGATTACTAGGACTCTAATCGTGAACATTAAAAATAATTTCTTTGGATTGTATTTTGTGATTTGAAAAAGATTCTAAGCATAATTTGGAGATAAAATACAGAAAATAATTCAGAAAGTCTACGACAACTTATATGATTTATTACCCCAGTAAACAATGGGAAAATAAATTATTTTCTCCGGTAGACCAACAACTAAAGTTCTACCAATATATATGTGTTAATAATCCTCAAAGGAAAACCTTTACTAGACAAAATAAATCTAAGAGGCTTCCGGTTCTGAATATAATCTGAAGTGACTGGAACAAATTTGATAATCGAAGACAATATGTGCAGAAACCAAATTACATTTGTATCTATTCCCTGTCGCATATTTCGTTTGTAAATGAGAGATTCTGAAGATGTAACGAGTGTACTGAGAAACATCAGACACGATAGATAATGTTTTAACGGTGGTAATGATCTTCATGCCATGTCGAATTTTTCTCCAAGTTTCTATCATGCAGACGAAGCAACAGTTCTACGACACATTGAATAATAAACTGAGTAGACTTGTGGGTGTGAGCAGCGCCACAGGTCAACTATTGTCACCCATTGTGTCATTATCTGGACAAATGTACTAAAACTAATAAACTCAGAGACAACTCACTCTTTAACTTTCAAGAAACATATAAGTGTTATATCCACAGTAATACATTACCTGCCATTCTGGAAAAAATATTCTGATTTGGCCCTCTGTAGCGATTCATAAACACATATAACGAACTACATTGTAATGTTCTGTGACTGAATTCATAACTGTAAACTTATTAATGTTTTGTATTTAATAAATAGTTCATTACCACTTTAACTAGCTTATTAAACACAGATGTTAGTGTCCAGTCCCTCGACCAATTGTGTGCCTCTGTAATCCTTTGACTACCACACATAAGATCGATATGGGGTGACTATCGTTGTGTGTGTGTGACAGGGCTCGATTCTTACTCCTGGCCCTGCCTGTCAACTTGCCTCTTGCCAGATTTACGAACAAAGAGAGAGAGAAAAAAAAAGCATTGTGAGAAGATACACTGAATGTGAGAGAGGCCTCGGCCTCCGTGTCCTTACATAAGCAGGAGAAGTGCATCAACAGGCGCACTCATGACACTGCCTTAAAGCACCGCTGATTTGTTTGTGTGAGACGTATTATTACCAGCTGATAGTCTGTTGACGTCTCGATAATAACACTAATGGTTAGTTAGTGTTTTTTACTCTTCAGGAAAGCTTCAGTGTATATACACTGCCAGATATGCACCTCTGGGTTTAAATAATCCTCTTGGTTTGTTCGTCTGCTGTGGTCTGACCACCCCGAGGCTCATCACCCAAGCTCGATCACATGTCTGCTGTGTTGATCTGAACACCCTGAGCCCACACATGGTCGACCAGAACAACGTGGTTGAACAAAGAACTGTTGCCTCTGTGGGCTTATGAGAGTGTTAAGTAAACATAGTTAATGTTCTAACTTGTAAATGTTACTTAGACATCAAGGATGCCACACAATGTTACTTAGACATCAAGGATGCCACACAATGTTACTTAGACATCAAGGATGCCACACAATGTTACTTAGACATCAAGGATGCCACACAATGTTACTTAGACATCAAGGATGCCACACAATGTTACTTAGACATCAAGGATGCCACACAATGTTACTTAGACATCAAGGATGCCACACAATGTTACTTAGACATCAAGGATTGCCACAACAATGTTACTTAGACATCAAGGATGCCACACAATGTTACTTAGACATCAAGGATGCCACACAATGTTACTTAGACATCAAGGATGCCACACAGTGTTACTTAGACATCAAGGATGCCACACAATGTTACTTAGACATCAAGGATGCACACAATGTTACTTAGACATCAAGGATGCCACACAATGTTACTTAGACATCAAGGATGCCACACAATGTTACTTAGACATCAAGGATGCCACACAATGTTACTTAGACATCAAGGATGCCACACAATGTTACTTAGACATCAAGGATGCCACACAATGTTACTTAGACATCAAGGATGCCACACAATGTTACTTAGACATCAAGGATGCCACACAATGTTACTTAGACATCAAGGATGCCACACATTTGTTACTTAGACATCAAGGATGCCACACAATGTTACTTAGACATCAAGGTTTGCCACACAATTTTACTTAGACATCAAGGATGCCACACAATGTTACTTAAAGACATCAAGGATCCCACACAATGTTACTTAGACATCAAGGATGCCACACAATGTTACTTAGACATCAAGGATGCCACACAATGTTACTTAGACATCAAGGATGCCACACAATGGGGTGC
Organism: Cherax quadricarinatus; assembly: GCF_026875155.1. NCBI lineage: Eukaryota > Metazoa > Arthropoda > Malacostraca > Decapoda > Parastacidae > Cherax > Cherax quadricarinatus. Next base: position 33,021,976 of record NC_069461.1, on the reverse strand, counting down.
AATTAATTTTAAAAATCAAATACAGATGTTCGCCAAAAACTATGTTACAGAGGATGTATAATACAATGTGGTGCTTATTGTACTAATAGCTTCCTTTAAAATCCCTCACAAACTCTCATCGCGAGTCTTGGTAAACGTTAGGTATCTTTCTCGACACCTGCTGCCCCTAGCAGTGAGCAGGTGTAGATGACATCCTGGGAAAGGGGCTTCAAAGACCCCCATGGGAAATAAGCCAGTCTGATAGCCTGACTTTAGTAGGTTATTCGGTGCTGCTAACGCCCCAGGTTAATAATACGAATATCATCATCATCATCATCATCATCATCATCATTCGACGCATTTCCATACCCCCGGCCGGGATTGAACCCGCGGTCATAGAGTCTCAAAACTCCAGCCCGTCGCGTTAGCCACTAGACCAGCTAGCCACAATAAGATTCATCCAACTAGGTATATTTCTACACCATAGGAAGGTTAGCACAGGCACCACTGTGACCACAAATGCAAGTTTTTACAGACGAATCTCCAGCTAGCGTGGCCGTGACGAACTCTAGCTCAAGTCCCTTCACTGCCGTCAACATGACTCAAGAAATCGTAATGACACGATTGCAAACAAACCATACCCCCGGCCGGGATTGAACCCGCGGTCATAGAGTCTATGACCGCGGGTTCAATCCCGGCCGGGGGTATGGTTTGTTTGCAATAGTGTCATTACGATTTCTTGAGTCATTCGACGCATTTCCTTACACCTTTTCTTCTGTTCACCTAGCAAGCAAGTAGGTACCTGGGTGTTAGTCGACAGGTGTGGGTCGCATCCTGGGGGACAAGATTAAGTAAGTAAGTAAGTAAGTAAGTTTATTCAGGTATACACAAATACAGTTACATAGAATTATCATACATAGCAGCATATGTGTAGAGAACCTAGGATAACCCAAAAAAGTCAGACAGTGACTTATTTCCATTGGGGTCCTTTTACCTTATTATTATAATATAAAGGTTATAATATTTTCTTATTATTCTATAATGAAGATAACATCTTATTATCATACTAAAAAGACTATCTACTACACGAGGGTCATTAAGACTATCTACAATACGAGGGTCATTACTAGGAATAAGGTAAAATTTACACGTATGTTAGATAAAAAATAGAAAATCATTCCCCCCCCTTTCTGTAGCTACATTCATCAGACACCTTTTGGCACCTTCTTGAACTGGTTCATGCTATGACTGGGTTTGACATGTTTCGGGCAGTCTGTTCCATTCCTTTATTGCTGTACAATAAAATGTGTTTGACGCCTGGCCAATGACTGTGGGTTAAATACAAAGTTGTGCTCTCTCCCCCCGTA
>NC_069461.1:32866540-33020130 GCF_026875155.1 Cherax quadricarinatus | reverse complement strand
CTTATAACATACGTCCAATTAAATTTTCAGAAGACTTCCTGCGTTTTACGTTCTTATAAAAGTTTTTCCCATTGTAAACCAAAAACGCAAAAATTTACAGCTTTTATGCCTTTATTATTGTTCGTGCGTTCTGAGTGTTGAACCCGGAACACACAAAATCGTAATGACACGATTGCAAAAAACCATGGGATGGAGACGCAGCCAAGTACAGTATTTTTCTTCACAGGGTTTTTTTGAGGTATGGTTCAGAAAGGGCCCGGGCACCTGATTTACCTCAAGGGTTTCTGGGGGGCTCTGCCTCGTGTTCATTACGGGGTGGTCGGCCCTGAGTGTTCCTCTGAGTGCGGGTCTCGGGAATTTCTCCCCCCGTGGCCACAGGATCTGACACCGTGTTCTACTCTCCCTGCTACCTGGCTGCCTCACTCCCCAACACCCCCGTCCCCCCAAGGTAAACCTCTTTTTCCTCTCCCTCTTCCTCCCCTCTCTCTCCTTTTTTTTTTTTTTTTTTTTTACACGGGGGTTTTGACAAGAAAAAGGGACCCCTTGCTTTTTTTTGCACAAATTAAGGGTTTAAAGGATTCCAACTTTTTTGGGGCAAGCTAAAGCGTTACCACTCACTCTTTTGAAAGCATTTATTGTTATGAGACATAAAAGTAGGAAACGGTAAGTGGAGCCCTTGGGCCACTTTTTCCTTTTGATACTGACTTTACTCTTGACATCTTTTGGGTCGAAGTGTTCCATACTTAGTATCCTGGGTATGAGATCTCAATGAAGTGATTTTTCTCGAAAGGGGTACAGCCAAGTAAGTTGCTGCTTTCTCCCTCTTGGGGCATAAAAGCTTGTTTAAACCCCGTCCTCGAAGGGGACCCAAAGTGTGTATTTTGACAATATTGGCCTTGTAAATAACAAAAGGGCCCACCCACATCCCCCCCCTATTTAAAGGCCTCTGAAATGACAGATCTAACCAGGATGGGTCCAGGCGAGAGAGAACTTTGCTCGTTCTCTACCGTCAAGCATCCAGATAAGGGGGGGGGCGGGAAAACCCCAAGAAAGTGGAGCAACTCGGGGTGGGGCACTTGTGCCCGTACGGGTCTTGAACCCCTACTTCAAAATGGGAGATACGGCGAAGTGCGGTAAGCTCCGGCTGCCTTGTTTCAAGATTTACAACATGGTTTTTCAGGTTAGTTTGGACAAATTTTCACCCCAAGGGATACAACTTCTTCCAGGTTCAACTCCCCCCATTCATCCTTCAAACTGCCCCAAACATTACCTCAGGTCCCTAAACATCATCATTTGCTTTTTTTCGGTGAAAATTTTACTTCCCATCTATTTCCCCAAGCTGATATAGCCTCAGCGGGTGATTGATGTGCTTAGAGCACTGGCTTTTTTCCCTTTTGGGAAAGTAAAATGTCATGTACATCGTCTGATATGCATGTAATTCGGGATAAATGAAAAAGGTCTTGAAGTAGACATTCCATAACAATGGACCCAGCCCTTCTTGGGGAACACTTGCCCAATAGGATGTTTGCGACGTCCTTGAAACACACTTAGAGTTTCCCCATAAAGGGTAGTCACTGAGGACATAGCGTAAGCCTGAAATCCCAGTGCATGAATTTTTTGCAAAGGGGGCCTGTCCACACCCGGTCGAAAGACCAGCAATGCCCTGCTACCCACAGCTGATTTTGGGATTCATCCAGGACTGGTGCCACTTGGGGAGAGGTTTAACAACAGATCCAGCAGAAAAACCTTTTTCCTGAAGCCATTTTGACGATCACAAAGAGTGAGGGGTAGCCCAAAAAATCGTCATTGTCTTGAGATTTTCAATTTTTACCATGATTGACGGGATGACACGGTTGATTTTCTGATTTCTGTTTCCCCCTTTTCTTTTTGTGAACGGGACTACATTCCCCCTTTTTTCCATAGAAGGGCCTTTACACTGTACAGGCAGTGCTGAAAGATGCATTAAAGGGTGCACTAGCTGATCGCACATCTTTCAACAATTTTGGGGTCAACTGTCTGGGCCCACACCTTTTCCCTTGGTCAAGCGATTTAAGTAGAAAGCACCTCCTCCTGCTTTTTTGTCCCATTGACTTTTTTTGACACCGTTTTTTGCAGCTACCAAAGGGGGCCCTTGGGGATCGGAACTTGTTTTTGGGCAAGTGTTCAGCAAAGGGGTCCGCCTTCTCTTGCTACTAGTAAGGGGCCCCACCCGTCTTTTTAGAGGGGGAAAAGTTCATCCAGATAACCTTGTCTGCCTGACCAGGGACCACCGGGGTTTTTGGGAACCTACCACCTGAGCTAACTTTTTTTAGTGTCCACCTCCCATTTAGCAAGGGCCCACTTTTGAACACACCCTTTTGCCTAACTTGCATGTGCAATTCCTTTTAAAGGGGTAGGAGCTTTTAACCTTCGCCTCTTTGAATTAGCAGTAGCACCCTCTACAACGAAAGAAAAACCCCAAGCTGATCTTGGCTTCGTCACATATTCCGTGAGGAATGTTTTTCTTGTAATTAAGGAGGGCCAGTAAAAGGCTTTCATTTGGTTGTCAACATCCCTTGGAGAAAGCATCCAGTCGGGGGTGGCGATCAAGCAAAGGGGGGCCAATTACCTCTTTCCCCGCCAGGGTTTTGGGTGGGACCCTACCTCGTTCGTTGGGATCTTAAGGGCGTAAAAACGCCTTGTGGCAACGACCAACATAGCCGAGGGGGTTAAAAGTGACTATCCCCTTTTGCCAGATCATCACACGGGGGCAAGGGGGGGGCCCGGGAAAAGAGTAGGAAAACAACAAAGTTTTCATTCAAACACTGCAAAAGGCATCAAATCCCCCTGTAAAGGGGCTGGTTGAGGACCCAAAAATTATAATATTTTTACAGTTGTGTTGAGCAAAGGGGGTCAATATTTTTCCCTTAGGAATTGATAGGTCTGCAGTTGCCCTGAGGTTGACATTCACTGCAGTACAGAGGTCTAGGTTTTTTACGACTTTAAGAACATCATTTTAAAATGTGTAGGGGGGGGCAAAACAATGTGCTGGGGGATGAACACTTTAGAGAACACAAGCAACCCTCCCCCTTGCCCTTGCCTGCTCTTTCACCATGAGGTGTAGCCACAATTTTTGCAAAATTTCTGGAGTCCTGTCATCCAAAATGTTTTAACAACAGCTATCAGTCGGGGCGTTAGTGTTCACAAAACATGTGTGAGCCTCCAACATTTGTAAAGAAACCTCTAAATTTTGGGCCCACAGGGTGCTGATAACTGGGCTCCTCTGGAAAAGGGGCAGCTTGAGGTGGGGGGTGTGTAGGGAAACTAAGTGCCCGCCCTTAAGAGGAGGGGACTGAGGGAGCTGCAGGGATGTATGTCGGGTCTTTTATAAGGCCCAAAACCCCCTGTGGGCTGGGATAGGGGTACAAGTGGGGGCGGGGAGAGTGTTCACCAATTCAAACCTGCTGGTTTGTTCGAGAAAGCCCAAACAGGGGCCCGTCTGTCAAGTTCCTTTTCTTCCGACACTGGTCCCCCCTAGTCCTTTCTGTAGCAGAATTACACCTGTATCTCGCAGGCAGTTGTTGGGGTGGGCCCCCTTTCCCGGGGACACGAGGCACAGCCCAGGGCCTGGGGGGGTGGCTGGATTTTTTTGCACCTCCTGAGTTTTTCAATTTTCCTCAATTCTGCCCTGGAAATGGTTTTGGAGGGGGAACGGCTGTAGATGTTTCCTCCCCCACTCCTCCCCACGTCCTCTCCCCCCCCTTACCAGTTCGACGATTTGGGGCCCGCTGTTCGTACTTTGGCGCATAGGGGATCATCAGGTAGTTCCCTATCAAAACGCACCGTTCTCTGGTGGGGAAACTCCCGGTCAGAACTTTTGGGGAAGCACTGTACCCGTCTGAAAAGTATGCAGGTGTGCTGACAGGGTAGGATCAGAAATGGGATGTGCACGCAAGTAGAATGGCAGTGGCTGAAGCAGAAGTCAGGTGTAGGAGAATTAACAGATCCAAGGGGTTTCCCCCATTACTGGGAAAGGGGATTTGTTCCCTCTGTGGGGTCAAGGGAAATTTTGTTAGGATTTCCCCAAGTAGGTTTTTGAAATCTTCGTTGTGGGGGCCTTACGTGACGAAATTCCACCCTTTTTTACCCTGATTAAGCTATGTGGGACTTCCCGCTTTTCAATAGGGCACCATCACAGCACTTATGTCACTTGATCAGGGTTTCACTGACTTTCTACAAAGTTGTAGGGTTTCAATATTTGAGGGCTCAGAAATGCTTCCCTGTGATGGGGTTTTCAGCGCAACTTACAACACACCCAAAAGGGGATCTTGATCTTTGGACGGGGGTCCCTGAGGTAGGACTTCTGAACCTTCCTCCTGTAGCTCCAGGCTTGTATCCACATATACCACAGGACTATGGATATCCTTAAATTTTCTGAAATTTTAAACCCCTGGCTGCAACAAAATTCTTTTCTGGAATGCAATCTGTGTGGCAGAAAGTTGGAACAAGTAGGCTCCTTACATCTAAGAAGAATTTTGTCCCTTGTGGTATACCCACAAACACTGCAGTATCTACCGGGACAATAGCCAGATAGCATAGATATTCTTGCTATTTTGCGGTGTGAAGTCATCCCAGAGGAGGCTTGTAGGTTTGAAGTTCACAGGAGAGAGAGAGGGTGGGTGGTGATGTCGTGGGTGGGGTGGAGTGTCGTGGGTGGGGATGTTTGTAGCTCTCTCCCCTCTCTCTCTCTCTCTCTCTCTCTCTCTCTCTGCTGCTGCTGCTGCTGCTGCTGCTCGGGGCTCGCAACAGCTGTCTGTTCCAGCAGTTGATGCGGGTCCTTAACGTAACAAGTGGTGTGAAGAATGAATGCTTTTGATCCACTCAGCAGTAGGGGGCCATAGTGGCCCTGGCCCCTTCGGACCACTAAGCTGGGGGCCATTAAGCCACGGGATGCTTCCATTTAACAACAAGCATTTATTTGAGGGCAACGTCTCGCTTTGTTTAGACCTTTCTAAAGACATGACTTGATGAAGCTCTTCTCAGAGCGAGACATGACTTGATGAAGCTCTTCACAGAGCGAGACATGACTTGATAAAGCACTTCACAGAGCAAAACGTGGGTTAAATGAAGCTCTGAACAGAGTAAGACTTGTAAAGTAAAAGGACACAAGTGCAACTAATGTGACATTTATTGTGGCAACGTTTCGCTCTCCAGGAGCTTTATCAAGCCATTACAAACAATACATGGACACAGAGGGTATATATAGGATCAGAGTGAGGTGAATACTAGTGAGGTACCATTTCGATGTTCACTAGTGGTAGTAGTAGTAGTAGAAGTAGTAGTGGTAGTGACAAAGTAATACAATATGGTAGAGCAAATAATTCGTACATGAGTAAAAGGATATAAAAGCTATTACTTGGGTAACATAAAAATAGGTTGGACAAATATAGACTGGAATGAGGGGCTTGTTTCAGTGTTCACTCTCTGTGCTTTGTGTAGTATAACATAAGAACATAAGAACAAAGAACATAAGAAAGGAGGGAAAACTGCAGCAGGCCTGTTGGCCCATACTTAGGCAGGTCCTTTACAATTCATCCCACTAACAAACATTTGACCTACCCAATTTTCAATGCTACCCAAGAAATAAGCTCTGATGTGCAGTCCCCACTCAAATCCAACCCATCCCACTCATGTATTTATCCAACCTAAAATTTGAAACTACCCAAAGTCCTAGCCTCAATAACCCAACTAGGTAGACTGTTCCACTCATCTACTACCCTATTTCCAAAACCAATACTTTCCTATGTCCTTTCTAAATCTAAACTTATCTAATTTAAATCCATTACTGCGGGTTCCCCTCTGGAGAGATATCCTCAAGACCTTGTTAATATCCCCTTTATTAATACCTATCTTCCACTTATACACTTCGATCAGGTCTCCCCTCTTTCTTCGTCTAACAAGTGAATGTAACTTAAGAGTCTTCAATCTTCTTCATAAGGAAGATTTCTAATGCTATGTATTAATTTAGTCATCCTACGCTGATGTTTTCTAACAAATTTTATGTCCATTCGGGTAATATGGCGACCAAATTGGCTGCATAATCTGGGTGAGGCCTTACTAATGATGTATAAAGCTGCAGTATGACCTCTGGACTACTGTTGCTTACACTTCTTGATATAAATCCCAGTAATCTATTTGCCTTATTATGTACGCTTAGGGCATTGCTGTCTTGTTTAAGGTTGCTGCTTACCATAACCCCCCAAATCCTTTTCGCAATCTGATTGGTTAAGTTCTACATTATTTAACTTATAAGTGCTAGGGTTATGGACACTCCCGAGCTTCAGAACCTTGCATTTATTTACATTGGAACTGCATCTGCCACTTTTCTGACCAAGAGTGAGTTTGTCTAAATCCTCATGAAGTTCCATAACAATCACGTTTGAATCAATTATCCGACCTATCTTCGTGTCATCGGCGATTTGCCATATCACTAGTAATTCCTTCATCAAGGATCATTGATATATATTATAAACACGCCACACGGGCCCAAGACTGATCACTGTGGAACGCCACTGTTAATGATCCCCACTCGGATTTAAACCCCATTTATGGATACTCTTTGTTTCTGTCTGTGAGCATTGATTCGATCCACGAGAGCACCCTTCCCACCAATGCCATGAGCTGCCACTTTCTTCAACAGTCTTTTGGTGCGCGAACTCTATCAAATGCCTTACATAAAATCTAAGTAAATAATATCCAAAATTCTTTATCGTGGTCAAACAGCCTCAAAAGCTTACTGAAGAAAGTTTAATAAATTAGTTAGACAAGACTGGCCTCTTGTGAATCCATGCTGGAGTATCATTAATCAAGCTATGCTTATCGAGATGGCTTCTTATAATCTCAGCTATATTGGACTCTAGGTAATTTGCCTACAATGAGGTCAGGCTTATTGGGCGGTGTAATTTGACGGTAAGATTTTGTCCCTGTTTTAAAATAGGAAATTACATAGCATCTTCCACATATCAGACCACTGCACCTGTTTGAACGAGGATAAATTATAAATATTAGTTAATGGTTCACAGACTTCCATTTTGCATCCTTAGAACCCTTGAAAAACCTTCATTCAGGCTTCCACACAGCGGTGACTTATTTTGCTTCAGTCTGTCTATCTGCTTCACACCATTTCACTAGTGACTGTGATGTTACATAAATTATCTTCTTCTGCATCCACTATAAAAATTATTTACGGAATATTATTAGAGGCTTCCTGTTGTAAAAACCGTGAGAAAATAATTATTTAAAATCGAGCACATTTCATTCTCTTTGTCAGTATGATGCCCATAGTTATTTTTAAGGGGAACCTATTCTTATCTTGACTTTTGTTCCTATAGACCTTGAGAAAAAATTTTTGGGTTTGTTTTATGAATCCCTAGAAACTTTAACTTCCCATAGTCCCTTTTAGCTTTTCTATCCCTTTAATGTCCCTCTTAATGTCAATATAACTGATTCATAAGATGACCCTCGCCTCTTTTGATACACTATAAAATTCCTTTCTTATGCCCTAGTAGATATTTCAGCTATTATTCATCCATTTTGGGTCATTTCTATTTGATCTAATTTCCTTATAAGGGAATAAAGTTCTTATGAGCAGCATGTTTGTGTTCAGTAACTGTCATATTGATAGCTTCTTCGTTACCCCAGTCAACAGCTATGATAAGTGTTCTCTAAGCCCATGTAATCTGCTAAGCGAAAATCTGGGACTGTTACTGAGTTATCCCTACTATCATACTTCAATTCAATTTCTACATGTAAAATTGATTTGCTCGGTCGCTAGCCACCCAGTTCTCTGAAAATTCTAAATTATTAACAAGGATTCATTTGTTTGCCAGAACTCAAGTCAAGCAGGTTATTCCCCCTTGTAGGTCTGTCACAAACTGCTTCAAAAAACAATCCTGACTACTTCTAAGAAATCGTAATGATTCTAAATTTCCCAGTAATGAAATTCCAATCAATATGACTAAAGTTAAAGTCTCCTAAATTACACTTTATCGTGCCTTGGGGGCCCAAAAAATTTTCCCTCCCAAGTATCCCCCCGGGCCCCTATCTAAATTTGGGGGACGTAAATAAACCTAAAATTAATTTTTATGCCCCTCTAAAATTCTACCCAAAAACGACCTGATGTGTTACTTCAGATTTTAATTTACCCGTTTTTAGAAAACATTTTAAGCGATCCGGGACTACAATGCCACCCCACCCCCCTTCCCGATATTCTATCTCTTGGAACAATTTAAAACCTGAATGTGACATCTGGGCTGCCCCGACTTTTTAATTTAAAACCCACTCTCAGTAATGGAAAATAATCTATGTTCCCTGCACTAGCAAAGTCTCACTCGCCATCATTCCTACACTGGCGACTTTTTGTGTAATAAATTTTTAATACCCCTATCTTTTTACCCTTTTGCCCCTTTTGTTTTCCACTAAACCTATTACTGTCATTGTAAATTGTGCCACTGGTTTTCCCAAATCCCCCTCATTTTGCATTCTATTTCCCTGTCCAGTTACACCCGCGACTTCACTTTTCCCCCCCCCGCCAGAACCTATCCCACAAAACATTCCCAATTTTAAAGACCTAACAGCTCCCTCCATGCGGGCCAGTGCTCCCCCCCCACACCTGCATAACCCCACCCTGGCATACATGTCATTTCTCCCATAAAAGGCCCCAGTTGTCAAGAATGTTACCGCATTTTCCTTCAGTATTTGTCCAGCCAGCAATTACACCAATTGCTCTGGACAACCTTCTTTTTCAACTCCTCCCCTTTGCAAAATGCCACATATAAGGTTTTTCCCCCTTTCTTCCTAATTATCTCTATTGCTGCCCCTATACCTGCTAATCAGGTCCCCTCCTACGTCTGCCAAAAATCTTTGCCTCCAGCATGAGCAGAAAATAGGATTGCTCCCATTACCTCCATGTTTGTCATCCAGACGGCTAACCAAAAATCCTTTATCCCCCCCAGGAAAAAATATCTCTGCCTCCTACTCCTATCCTTTAAACAAATGCCCTATCCATTACCCCAATTGGCTATCCCCCAAAAACAACAATGTTTTTACCTTTCCCTTTGGGGCCCTCCGTAGTGATGCCCGGTTCGACTCAACATTCGCCAGGTAGCATTACACCATTTAGAATTCGTCATGCGTTTTCGATGGTCTTCGTTTTGGGGTTTTAGGGATGTCTCACTCAGTCTGCCATGCTTCCTTGGTGCTCGTTGTGGCATTCCCAGTAAACACTCACATTCGTCAGTAGCACCGAGAAAAAGGGTTAAGTTTTCCCCGGCAGTCTTTGGTTTCCGTTTTTCTCCTCTTTCCAACCGTTTTCTTAATCTTCAGCTTGGGTTTCCCTTTTGGGCCCACCCTGACCCAAACTCCCCTCTTAACCTGGGGACTCACAACAGGTGGGTTATAAAAGAACCTCTTGTTTTCCCCTCCGTTTTTAATTTGCCGTATTCCAGTTTAGCAACTCTGATTCTTCTCTAGCTTTGGGAAAGCTGCTCAAAAGGGCATCCGGTTCAGATTCAAAAGCACACAAACAGGTTTTCCGGGGAGACAAGTGATGGCAGGGTTTACTGTTTTCGGAGGATTTTGCTAAGATTCGGAGTGGGAAACTGGTTGTTTTGTTTAATTGTATTTGAAACACGATCAGTGCTGATTCAGGCCTTCGTTGCGGAAATTTGGTTTTTTTGTCACTAATTGGGCGCTCTGAATTTCAAGAGATATGGGGGAATTTCGGTGTTGTACACAGGGGTTTTTCAGGTTTTCGTCCCACATGCGTAAAAGTTTCTTGGGCGGGGGTCGGGTTTCTGGGTGTTTCCCTACGAAATTTGTACAGCCTCCACAGGGTATATGTAAAAAATCCTCATTGACTGGGTTTGTGGGGGTTGGATTTTGTCCGGTTAATCCTTTTTGAAGGCTAGAAGCAAGGGGACTCTGGGTTAGTTTTGAAAGAAATTTTTAGACGTTTAGTGCAACCTGATGAACGTCTCAAAAGTACTTTCAAAGCTAACCCCAAGTCGCCATCGCTTCGGGAAACTTCAAAAAAGGTTTAAAACCCAGGACAAAACCCCAAGCCCACGAACCATCAATGCGGGGTTTTACACTATCCCCTTTGTGGATGCTTTTGACAAGATTTCCCGTAGGGGGGAAACCGCCAGAAAACTGACCCCCCCGCCTAAATTGAACACTTTTTACGCTTTGTGGGAACGATAACCGAACAACCCCCTGGTACAACCCGAAATTCCCCCCAATCATCTCATAAATTCAAGACCCCCAAATTTAGTAAACAAAAAAAATTTAATTTCCCCCAAAACGCAATTGCCTCGAATCAGCAGGGGGACCGTTTCGAATACAAAAACAAAACAAGGGCAGTTTCACCATCTCCGAAGCCCCTTAGCAAAAACCTCCTGAAAACAGTAAAACCCGCCATCACATAGTCCCCTCCTGTTAAAACTTTTCACAAAACACAAGAGTGAACACTGAAACAAGCTGCCCCCATTCCAGTCTATAATTTTTTCCAACCTATTTTTTGTTTCCCAAGTAATAGCTTTTTTATCCTTTTACCATGTAACGAAAAATTTGCCCCTAACCAAATTGTATTAAATTTTGTCACTTCCACACTACTTTACTACTAAATACTACCACTATGAACACGAAATGGTACCCTCACTAGTATTCCCCCTCACTCTGAGGCCCTTTTTATAAACCCCCCTGTGCCATGAAATTTTTTTAATTTGGGTTGAAAAGCTCCTGGGGGAAACGAAAAGTTGCCAAAAATAAAAATTTACTTTTGTTGCACTTGTGCCTTTTAAATTTCATAATTTTCGGTAATTTTTAACCCCTTTTTTTACAGGGGTAAGACTTGTTCCAGAAAATTTGGATCCCGGGTTTTCCAAAAAATTTCACTGAAAAAATGCCACATTAAAAAGGGGTTGTTGCAGGTGTTCAATGAGTGTTTGTGCATCTCAAACCCCAGCCCTCTCCCGCAACCCCCCCAAAGATAAATTTTTCTCGCCTCCCCTGGGGGTCCCTTTAACATCAGCCATTCCTCCCTCAGCCCTCAGGTACGTTTTAGTGTGAAATATGTTAAAGTTTAAAAACGTTTCGATTTCCCTTAAAAGGACCATTAAGGGTTTCGGTCCTGGCCGTTTTTGAAACACGGGATGGCCCCCCAAAATACGGATCCGGAAATTGTAAAACTTTTACTGCCCTTTTTCACCCCCACTACCACCAAACCCCACCAAACCCCTATACCACCACCCCTACCAAACCCCCAAATACTACCACCAAATACCACCACCAATATTACCCCCCAACTACCAAACCAAACCCCCACCACAAATACTACTAAATACCAATATTCCTTTAGGGTGGTGAGGAGCTTGGGTACGCAAACCCGGGTTACTGCCCACCCTGGGGACAAAATTTTTTCACTATCTCATCATCCCGATCATCATCAAGACAGTGGGCCCCTCCACTGGGAAAAGGGCCCCGGGTCCAAATGTTTTTTCATAAAAAAGTTAAACACACACACCAACAAAACCCCACACAACAACACAACACACACACACACCCCCACAAACAAAACCCCGCGCGCAAATTTTTATAAAGAAAAAATCATATAATTTCAACAATAATTTCCCTACGGGCTTCGAACCTCCCCGTAAAAATTCTTCCCACGTACATCCATGTTCTCCCACTACCCCCCCATGAAATCCCCCTTTTCCCACGTACTGAGCCTCCCCCTCCCACCGAAGATCAGTGGCCCGATTGGGGGACAATGGTCCCGGGCCTTTGGGACCCTCACATTTTCATCATTTTTTTCGGGATTTTTTTCCCAGCTCCCATAATCCCTGGGGGCCCATCATAGGTAAGGGGGAGAGGTAAAACCGAGGTTGGATGAAAAAAAAAAATTTGGGGGTTTGGTACCCACAAGGTAGTTTGAAAGACATTTTAAAAAAAAAACTAGGACATACTTTAGGGGAAAAACTTTTCGGTCCTTTAAGGGCCTTCATCTCTTTCAGCATACAGAGGGTTTAAAAAAACAGTGTTTTTTTAAAGGGGAAAAGGGGGTGTGACGCAAAGCATTCTTCAGTCACCCAATTTGCACATAGTACCTGGAAAAAAAATAGGGGCATTATTTGGGTTTGGGGTAAACACGTATAATTGAAAGGGTGTTTTGTGGGGGTTTTTTAAGGCACTTCTTAGATTAAAAGGCTTAAACTGAAGCACAGACAAGAAAGGGAAACTTTCCCTTTTTTGGATCAAAAAGCCCTTTCCCCCATCCCCTTTTGGGCTTAGTTTAAGTAACAGGACTTGACTAAGAGACTTTTGGCTTTAATCTGACAGACCTGGGTTCAAAAATTTTCCCGGGGAGGGGAAACAATTTTCCCTTTCACCTACTGGGTTTTTGTTCACCTAAGAGGGAAGTAGGTTCCCGGAAAGTATGCTGGTTGCAGGGGTCGAGTCACCCAACCACATGATGGATTGCAGGGGGGGTCGAGGTCACCGCACCCACCATGATGGTTGCAAAACAAAGGAGGGGGGGGGGTTTTTAAAATCGCAGTCACCGCACCCACGCATGAATGGTTTGGCAGGGGGGTCGAGGTCAAAACCGCACCCACCATGATGGTTGCAGGGGTTAATCGAGTCAACCGCACCCACCATGATGGTTCAGGGGTCGAGTCACCGCACCCCCCATGATGGTTGTCACGCGGGGGTCGAGGTCACCGCACCCACCATGAAGGTTGCAGGTGGGTCCATCACCGCACCCACCATGATGGTTGCAGGGGGACAGTCACCGCACCCACTTACTGATGAGTGTGTCCAGGGACGAAGTCACCGCACCCACCATGATTGTATGCAGTGGGTTCCGAGTCACCGCACCCTCCAGATGTTTGCAGGGGGGTCGAGTCCAACCGCACCCACCATGAATGGTTGCAGTGGAGGAGTCGAGTCACCGCACCCACCATGATGGTTGGCAGGGGGTCGAGTCACCGCACCCACCAGATGTTGCCGGGAGGGTCGAGTCACCGCATCCACTATGATGGTATGCAGGGGGTCGATTCACCGCACCCACCATGAAAGGTTGCAGGGGGTCCGATCACCGCAACCCACTATGATGGTTGCAGGGGGTTTTCAGTCACCGCTCCCACCAGATGGTTTTGCAGGAGGGGTCGAGTCACCGAGACCCACCATGAATGGTATGCAGGGGGGTCGAGCTCACACAATCGCCACCCACCATGATGGAGCGGTGGGTCGAGTCACCGCACCACTATTATGGAGTTTGCAGGGTCGAGTCACCGCACCCACCAATGATGGTTTGCAAGGTGTTCGGTCACCGCACCCACCATATTGGTTGCAGGGGTCGAGTCACCGCACCCACCATGATGGTTGCAGGGGGTCGAGAGTCCACCGCAACCACCATGATGGTTTGCAGGGGGTGAGCACCGCACCCACCATGATGGACTTGTCTTAGCTCATTAAGATCACAAAATATTAATATAAATATTCTCTTCAATAAAAAATAAAGTTAACATTACCCACGTGTATTTACTTCCTCCGTGACGACCTCTGACGACCTCTGACAACCTCTGAGACGACACCTCTGACGGATCTCTGACGACCTCTTGATGACCTCATGACGACCTCGACGACCTCTGACGACCTCTGACGACCTCTGACGTCCTCTGACGACCTCTGATGAGCCTCTGACGACCCTCTGACGACCTCTGACGACTTCTGAACGACTACCCCTCTGACGAACCTCTGATGACCTCTGACGACCTCTAACGACCTCCGTGACCTCTGACGACCACACTGACGACCTCTACACTCGTCTGACGACCTCATGACGACGCTCAGACGACCTCTGACGACCTCTGACGACCTCTTGATGACCGTCTGACACGACACCTCTGAGACCTCTGATGAACCTCGGACGCCTCTGACGCACCTCTGAAGACCTCTGACGACCCTCTGACCGACCTCTGACGACCTCTGCGACCACTGACGAAACCTCCCGACGACCTCTGAGATGACCTCTGACGAACCTCTGACGAACTCTGAAGAGCCTCTGCCGACCTCTGACGACCTCTGATGACCTCGTGTGACGACCCTCTGACGAGACCTCCGGTGACCTCTGACTAACCTCTGACGACCTCTGATGACTTCTGACGACCGCATGCACGACCTCTCCCACAGTAACATGAAATTTCCTGGCACGTCTAATTTACTGAAACAGAAAAAGTCCAACGATATAACTATTTTCCATCACGGTAACCCTCAAGGGCACTTGATCCAAGGAGTTAGAGCTACCCTTCCCCCCCCCCTTCCTTACACCTGAATGACCTCCATGGGTTGTGGTTGAACCCCTTAGGGCTATCATCTCTCCAACCAATCAGAATACTGGTAATAATTCCATATATTAGTTTCTCGTTGATTTTCAAAGTTCGCGTTGTAAATCCATAGGTAATGACCCCACGAAAAAAATAAAATTTAAGCCTTTGTCTCTGGTTAATTTTGAGAGTCATTAGAATGTCTTCACCTGTACTCCACCATTGTATAGATCCTCTCTCTCTCTCACTCTCCTCTCTCTCTCTCTCTATATAACTATATATATCAATGATATATATATATATATATATATATATATATAAATCATATATATTTATATATAATTATAATAAATTATATTATACATATATATATAAATATATTATAATAAAATATATATATATCCTATCACATTATGCAGCCTCAGTAATCCTTTCGCCTAACCGCACACAGGATGAGTATGGAGTACTAATGAGTTAAACTATAAGCACGTCTCCTGTGTTACCAGCAGGTTCCCTGTCTTACACAAACTACACAAGTACTACGAACCTGTGACTATAATCACTGGGCGACCACCAGTGTTTTCACACAGTCAACTCTGTGTCATGGCTTGGTAATGATAAGCTCTGTGTGCTGTTTCTTTGTTTTTCTGTACATGATGCCTAATACACAGGCACACCACATACATACACACACACACACACACACACACACACATCACTACACACACCACACACACACACAACACACACACACACACACACAACAGCAACCATTCAAGGTGGACAAAGACAGGTATGTAACCAGGGAGGGGACACAGAAACAAGATTCACAATTGGAAGTTTGAAGACACAAATACGTCAGAGAATATTAGGAAGTATTTCTTCAGGTCATAGAGTTTGTAAGGCAGTGGAAATAGCCTAGAAAATGACGTAGTGGAGGCAGAACCATACACAGTTTTAAACGAGTTTGATAAAGCTCATGGAGCGGGGAGAGTAGAGGGCCCATAGCAACCGGGAAGCAGGCGGGGCCAGGAGCTAAGACCGACCCCTGCACAACCAACAAAATAGGTGAGTACAAATAGGTGAGTACACAACCTACAATACACCACACACACACCTAATTTGATTAAAGTAAGAAGATTCCAAGATTACTAGGACTCTAAGTCGTGAACAATAACAAATAATTACTTGGATTGAATTTGTGATTTGAAAAAGATTCTAAGCATAATTTTGGAGATAAAAATTACAGAAAAATGAATTCATAAAGTCTACGGCAATGACAACTATATGATTTATTACCCCCGTAAACAATGGGAAAATAAATATATTTACCTTTCTCCGGTAGACCAACAACTAAGTTCAACCAATATATATGTCGTTAAATAATCCACAAAGGAAAACCTTTACTAGACAACATAAATCTAAGAAGGCTTCCGGTTCCTAATATAATCTGAAGTGGACTGGCAACAAATTTTGATAATCGAAGACAATATGTGCAGAAACCAATACATTTGCGTATCTATTCCCTGACGCATATTTCGTTTGTAAATGAGAGATTCTGAAGATTGTTAACGGAGTGTACTGAGAAACAACAACAGACACGATAGATAATGTTTTAACGGTGTAAGACTTCATGCCATGTCGAATTTTTCTCCAAGTTTCTATCATGCAGAACGAAGCAACAGTACTACGACACATTGAATAATAAAACTGATAGACTTGTGGGTGTGAGCAGCGCCACATGTCAACAATTTAGTCACCCATTGTGTCCATTAACTTAGGACAGAATGTACCTTAAACGCTAATAAACTCAGGAGACAACTCACTCTTAAACTTTCAAGAAACATATAATGTTTATATCCACGAGTAATACATTTACCAGCCATTCTGAAAAAAATATTCTGATTTGGCCACTGAAGCGATTCCAAAAACCATATAACCTACACAAAACAATGTAATGTTTCAGTGACTGAATATCATAATGTAAACTTATATAATGTTTTTATTTACTAAAATAGTTCATTACACTTTAACTAGGCTTATTAAACACAGCATGTAAGTGTCCATTCCCTCGACCAAAATTGTGTGCCTCTGTAATCCTTTGACTACCACACATAAGATCGATATGGGGTTACTATCGTTGTTTGTGTGTGACAGGCTCGATTTCTTACTCCTGGCCAGCCTAGTCAACTTGCCTCCTTGCCAGATTTAACGAACAAAGAGAAGAGAAAAAAAAAGCATTGAGAAGAAACACTGAAAGTGAGAGAGGCCTCGGCCTCCGTGTCCTTAGACAATAAGCAGGAGAGAGCATCAACAGCGCAACCATGACACTGGCCTTAAAGCACCGCTGATTTGTTTGTGTGAGACTATTATTACCTAAGCTGATAGCTGTTGACTCGTCTTCGATTAATAACACTAATGCGGTTAGTTAGTGTTTTTTTACTCTTCAGGAAAGCATCATGTATATACACTGCCAGATATGCACCTCTGGGTTTAAATAATTCCTCCATGGATTTGTTTCGTCTGTGCGTGGTCAGATCCACTCCCGAGCTCATCACCCAAGCTCGATCACATGTCTGCTGTGTTGAATCAGAACACCCTGAGCCCACACATGGTCCGACCAGAACAACGTGGTTGAACAAACAGAACTGTTGCCTCTGTGGCTTATGAGAGTGTCTAAGTAAACCTAGTTAAGTGTGCAAACTGTGTAAATGTTACATAGACATCAAAGGAGCCACACAATGTTACTTAGACATCAAGTCAGCCTCACAATGATACTTAGACATCAAGGATGCCAACACAATGTTACTTAGACATCAAGGAATGCCACACAATGTTACTTAGGACAACAAAGGATGCCACCAATGTTACTTAGACATCACGGATTCACACAATGTACTTAGAACAAATCAAGGATGCACACAATTTAACTTAGACAATCAACGGATTCCACTAACCAATGTTTACCATAGACATCACGGATGCCTACACAATTTGACTTAGACATCAAGGATGCCACACAATGTTACTCTAGACATCAAGGATGCCACACAGTGTTTACTTAGACATCAAGGAATGCCACACAATTTTACCATAGACATCAAGGATGCCACACAGAGTTTACTTAACATCAAGGATGCCAACACAATGTTACTTTATGTTACATCAAGGATGCCACACAATGTTACATATAGAACATCAAGGATGTCCACACAAATGTTTTACTTAGACAGCAAGGATGCCCACAATGTTACTTAGACATCAAGGATGCCACACAATGTTACATAGACATCAAGGATGCCACAGCAATGTTTTACTTAGACATCAATGATGCCACATACAGTGTTACTTATACATCAAGATGCCACACAGTTGTTACTTAGACAATCAAGGATGCCAACAATGTTACATAGACATCAAGGATGCCACACAATGTTACTTAGACATCAAAGGATGCCACACAAATGTTACGTTATAGACCTCAAGGATGCACCCAATGACTCTTATACTTAGACACAAGAGATGCCACACAAATGTTACTTAGACATCAAGGATCCTAGACACAATGTTACTTAGACATCAAAGGATCCAACACAATGGAGTCAGCAATTAATTTTAAAAAAAAATCAAATACAGATGTTCGCCAAAACTATTTACAGAGGATGTATAATACAATGTGGTGCTTATATGAACTAATAGCTTCCTTAAAATCCCTCACAAACTCTCATAACGCGGAGTCTTGGGTAACGTTTTAGGTATCTTTCTCGACACCTGCTGGCCCCTAGCAGTGAGCAGGTGTAAGATGACATCCTGGGAAAAGGGGCTTCAAAGACCACCATGGGAAAAAACCAGTCTGATAGCCTGAATTAGTAATGTTATTCGGTGCTACTGCTAACGCCCCCAGGTTAATAATACAACATATCATCACATCATCATTCATCAGCATCATCATTCGACGCTATTCCATACCCCCGGGAACCGGGATTGAACCCGCGGTCATAGAGTCTCAAAACCCAGCCGTCGCGTATAGCCACGAGACCAGCTAGGCCACAATAAGCGATTCATCCAACAAGGTAATTAACTACACCAGTAGGAAGCAGTTAGCACAGGCACCACTGTGGACCACATAATGCAAGTTTTTAACAGACGAATCTCCAGCAAGCGTGGCCGTGACGAACTCGAGCTCAAGTCCCCTCACTTGGGTGCCGTCAACATGACTCAAGAAATCGTAATGACACTATTGCAAAACAAACCATACCCCCGGCCGGGATTGAACACCTGCGGTCGAAGAGTCTATACCGCGGGTCAATCCTGCCGGGGGTAAGGTTTGTTTGCAATAGCGTCATTACGATTTCTTGAGCATTCGACACGCATTTCCTTACACGCTTTTCTTTTCACTGTTCACTCACACAGCAAGCAAGTAGGTACCTGGGTGTTAGTCGACAGTGTGGGTCGCAATCCAGGGGGACAAGAAAATTAAGACAAAGTTAGTAAGTAAGTAAGTTTATTCAGGTATACACAACTACAAGTTACATAGATAATTATCATACATAGGCAGCATAGTGAAGAAGGAACCTAAGGTATAAACCCAAAAAAGTCAGACAGTGACTACATTTACCATTGGGAGTCAAGTCTTTTACCTTATATTATTAATATAAAGGTTAAAATAATTTCTTATTATTCTATACTGAAGATAACAAATCTTATTATCATACTAAAAAGACTATCTACTAACACGAGGTCCATAACAACGACTATCTACAAATACGAGGGTCAATACAAGGAGACAAAGTAAAATTTACACGTATTTAGAAAAAAAAAAAAAAATAGAAAATCATTCCCCTCCCTCATTCATGTACTGCTCAATTCATCAATCAGACACCTTAGGCATCACCTTCTTGAACTGTTCATGCTTATGACTTGGCTTTGACATGTGCTGCAGTCTGTTTTCCATTCCATTATGCTGTACAATAAAATGTGTTTGAACGCCTGGCCAATAGACGTGTTTAATACAAAGTTGATTCTCTCTCCCCCTAGACTATCGTTTGCTTTGGTTCCCAACGCAATGACAAAAATTGACGAGCCAGATATTCCTGTGACACTATGTTTGTGAGGCAAATTTTATAAACGATGATTTAGCTTCAGTTTTTTAACTCTGTCTTCAACATTCAGCATATGTCCACTGCTGTAATTCATCCTGCCCTACATGTTTCTCTTGTCCCAGCCCCAGGATGAGAATCTTACGATTTTGTTTATCCTGGGTGATTTGCAGTCTACTTTCAGTTTTTTTTTAGTCAAGGCAGATTACCAAGAGAGAGCAAGCGTAATCCATATGCCATAGTATAAGGGCTAGACCATAGGGACTCTGCGAGCCTCAGTAGTAAACGACTGTGCTTGTCTAAACAGGAACTGTCATTCTGCCTTCGCTTTCTTTACTACACTGTTTCCTATCAATTCTCCTGACAAGCATGGGGTCCACAGGGGATTCCAAATATTTTACTGATGAAACCACAAGTGATGGTGGCTGATACCCCATTACATTGAACCACATAACAGTTAGTATACCCTTCTCAGTTTTGTAACACGAGAGCCAAAGGAGATGGCTACAGTTTTCCCTAGGTGTAATGATAGTTTGTTCGTCTACTAACCATTTGCCTGCAGGACTTTGTTACCAGTTCCAGTGTTACAAACATTAGCAATATCGTGTGGGTCTATACCCTGACACTAACAGAGCTCTTGCCATCTGCATACAGTATGGAGTTGCACTTGACACTGATAGGCATATCATTGACATAACGATAAGAATAATAAGGGACCGCAGAATACCAACCTTGGGGAACTCCACATGCGTATCGGCAGGGGTTCTGGATTCTGTTTTGTTGATTTGAACTCTTTGTCCCTCCTGTTGCTAAGGTTAGGACTTAAACGCAGTCTTACAGAACCCACATACCCACAGTCCGATAGCTGAAGTTTATTACATATAATATTGATGGTGACAGTATCGAAGGCCTTTGCAGGTCTAAGGTTACACATACCAATGAGTTTCCCCTTTGAGCATTTCAGTTCTCAGGTAATTCCATTTAAAAGAGACAGGTGTCAGTTTTAAAAAAAAGAAAAAAAAAGTTAGTAGGAATCTTCATAAAGCCGATTGATATCTTATGGAGTACAATGTTTGTTTTCATTAAGGTACTTAACTAACTCTCAAGAATACACCACAGCCCTCTCTAGAATTTAAGATATTATAACATGAGTATACTAACAGGCCTATAGTGCTTTAACAACCAAACCTACTATTTTTCTTGAAGATAGGCGTAAACTCTTGGCCTCCCTGAACCCCTGTCCGACGGTATTAGTGGTGATTTGATAGACTTATATTATGACTGATCAATAGGGATTGACAGTTCAGAAGCAACCATGCTTTAGGAACTTAGACGGGGGATGTTATCAGGGCCTTTGCACATAGTTGGGATTTAACCTGCTTAGTTCTTTTGAATAAAGTCATCAAGATACACTTTACTAAGTTGTCAACTGTTTGGGTTACCCCTTATTGGATAGTATGTTTTGAAACTTATCAGAGTCTGAACATGTGTTAAAGGTATTTGATGCAGCAGGTATTTACTTACTAGTGTGGATGCAACAGATGTGTTAGTAATTTAAAAAGCAATTTTGCCACCTTAGATGTTTCGTGGCATAACCTCATAAATCGATAGTGAGTGTAATATGTCTTAGACCTATCTACTGCTTAATGGCTATACCCAACTGTTTTTAGTTGTTGACCACAGCTTTCTGGGGTTATGCTTATACTCTTCATTTTTGAGGCAATCGTGTCTTTGCCTTTGCTCCTTTATAAGTCACTGGTACCCTGTTCCTCACCCTTTGGAATTAACATTATGTAGCTGCAATATCCTGTCTGTTTGCTTTAATCTTTTAGCAGTGGTTCTCTGAATTTCATATTATCTAATATCTCAGTAGTCATCCAGTGTTCTAGTTATCTTGCGTTTAATCCTAACCACTTAACCTGTGCAATATTATCAAGGATGGTAGCGAACATTGTTTTGAATTTTACCATGCAACGTTTACGTCCGTGCAAACTTGTTATATCTGTCCAGTCCTACAAATTGTGTAGCGCTATTTACCAGTGCGTCTCATACTCTGCTAGTCTTTTCTAGTTGACCTTCAATTTTTATTGTCCTGTTATCATTATCCTATCCCTATTATGTGGTCAATTAGGGTGGCTGAGAAGAACTTGTAAATCCGGGTTGGAGTATTAATTAGTTGAGTGTACCTATTTAAATCCTAGAATTTTTGCTTATACCTTTTGTCAATAGGCCCGTTATTTTGCTGCTTGAAAACAGAATTGAAGTCGCCCAGTATTATTGTCTCGCAATTGTTTTCAAGTCCGGACAAATACTCTGGAAAAGTCTTCTAAGAACTGGCGTCCTGGGATTGAGGAAGGGCGGTAACTAGTTCTACTAAGATGGGTTATTGGTCTTAGGAAAGCAGTCACTTCAAAGCCATAAATCTCCATTTATTGTTATTTAAATCAGGTCTATGGGAGGTTATAAATGCTAAGTCATTTCTAATGTAGGCACAAACTCCACGCCTTTCCTGTTCCTATCTAGCGTTTATATTGTAACCACTATTTTGACCTCGTCGTCCGTCACCGAATCAACACCAACCACCCCGCTAAGATTCCGAGACAGGTTCAAAACTGTCGCCCTAATTTGTTAGCTAGAATCCTAAAAAAATCACTGCCGAATTTAGGAAGAATGATCTTCATGGACATGAATATAGTGAAGGCCTGATTTTCATAAAACAATCATAATCACAATATATGGCAATGGTCATTTGTAATAAATTTAGGTAATCAATGTCAATCACTGCTAAAGGGTAACTGAAGCAAAAGTGCATTCTGTTACACACAAAATTGAATTCTGAAATCCCAAACATAAAAAAGAGATACATTCCTCGCTGACACACATGACTTTAATGGGTAATACTGGTTGTCATAACCCTTCAGGGTTAAAAATCGGAACAAAATCATATCTATAACCTTAATCTTTATCTTATCAATCTTCCAAGCTACTAATTATAGAAATCTCCCAGTAAGCTTTCGCATTCTATGATAATTTTTATAAAAAAAACGTACATTTCTATGGGAAACCATTATTTTATTGAAATGGCAAAATAACTTTATAATTGAATAATTTTTTTTCTTTATGTTCTCGTAGGGTAATATTAAAACTTTTCCCCAGTGGTTTTACATAGTGAATTATGTAGCGCTTAACCTAGGTGACTTCAGTAATGATCAAACAATCAAGAATAGTTTAAGAATACAACATTATTATACAGGTTGCAGGGGGTCGAGTCCCGCACTACTCACCATGATGGTGGGCAGGGGGTCGCGTCCAGCACCCACCATGAGGTTTGCAGGGGGTCGAATCCACCGCACCACCAGTAGATGGTTGCAGGGGTCGAGTCCCCGCACCCTCCATGATGGTTGCAGGGGGTCGAGTCGGCGCACTCCAACATGAATGGTTGCAGTGGGGTCAGAGTCCCCGCACCCACTCACTATAGCACATATGAGTTAATGCAGGGGGGGTCACACGGTCCCCGCACCCACCAAAGTTGCAGCAGGGGTCCGAGTCACGAACCTACACCATGATGGCTTGCAGGGGTCGAGGCACCGTCACCGCAACCATGATGGTTGCGGGGGGTCGAGTCCACCGCACCCACCAAAATGATGGATAGCAGGGGGTCCGAGGTCACCGCACCCACCATGAAGTTTCAGGGGGGGTCGAGTCCCAACCGCACGCCCCATGATGGTTGCGGGGGGTCGAGTCACCGCACCCACTATGAAGGGTCGCAGGGGGTCGAGTCACCGCACTCCCACCATGATGGTTTGCATGGGGGTCGAGTATCCCCGCCACCCACCATGATGGTTATGCCAGGAGTCGAGGTCACCGCACCCACCATGATTGTTGCAGGGAGGTCGAGTCCCCGCACCCAACATGATGGTGCAAGTGGGGGTCCGAGTCACCGCAACCCACCATGATGGTTTGCAGGGGTCGGAGTCACCGCACCACCATGATGGTTGCAGGGAGGTCGAGTCACCGCCCGCCACCCATGAATGGTTGCAGGGGGGGTCCGAGTCACCGCACCCACCATGATGTGCAGGGGTCGAGTCACCGCACCCACCATGATGGTTGCAGGGGGGTCCGAGTCACCCGCACAACACCATGATGGTTGCAGGGGGTCGAGTCAACCTGCACCCAGTCATGATGGTTCAGGGGGGTCGAGTCACCGCAAACACCCACCATGATGAAATTGCAGGGGGTCGAGTCACCGCACCACAACCATGAAGGTTGCAGGGGGGTCGAGTCACCAGCACCCACATGATGGTGCAGGGGGGTCGAGTCAACCGCACCCACCATGATGAGTATGCCAGGGGGACACGAGTACCACCGCACCCACCATGGAGTGGTTTGTGCAGGGGGTCGAGTCACCGCACCCACATGATGGTTTGCATGGGTCGAAGTCCCCGCACCCACCATGATGGTTGCAGGGGGTCGAGTCCCCGCACCCACATGATGGTTGCAGGGGTGGTCGAGTCAACTGCACCACCATGAATGGTTGCCAGGGGGTCGAGTCACTCGACACCCACCATACAATGGTTTCAGGGGGTGGTCGAGTCCACCGCACCCACCATGAATGTATGCAGGGGGTTCCGAGTCATCGCAACCCACCATGATGGTTGCATGGGGGTCGATCAACCGCACCCAACCAATGATGGTTGCAGGGGGTGAGTCACCGCCCACCACCTCTCAGGTTGCAGGGGGGGCTAGATCACCGCAAGCCCACCATGAGTTTTTGCAGGGGGTCGAGTCAGCCGCACCACCCATGATGGATTCAGAGGGGTCGAGCACCGCACCCACCATGATAGGTTGCAGGGGGTCGAGTCTCCGCAAAACTCTACCATGATGTTTGCAGGGGGTCGAGTCACCGCACCCACCATGATGGTTGCAGGGTTTCGAGTCCCCGCACTCCACCATGAGGTTCGGGGGGTCGAGTCACTGCCACCCACCATGAATGGTTTGCAGGGGATCGAGTCACGAGAACAACCAGTCCATGATGGTTGCAGGGGGGGTCGAGTCACCGAGCAGCCCACGCAATGTGGTTGCAGGGGGTCCGAGTCACCCGCCCCACCCTCCATGATGGTTGCAGGGGGGTCGAGTCAACCGCACCAACACCATGATGTGCAGGGGGGTCGAGTCACCGCACCCCCATGATGGTTGCAGGGGGTCCGAGTCCCACCGCACACCCCCATGATGGTTGCAGGGGGTCGAGTCACCGCAACCCACCATGGATGGTTCAGGGGGGTCGAGTCACCGCACCCATCCATGAAAATGGTTGCAAGGGGGGTCGAGTCCCAGCACCCACCAATGATGGTTGCAGGGGGTCGAGTCACCGCACTCCACCATTAGATGGTCTGCATAGGGGGGATCGAGTCAAAACCGCACCCAACCAAGATGGTTGCTGGGGGTCGAGTCACCGCACCCACCATGAGGAGTTGCCGGGGGTCGAGTCACCGAGAAAGCCCACCCTTGATGGTTGCGGGGGGCTCGAGTCCCGCACCCACCATGATGGTAATGCAAGGGGGTCGAGCACCGCACCCACCATGATGGTGCAGGGGGGTCTAGTCACCCACCCACCCATGATGGGGGGGTATGCAGGGGGTCGAGTCAGCCGAACCAACCATGATGTTGCAGGGGGTCAGTCAACCGCCAACCCACAAGATGGATTGCAGGGGGGTCGAGTCACCGCACCCACCATGATGTTGCAGGGGGGGTCGAGTCCAACCGCACACCACTATGATGGTTGCAGGGGTCGGTCACCGCAACCCACCTGATGTTGCTAGGGGGATTCGAGTCACCGCACCCACCATGAATAGGCATCTGCAGGGGGGTAGAGTCACCGCCCCACCATGATGGTTTACAAGGGGGGTCGAGGACACCGCACCCCGATGATTGGTTTGACAGGGGGTCGAGTCACCGCACCACCATGACATGTTGCAGGGGAGTCGATTCACCGCACCCACCATAGATGCTGCGTTGCAAGGGGGCTACGAGTCACCGCACCCACTATAGATGGTATGCAGGGGGTCCCCGAGTCACACCGCACCCCACCATGATGGTTGCAGGAGGGAACGAGTCACCCGCACCCACCATATGATGGTGCAGGGTGGTCGAGTCACCGCTCCCACTATGAGGGTTGCAGGGGTCGAGTCAACCGCACCCACCATGATGGTTGGCAGGGGGTCGATTCACCGACACCCACCATGATGGTTGCTTGGGGGGTCGAGTCACGCACCCACCATGAATGGGTTGTCAGGGGGCGAGAGTACACCGCACCCACTAGATGGTTGCAGGGGGGTCGAGGCACGCACCCACCATGATGGTTTGCGCGGGGGGTCGAGTGCACCGCACCCACCATACGAAAGGTTGCAGGGGTCGAGTCACCGAGCACCCACTATGAATGCGGTCTGCAGGGGTCGAGTCACACGCACCCAATCCATGATTGTTGCAGGGGGTCGAGAGTCACCGCACCCACCAGAAGGGTTCAGGGGTCGAGTCAACCGCACCCACCATGATGGTTGCTGGGGGTCGAGTCACCACACCCACGCATGATGGTTCAGGGGGGTCGAGTCACCGCAAAGCTCCACCATGATGGTTTTCAGGGGGGTCGAAGTCACCCGAACCCACTATGATGGTTGCAGGGGGGTTCGAGTCACCGCACCCACCATGATGGTTGCAGGGGGGTCGAGTCACCGCACCCCACCATGATGGGTGCAGGGTCGAGTCACCGCACCACACTATGAATGGTTGCAGGTGGCGAGTCACCGCACCCACCAGGATGGTTGCAGGTGGTCGAGGTCATACCGCACCGCACCATGATGGTTGCAGGGGGGTCGAGCACCACAAAACCCACCATGATGGTTGCGGGGGTCCGAGTCACCGCACGCCACCATGATGCGATGCAGGGGGGGTCGAGTCACCTGCACACATCCATGATGTTGCAAGGGGTCGAGTCCTCCGCAAACCCACCATGATGGTTGCAGGGTGTCGAGTGGCACGCACCCCACCATGATGGTTGCAGGGGGGTCGAGTCACCGCACCTCAACACACTGATGGGTTGCAGGGGGGTCGAGTCCCCGCACCCCCATGATGGTTGTAGGGTTCCGAGTCACCGCAGCCCACCCTGATGTTGCAGGGGGTCGAGTCAAAACCGGCACCCACCATGATGGTTGCAGGGGAGTCGAGTCACCGGCACCCACCATGATCGTTGTGCAGTGGGGGGCGAGTCACGCACCCACCATGATGTAGCAGGGGGTCGATCACCGCACCCACCATGATGGTTGCAGGGGGGTCGAGTCACCGCATACCACAACCATGATGGTTGCAGGGGTGAGTCGAGACCCAACCGAGCACCCACCATAGATGGTTGCAGGGGGGTTCGAGTCACACGCACCCCACTATGATGAGGGGCATGGGGGATCGATCAACCCACCCACGCAGATGCGTATGCAGGTGGGTCGAGTCACCGCACCCACCATGATGGTTGCAGGGTCGAGTCAACCGCACCCACCATGATTTGCAGGGGGGTCGGAGTCTACCGCACGCCACCATGATGTTGCAGGGGTCGAGTCACCGCACCCACCATGATGGTTGCAGGGGGGTCGAGTCACCGCACCCACCATGATGGTTGCAGGGGGGTCGAGTCACCGCACCCACCATGATGGTTGCAGGGGGGTCGAGTCAGCCGCATCCCACCATGATGGCTTGCAGGTGGTCCGAGTCAACCGCAACCCACCATGATGGTTGCAGGGGGGTCGAGTCACCGCTACAACCATGAATGGTTGCAGGGGGGACCGAGTCAATCACCGCACCCACCCTGATGTTTCGCAGGGGGTCGAGTCACCGCACCCACCATGATGGTTGCAGGGGGGTCGAGTCACCGCACCCACCATGATGGTTGCAGGGGGGTCGAGTCACCGCACCCACCATGATGGTTGCAGGGGGGTCGAGTCACCGCACCCACCATGATGGTTGCAGGGGGGTCGAGTCACCCACACCCACGCAGATGGTTGCAGGGGGTCGAGTCACCGCACCCACCATGATGGTTTGCCGGGGGTCGAGTCACCGCACCCCACCATGATGGTTGCAGGGGGGTCCGAGTCACCGCACTCACAAAACCTTGATGGTTGCAGGGGGTCAAGTCACCGCACCCACCATGATGGTTGCGGGGGTGTCTAGACACACCACAACCATCATGATGGTTGCAGGGGGGTCGAGTCACCGATAACAACACCTGGATGGGTTTGCAGGGGGGGTCGAGTCACCGCACCCACCCATGATGGTTGCAGGGTCGAGTCACGCATCCTCACCATGATGGTTGCAGGGGGTCGCCGAGTCACACGCACCCACCATGATGGTAGTTGCAGGGGTGTCGAGTCACCGCAACCCACCATGATGAGTTCAGGAGTCGCAAGATCAACCGCAACACCACCATGACATGGGTAGCAGGGGGTCGAGTCCACCGCACCACCATGATGGTAGGCAGGGGTCGAGTCACCGCACCCACCAAGAAGGTTTGACATGCAGGGGTCGAAGTCACCGCACCCACTCATGATGGTTGCAGGGGGTCTGATCAAACCCGCAACCCACCATGAGGTTGCAGGGGGGTCGAGTCAAACCGCACCCACGCATGATGGTTGGCATGGGGTCGAGTCACCGCAGCCCACCAGATGGTTTAGCAGGGGTGGTCGAGTCCACCGCGCACCCACCATGATGTTTGCAGGGGGTCAGTCACCGTCACCACCTGCATGTTCTTGCAGGGGGCGATTCACCGCAACCCACATGATGGTTGCAGGGGGGTCCGAGGTCACACGCACCACACTATGATGGTTGCAGTGGGGTCGAGTCACCGCACCCACCATGATGGTCTTGCAGGGGGTCGAGTCAACCGCACCCACTATGAGGTTTGCAGGGGGGAGACTAGTCACCGCACCCACCATGAATGTTGGCAGGGGGGTCGAGTCACCGCTCCCACCAATGACTAGCTTACAGGGGGTCGATCACCGCACACCACCAGATGGTTTCAGGGGGTCGAGTACACCGCACCCACCATGATGTTGCAGGGGTCGAGTCACACGCAACCCACCATGATGGTTGCAGGGGTCCCGAGTCACCGCCTCACCATGCATGGTTGCAGGGGTCGAGTCACAGCACCCACTATGATGGTTAGGCAGGGGGTCGAGTCACCGCACACCCACCATGAATGGATTGCAGGGTCGAGCTCATACACCGCACCCACATGATGGTTGGCAGGGGGTCGAGTCACCGCAATCCCCCCATGAATGGTTGCAGGGGAGTCCGAAGTCACCGCACCCATATGATGGTTTGCAGGGGTGGGTCGAGTTCACCCGCACCCACCATGCTGGTTGCAGGGGTCGAGTCACCCAACCACATGATGGATTGCAGGGGGGGTCGAGGTCACCGCACCCACCATGATGGTTGCAAAACAAAGGAGGGGGGGGGGTTTTTAAAATCGCAGTCACCGCACCCACGCATGAATGGTTTGGCAGGGGGGTCGAGGTCAAAACCGCACCCACCATGATGGTTGCAGGGGTTAATCGAGTCAACCGCACCCACCATGATGGTTCAGGGGTCGAGTCACCGCACCCCCCATGATGGTTGTCACGCGGGGGTCGAGGTCACCGCACCCACCATGAAGGTTGCAGGTGGGTCCATCACCGCACCCACCATGATGGTTGCAGGGGGACAGTCACCGCACCCACTTACTGATGAGTGTGTCCAGGGACGAAGTCACCGCACCCACCATGATTGTATGCAGTGGGTTCCGAGTCACCGCACCCTCCAGATGTTTGCAGGGGGGTCGAGTCCAACCGCACCCACCATGAATGGTTGCAGTGGAGGAGTCGAGTCACCGCACCCACCATGATGGTTGGCAGGGGGTCGAGTCACCGCACCCACCAGATGTTGCCGGGAGGGTCGAGTCACCGCATCCACTATGATGGTATGCAGGGGGTCGATTCACCGCACCCACCATGAAAGGTTGCAGGGGGTCCGATCACCGCAACCCACTATGATGGTTGCAGGGGGTTTTCAGTCACCGCTCCCACCAGATGGTTTTGCAGGAGGGGTCGAGTCACCGAGACCCACCATGAATGGTATGCAGGGGGGTCGAGCTCACACAATCGCCACCCACCATGATGGAGCGGTGGGTCGAGTCACCGCACCACTATTATGGAGTTTGCAGGGTCGAGTCACCGCACCCACCAATGATGGTTTGCAAGGTGTTCGGTCACCGCACCCACCATATTGGTTGCAGGGGTCGAGTCACCGCACCCACCATGATGGTTGCAGGGGGTCGAGAGTCCACCGCAACCACCATGATGGTTTGCAGGGGGTGAGCACCGCACCCACCATGATGGACTTGTCTTAGCTCATTAAGATCACAAAATATTAATATAATTATTATTCAATAAAAATAAAGTTAACATTAACCAACGTGGTTTTACTTCCTCCGTGACGACCTCTGACGACCTCTGACAACCTCTGAGACGACACCTCTGACGGATCTCTGACGACCTCTTGATGACCTCATGACGACCTCGACGACCTCTGACGACCTCTGACGACCTCTGACGACCTCTGACGACCTCTGACGACCTCTGACGACCTCTGACGACCTCTGACGACTTCTGAACGACTACCCCTCTGACGAACCTCTGATGACCTCTGACGACCTCTAACGACCTCCGTGACCTCTGACGACCACACTGACGACCTCTACACTCGTCTGACGACCTCATGACGACGCTCAGACGACCTCTGACGACCTCTGACGACCTCTTGATGACCGTCTGACACGACACCTCTGAGACCTCTGATGAACCTCGGACGCCTCTGACGCACCTCTGAAGACCTCTGACGACCCTCTGACCGACCTCTGACGACCTCTGCGACCACTGACGAAACCTCCCGACGACCTCTGAGATGACCTCTGACGAACCTCTGACGAACTCTGAAGAGCCTCTGCCGACCTCTGACGACCTCTGATGACCTCGTGTGACGACCCTCTGACGAGACCTCCGGTGACCTCTGACTAACCTCTGACGACCTCTGATGACTTCTGACGACCGCATGCACGACCTCTCCCACAGTAACATGAAATTTCCTGGCACGTCTAATTTACTGAAACAGAAAAAGTCCAACGATATAACTATTTTCCATCACGGTAACCCTCAAGGGCACTTGATCCAAGGAGTTAGAGCTACCCTTCCCCCCCCCCTTCCTTACACCTGAATGACCTCCATGGGTTGTGGTTGAACCCCTTAGGGCTATCATCTCTCCAACCAATCAGAATACTGGTAATAATTCCATATATTAGTTTCTCGTTGATTTTCAAAGTTCGCGTTGTAAATCCATAGGTAATGACCCCACGAAAAAAATAAAATTTAAGCCTTTGTCTCTGGTTAATTTTGAGAGTCATTAGAATGTCTTCACCTGTACTCCACCATTGTATAGATCCTCTCTCTCTCTCACTCTCCTCTCTCTCTCTCTCTATATAACTATATATATCAATGATATATATATATATATATATATATATATATAAATCATATATATTTATATATAATTATAATAAATTATATTATACATATATATATAAATATATTATAATAAAATATATATATATCCTATCACATTATGCAGCCTCAGTAATCCTTTCGCCTAACCGCACACAGGATGAGTATGGAGTACTAATGAGTTAAACTATAAGCACGTCTCCTGTGTTACCAGCAGGTTCCCTGTCTTACACAAACTACACAAGTACTACGAACCTGTGACTATAATCACTGGGCGACCACCAGTGTTTTCACACAGTCAACTCTGTGTCATGGCTTGGTAATGATAAGCTCTGTGTGCTGTTTCTTTGTTTTTCTGTACATGATGCCTAATACACAGGCACACCACATACATACACACACACACACACACACACACACACATCACTACACACACCACACACACACACAACACACACACACACACACACAACAGCAACCATTCAAGGTGGACAAAGACAGGTATGTAACCAGGGAGGGGACACAGAAACAAGATTCACAATTGGAAGTTTGAAGACACAAATACGTCAGAGAATATTAGGAAGTATTTCTTCAGGTCATAGAGTTTGTAAGGCAGTGGAAATAGCCTAGAAAATGACGTAGTGGAGGCAGAACCATACACAGTTTTAAACGAGTTTGATAAAGCTCATGGAGCGGGGAGAGTAGAGGGCCCATAGCAACCGGGAAGCAGGCGGGGCCAGGAGCTAAGACCGACCCCTGCACAACCAACAAAATAGGTGAGTACAAATAGGTGAGTACACAACCTACAATACACCACACACACACCTAATTTGATTAAAGTAAGAAGATTCCAAGATTACTAGGACTCTAAGTCGTGAACAATAACAAATAATTACTTGGATTGAATTTGTGATTTGAAAAAGATTCTAAGCATAATTTTGGAGATAAAAATTACAGAAAAATGAATTCATAAAGTCTACGGCAATGACAACTATATGATTTATTACCCCCGTAAACAATGGGAAAATAAATATATTTACCTTTCTCCGGTAGACCAACAACTAAGTTCAACCAATATATATGTCGTTAAATAATCCACAAAGGAAAACCTTTACTAGACAACATAAATCTAAGAAGGCTTCCGGTTCCTAATATAATCTGAAGTGGACTGGCAACAAATTTTGATAATCGAAGACAATATGTGCAGAAACCAATACATTTGCGTATCTATTCCCTGACGCATATTTCGTTTGTAAATGAGAGATTCTGAAGATTGTTAACGGAGTGTACTGAGAAACAACAACAGACACGATAGATAATGTTTTAACGGTGTAAGACTTCATGCCATGTCGAATTTTTCTCCAAGTTTCTATCATGCAGAACGAAGCAACAGTACTACGACACATTGAATAATAAAACTGATAGACTTGTGGGTGTGAGCAGCGCCACATGTCAACAATTTAGTCACCCATTGTGTCCATTAACTTAGGACAGAATGTACCTTAAACGCTAATAAACTCAGGAGACAACTCACTCTTAAACTTTCAAGAAACATATAATGTTTATATCCACGAGTAATACATTTACCAGCCATTCTGAAAAAAATATTCTGATTTGGCCACTGAAGCGATTCCAAAAACCATATAACCTACACAAAACAATGTAATGTTTCAGTGACTGAATATCATAATGTAAACTTATATAATGTTTTTATTTACTAAAATAGTTCATTACACTTTAACTAGGCTTATTAAACACAGCATGTAAGTGTCCATTCCCTCGACCAAAATTGTGTGCCTCTGTAATCCTTTGACTACCACACATAAGATCGATATGGGGTTACTATCGTTGTTTGTGTGTGACAGGCTCGATTTCTTACTCCTGGCCAGCCTAGTCAACTTGCCTCCTTGCCAGATTTAACGAACAAAGAGAAGAGAAAAAAAAAGCATTGAGAAGAAACACTGAAAGTGAGAGAGGCCTCGGCCTCCGTGTCCTTAGACAATAAGCAGGAGAGAGCATCAACAGCGCAACCATGACACTGGCCTTAAAGCACCGCTGATTTGTTTGTGTGAGACTATTATTACCTAAGCTGATAGCTGTTGACTCGTCTTCGATTAATAACACTAATGCGGTTAGTTAGTGTTTTTTTACTCTTCAGGAAAGCATCATGTATATACACTGCCAGATATGCACCTCTGGGTTTAAATAATTCCTCCATGGATTTGTTTCGTCTGTGCGTGGTCAGATCCACTCCCGAGCTCATCACCCAAGCTCGATCACATGTCTGCTGTGTTGAATCAGAACACCCTGAGCCCACACATGGTCCGACCAGAACAACGTGGTTGAACAAACAGAACTGTTGCCTCTGTGGCTTATGAGAGTGTCTAAGTAAACCTAGTTAAGTGTGCAAACTGTGTAAATGTTACATAGACATCAAAGGAGCCACACAATGTTACTTAGACATCAAGTCAGCCTCACAATGATACTTAGACATCAAGGATGCCAACACAATGTTACTTAGACATCAAGGAATGCCACACAATGTTACTTAGGACAACAAAGGATGCCACCAATGTTACTTAGACATCACGGATTCACACAATGTACTTAGAACAAATCAAGGATGCACACAATTTAACTTAGACAATCAACGGATTCCACTAACCAATGTTTACCATAGACATCACGGATGCCTACACAATTTGACTTAGACATCAAGGATGCCACACAATGTTACTCTAGACATCAAGGATGCCACACAGTGTTTACTTAGACATCAAGGAATGCCACACAATTTTACCATAGACATCAAGGATGCCACACAGAGTTTACTTAACATCAAGGATGCCAACACAATGTTACTTTATGTTACATCAAGGATGCCACACAATGTTACATATAGAACATCAAGGATGTCCACACAAATGTTTTACTTAGACAGCAAGGATGCCCACAATGTTACTTAGACATCAAGGATGCCACACAATGTTACATAGACATCAAGGATGCCACAGCAATGTTTTACTTAGACATCAATGATGCCACATACAGTGTTACTTATACATCAAGATGCCACACAGTTGTTACTTAGACAATCAAGGATGCCAACAATGTTACATAGACATCAAGGATGCCACACAATGTTACTTAGACATCAAAGGATGCCACACAAATGTTACGTTATAGACCTCAAGGATGCACCCAATGACTCTTATACTTAGACACAAGAGATGCCACACAAATGTTACTTAGACATCAAGGATCCTAGACACAATGTTACTTAGACATCAAAGGATCCAACACAATGGAGTCAGCAATTAATTTTAAAAAAAAATCAAATACAGATGTTCGCCAAAACTATTTACAGAGGATGTATAATACAATGTGGTGCTTATATGAACTAATAGCTTCCTTAAAATCCCTCACAAACTCTCATAACGCGGAGTCTTGGGTAACGTTTTAGGTATCTTTCTCGACACCTGCTGGCCCCTAGCAGTGAGCAGGTGTAAGATGACATCCTGGGAAAAGGGGCTTCAAAGACCACCATGGGAAAAAACCAGTCTGATAGCCTGAATTAGTAATGTTATTCGGTGCTACTGCTAACGCCCCCAGGTTAATAATACAACATATCATCACATCATCATTCATCAGCATCATCATTCGACGCTATTCCATACCCCCGGGAACCGGGATTGAACCCGCGGTCATAGAGTCTCAAAACCCAGCCGTCGCGTATAGCCACGAGACCAGCTAGGCCACAATAAGCGATTCATCCAACAAGGTAATTAACTACACCAGTAGGAAGCAGTTAGCACAGGCACCACTGTGGACCACATAATGCAAGTTTTTAACAGACGAATCTCCAGCAAGCGTGGCCGTGACGAACTCGAGCTCAAGTCCCCTCACTTGGGTGCCGTCAACATGACTCAAGAAATCGTAATGACACTATTGCAAAACAAACCATACCCCCGGCCGGGATTGAACACCTGCGGTCGAAGAGTCTATACCGCGGGTCAATCCTGCCGGGGGTAAGGTTTGTTTGCAATAGCGTCATTACGATTTCTTGAGCATTCGACACGCATTTCCTTACACGCTTTTCTTTTCACTGTTCACTCACACAGCAAGCAAGTAGGTACCTGGGTGTTAGTCGACAGTGTGGGTCGCAATCCAGGGGGACAAGAAAATTAAGACAAAGTTAGTAAGTAAGTAAGTTTATTCAGGTATACACAACTACAAGTTACATAGATAATTATCATACATAGGCAGCATAGTGAAGAAGGAACCTAAGGTATAAACCCAAAAAAGTCAGACAGTGACTACATTTACCATTGGGAGTCAAGTCTTTTACCTTATATTATTAATATAAAGGTTAAAATAATTTCTTATTATTCTATACTGAAGATAACAAATCTTATTATCATACTAAAAAGACTATCTACTAACACGAGGTCCATAACAACGACTATCTACAAATACGAGGGTCAATACAAGGAGACAAAGTAAAATTTACACGTATTTAGAAAAAAAAAAAAAAATAGAAAATCATTCCCCTCCCTCATTCATGTACTGCTCAATTCATCAATCAGACACCTTAGGCATCACCTTCTTGAACTGTTCATGCTTATGACTTGGCTTTGACATGTGCTGCAGTCTGTTTTCCATTCCATTATGCTGTACAATAAAATGTGTTTGAACGCCTGGCCAATAGACGTGTTTAATACAAAGTTGATTCTCTCTCCCCCTAGACTATCGTTTGCTTTGGTTCCCAACGCAATGACAAAAATTGACGAGCCAGATATTCCTGTGACACTATGTTTGTGAGGCAAATTTTATAAACGATGATTTAGCTTCAGTTTTTTAACTCTGTCTTCAACATTCAGCATATGTCCACTGCTGTAATTCATCCTGCCCTACATGTTTCTCTTGTCCCAGCCCCAGGATGAGAATCTTACGATTTTGTTTATCCTGGGTGATTTGCAGTCTACTTTCAGTTTTTTTTTAGTCAAGGCAGATTACCAAGAGAGAGCAAGCGTAATCCATATGCCATAGTATAAGGGCTAGACCATAGGGACTCTGCGAGCCTCAGTAGTAAACGACTGTGCTTGTCTAAACAGGAACTGTCATTCTGCCTTCGCTTTCTTTACTACACTGTTTCCTATCAATTCTCCTGACAAGCATGGGGTCCACAGGGGATTCCAAATATTTTACTGATGAAACCACAAGTGATGGTGGCTGATACCCCATTACATTGAACCACATAACAGTTAGTATACCCTTCTCAGTTTTGTAACACGAGAGCCAAAGGAGATGGCTACAGTTTTCCCTAGGTGTAATGATAGTTTGTTCGTCTACTAACCATTTGCCTGCAGGACTTTGTTACCAGTTCCAGTGTTACAAACATTAGCAATATCGTGTGGGTCTATACCCTGACACTAACAGAGCTCTTGCCATCTGCATACAGTATGGAGTTGCACTTGACACTGATAGGCATATCATTGACATAACGATAAGAATAATAAGGGACCGCAGAATACCAACCTTGGGGAACTCCACATGCGTATCGGCAGGGGTTCTGGATTCTGTTTTGTTGATTTGAACTCTTTGTCCCTCCTGTTGCTAAGGTTAGGACTTAAACGCAGTCTTACAGAACCCACATACCCACAGTCCGATAGCTGAAGTTTATTACATATAATATTGATGGTGACAGTATCGAAGGCCTTTGCAGGTCTAAGGTTACACATACCAATGAGTTTCCCCTTTGAGCATTTCAGTTCTCAGGTAATTCCATTTAAAAGAGACAGGTGTCAGTTTTAAAAAAAAGAAAAAAAAAGTTAGTAGGAATCTTCATAAAGCCGATTGATATCTTATGGAGTACAATGTTTGTTTTCATTAAGGTACTTAACTAACTCTCAAGAATACACCACAGCCCTCTCTAGAATTTAAGATATTATAACATGAGTATACTAACAGGCCTATAGTGCTTTAACAACCAAACCTACTATTTTTCTTGAAGATAGGCGTAAACTCTTGGCCTCCCTGAACCCCTGTCCGACGGTATTAGTGGTGATTTGATAGACTTATATTATGACTGATCAATAGGGATTGACAGTTCAGAAGCAACCATGCTTTAGGAACTTAGACGGGGGATGTTATCAGGGCCTTTGCACATAGTTGGGATTTAACCTGCTTAGTTCTTTTGAATAAAGTCATCAAGATACACTTTACTAAGTTGTCAACTGTTTGGGTTACCCCTTATTGGATAGTATGTTTTGAAACTTATCAGAGTCTGAACATGTGTTAAAGGTATTTGATGCAGCAGGTATTTACTTACTAGTGTGGATGCAACAGATGTGTTAGTAATTTAAAAAGCAATTTTGCCACCTTAGATGTTTCGTGGCATAACCTCATAAATCGATAGTGAGTGTAATATGTCTTAGACCTATCTACTGCTTAATGGCTATACCCAACTGTTTTTAGTTGTTGACCACAGCTTTCTGGGGTTATGCTTATACTCTTCATTTTTGAGGCAATCGTGTCTTTGCCTTTGCTCCTTTATAAGTCACTGGTACCCTGTTCCTCACCCTTTGGAATTAACATTATGTAGCTGCAATATCCTGTCTGTTTGCTTTAATCTTTTAGCAGTGGTTCTCTGAATTTCATATTATCTAATATCTCAGTAGTCATCCAGTGTTCTAGTTATCTTGCGTTTAATCCTAACCACTTAACCTGTGCAATATTATCAAGGATGGTAGCGAACATTGTTTTGAATTTTACCATGCAACGTTTACGTCCGTGCAAACTTGTTATATCTGTCCAGTCCTACAAATTGTGTAGCGCTATTTACCAGTGCGTCTCATACTCTGCTAGTCTTTTCTAGTTGACCTTCAATTTTTATTGTCCTGTTATCATTATCCTATCCCTATTATGTGGTCAATTAGGGTGGCTGAGAAGAACTTGTAAATCCGGGTTGGAGTATTAATTAGTTGAGTGTACCTATTTAAATCCTAGAATTTTTGCTTATACCTTTTGTCAATAGGCCCGTTATTTTGCTGCTTGAAAACAGAATTGAAGTCGCCCAGTATTATTGTCTCGCAATTGTTTTCAAGTCCGGACAAATACTCTGGAAAAGTCTTCTAAGAACTGGCGTCCTGGGATTGAGGAAGGGCGGTAACTAGTTCTACTAAGATGGGTTATTGGTCTTAGGAAAGCAGTCACTTCAAAGCCATAAATCTCCATTTATTGTTATTTAAATCAGGTCTATGGGAGGTTATAAATGCTAAGTCATTTCTAATGTAGGCACAAACTCCACGCCTTTCCTGTTCCTATCTAGCGTTTATATTGTAACCACTATTTTGACCTCGTCGTCCGTCACCGAATCAACACCAACCACCCCGCTAAGATTCCGAGACAGGTTCAAAACTGTCGCCCTAATTTGTTAGCTAGAATCCTAAAAAAATCACTGCCGAATTTAGGAAGAATGATCTTCATGGACATGAATATAGTGAAGGCCTGATTTTCATAAAACAATCATAATCACAATATATGGCAATGGTCATTTGTAATAAATTTAGGTAATCAATGTCAATCACTGCTAAAGGGTAACTGAAGCAAAAGTGCATTCTGTTACACACAAAATTGAATTCTGAAATCCCAAACATAAAAAAGAGATACATTCCTCGCTGACACACATGACTTTAATGGGTAATACTGGTTGTCATA
Organism: Cherax quadricarinatus; assembly: GCF_026875155.1. Classification (NCBI taxonomy): domain Eukaryota; kingdom Metazoa; phylum Arthropoda; class Malacostraca; order Decapoda; family Parastacidae; genus Cherax; species Cherax quadricarinatus. Next base: position 32,981,376 of record NC_069461.1, on the reverse strand, counting down.
ACCCTTCAGGGTTAAAAATCGGAACAAAATCATATCTATAACCTTAATCTTTATCTTATCAATCTTCCAAGCTACTAATTATAGAAATCTCCCAGTAAGCTTTCGCATTCTATGATAATTTTTATAAAAAAAACGTACATTTCTAGGGGAAACCATTATATTATTGAAAGGGCAAAATAACTTTATATTTGAATAAGTTTTTCTTTATGTCCCGTGGGAAAATTTAAAATTTTTCAGTGGTTTTCTAGTGAATTATGTAGCGTTTCCCCAAGGGGAAATCAGTAATATAAAAACAATCAAGAATAGTTTAAAAATTTACAACTATTATTATTATTAAAGTTTTCCCCGGTTTATTCCCCCGGCCCCGGGGCCCTTTTTCCCCCAAAGGGGGGCCCCGGCCCCCTTGACTCCCTTTTTTTGGGAGTGGGCTGGGGACCCAAGTCTCCCAGGGAGGAGGCACAATTTCCTCCTCATCTTTGGGACCAACTGCCCCAGGCCTAGCCACAAGTAGGGCCCCTTGGCCGCCATCCCCCCCCCAAGGGGGGAAATGGGGGAAAGAAAAGTCTTTTGGCTAAAGGCTCGGGGGCCCGGGACCTACCTTCCCTAGAAGGGGTTTGGCATGGTTTTTGATCCCCAAAAAAACAAAAAAAAAACTTCACTACCTTACTGCAGGGTTCATTTTATTTCTTCAATATTCCCTTTTTTTTATGATATAAAATTTACTTTCGATTATACAAAGACCAAGGATATATACCCCGAGAGGTGTTTATTTCTCAGCCTATATTGCTCAAAAAATTTTTCTTTTTAAACCCTTTTTTTTCAGGGATAAGAATTTTTCTTATTGGTGGGTGAGTGTCCGTTGTTGGATCCAGCAATGGTGGAAAAAATTGGGCGTTTCCATACATTGTTTTCCCGTTCACCCCAGGGAAGCAAGATATCTTTTTTATTAATTTTAAAGGAGATATCCCGGAATAAGATAAACTGAGTTATTTATATTTACATGACTCACGATATTGTAATGACACGATTGAAACAAACCATTAAACAGTATACAAGTGTAATTATGTAAAAAAGTATTGAAATGGTATAATGTGTAATGTAAACAGGGATCAAAGTCGTGTATGCTGGAGATGACCCCAGGGGAATAAGCTGACTGCTACCTTTCCCAGGTGCTGTATAAGTCCAATGGGTTTATCCCTTCCACATCAATATAATAATAATAATAATAATAATAAATAATAATAATAATAAATAATAATAATAATAATAATAATATTAATAATAATAATAAAATAATAATAAACCTCTTACAAAACTCAGAGTATTTAATGACAAAGTTATCACCAATACATAAAGGTGGTGACCCTACAGACTTAAAACAACTATAGGCCAATATCAAACTTACCATTGCTATCCAAAATCTTTGAGAAACTCGTGCACAGGAGACTATATTCATTTATAACGGCTCAAAACATACTCAACCCCTGCCAATTTGGATTCAGGAAAAATAAAAGAACTAATGATGCAATCATAAAAATGCTAGATCTGCTTTACACAGCATTGGAAAATAAGGAATATCCACTAGGAATTTTTATTGACCTAAGAAAAGCTTTTGACACAGTAGACCACGACATCCTACTCCACAAACTTGACCATTACGGTATAAGAGGCCATGCGCTTGCTTATTTCAAATCTTACCTTACTAATAGGTATCAGTATGTCACCATTAAAGACACAGCATCAACAACACGGCCACTTGATACTGGAGTTCCGCAGGGAAGTGTCCTTGGTCCCCTGCTCTTCCTCATATACTCAATGATCTTCCAAACATATCCCAACACCTGAAACCCATTCTCTTTGCTGACGACACGACTTATGTCATCTCTCACCCTAATCTTGCCACCCTCAACACCATTGTTAACGAGGAGCTGCTCAAAATATCAACTTGGATGACAGTCAATAAACTTACGCTTAACACTGACAAAACCTACTATATTATGTTTGATAGCAGATCAGGAGATGCACAAATTAACATTAAGATCGACAACACTCTAATTACCAGAATAATGAGGGCAAATTCCTAGGCCTATCCTGACAACAACCTGAATTTCAGCACCCATATCCAACACTTAAACCAAAAAAGTATCAAAACAGGTTGGGATCCTCTCCAAGATTACGATACTACGTGCCGCAAAATGGCCCTTCTCATACTATACCACTCACTTATTTATCCATACTTCACCATGTTATTTTGTGCTTGGGGATCAACTGCAGCAACACACCTAAAGCAATAATAAACCAACAAAAAGCTGCAGTTAAGAAATAATCACTAATCCCATCCTGGCAACACCCCCTCCCCCCCACTCTTCATAGATCTAAACTTACTCCCTGTTCAGTCATCCACATTTAGTACTGTGCATTCTACATCTACAAGACCTTAAACTCCAATATCAACCTTGACCTAAAACGCTTTCTTGATAGTTGTGACAGAAACCCACAGGCATAACACCAGACACAAAACATCTCTACGACATTCCCGTGTCCGACTAAACCTTTATAAAAATTCAATGTATGTCCAAAGGCCCTAAAATCTGGAACACCCTACCTGAGAACTCTAGAACTGCAGACACATTCATCACCTTCAAAACTACCATTAGAAAACATCTTATCTCCCTGATACACCCTGTCAACTAACTACACGAATACCACCTGGTGGTTCACACTTACACTCACTCACCCATTTGACCATAAACAGAAATTTTAAATCTCAACCTTTAAAATAATGAATCCTGTGATACTCCAATTACTAAAACTATGTACTGTGCCAAACAAAAGCATTCACATTGCTAATCTTACAATAACTAGTATTAGTCACTTAGCATTATACCAACTTACCATCATAATTTGTATAAATTTAAAATAAGAATAAACTAAGTCGTCCGAAATGCCTAGCCATTCTAGTTTCAGTGGTAACACTCCGTAACATATTTTACTACATGTAAACACAAATAACCAAATATCTGTAAACTCAGATTGTAATCACTTTTAGAGAATAAACTTTGAATTTGAATCAAGAACCGAAATAAACAAAGAAGTGTCTGGAAGCAGCTGTCCATAATTTATATGTATAACACTGAGCAACGTCTACTCAGTTCTCAGAATTAAAGATATACGTCAGCTAATAATCAGCATTAAATTTATATGCAATAATTTTATCTTTTAACCAACTTTTTACCATAAGAGCATGATTCACCTTTATCATGTTGCTTCAACCTCACCAGTGGTAAACTGTTACCTAGTACCAGTACACCAGCGGTTCCTTAAAAACGTAGTGGACATCATCGACCAAGATCAAGTCAGGATAACTTTCCTAGTTTCTTAGAACAAACACACCACACTTTCCCACAAACACTCCTGCAGCGTTAATGTTCCATTAGTTTTAGCCATCCAATGAAATACTTCGTATTGCAGAGAAAACGTATACGTAAGTTGGTAAGGGTCTGAGTGAGCTGTCAAAAGTTTACAAGTTCGTAAAGGGAAATCGTATATTGTCAGTGATGGGGAAAAAGGAAAAGAAAAAGAAAGGCAGCAAAATACAAAGAAGACTTGAACAAGAACCAGAATGGTCCAATAAGTGACTAGGGGAGTTCAGTCCCAGTAAATGTAAGATCTGGAGGAACAGTACCACTGTGAGAGACAAGAGGAACAGTACCACTGTGAGAGACCAGGGGAACAGTACCACTGTGAGAGTGACCAGAGGAACAGTAAAACTGTGAGAGACCAGTGGAACAGTACCACTGTGAGAGTGACAAGAGGAACAGTAAAACTGTGAGAGACAAGTGGAACAGTACCACTGTGAGAGTAACCAGAGGAACAGTACCACTGTGAGAGTGACCAGAGGAATAGTACCACTGTGAGAGTGACCAGAGGAACAGTACCACTGTGAGAGTGACCAGAGGAATAGTACCACTGTGAGAGTGACCAGAGGAGCAGTACCACTGTGAGAGTGACCAGAGGAACAGTACCATTGCGAGCGAGACCAGAGAAACAGTACCACTGAGAGAGACCAGAGGAACAGTACCATTGCGAGCGAGACCAGAGAAACAGTACCACTGAGAGAGACCAGAGGAACAGTACCATCGCGAGCGAGACCAGAGAAACAGTACCACTGAGAGAGACCAGAGGAACAGTACCGCTGAGAGAGACCAGAGGAACAGAAACCACTTGTGAGAGACCAGGGGAAACCCAGAAACCACTGAGAGAGACCAGGGAAAACAGTACCACTGAGAGAGACCAGAGGAACAGTCCATAGAGAGACCAGATGGAACAGTACCACTGAGGAGAGCCCGGGAGGAACGTCCCCACTGAGAGAGACCAGAGGAACAGTACCACTGTGAGAGACCAGAGGAACAGTACCACTGAGAGAGACCAGAGGAACAGTACCACTGAGAGAGACCAGAGGAACAGTACCACTGAGAGAGACAAGAGGAACAGTACCATTGCGAGCGAGACCAGAGAAACAGTACCACTGAGAGAGACCAGAGGAACAGTACCATCGCGAGCGAGACCAGAGAAACAGTACCACTGAGAGAGACCAGAGGAACAGTACCGCTGAGAGAGACCAGAGGAACAGTACCACTGTGAGAGACCAGTGGAACAGTACCACTGAGAGAGACCAGAGGAACAGTACCACTGAGAGAGACCAGAGGAACAGTACCACTATGAGAGACCAGTGGAACAGTACCACTGAGAGAGACCAGAGGAACAGTACCACTGAGAGAGACCAGAGGAACAGTACCACTGTGAGAGACCAGAGGAACAGTACCACTGAGAGAGACCAGAGGAACAGTACCACTGAGAGAGACCAGAGGAAACAGTACCATGAGAGAGACAAGAGAACAGAACCACTGAGAGAGCCCAGAGGAACAGTACCACTGAGAGAGACAGAGGACCAGTACATGGAGAGACCGAGGAACAGTACTACTGAGAGAGACCAGAGGAACAGTACCCTGTGAGAGACCAGAGGAACAGTATCACTGAGAGAGACCAGAGGAACAGTACCACGGGAGAGAACCAGAGGAAAAAGTACCACTGAGAGAGACCAGAGGAACAGTACCACTGAGAGAGACCAGAGGAACAGTACCACTGAGAGGGGACCAGAGGAACAGTACTATGAGGAGACCAGAGGAAACAGTACCACTGAGAGAGACCAGAGGAACAGTACCACTGAGGGGAGACCAGAGGAACAGTACCACTGAGAGAGACCAGAGGAACGGTACTACTGAGAGGGGACCAGAGGAACAGAAACTACTGAGGGGAGACCAGAGGAACAGTACTACTGAGAGAGACCAGAGGAACAGTCCCACTGAGAGAGACCAGAGGAACAGTACCACTGAGAGAGACCACGGGAAAACATTTACCACTGAGAGAGACCAGGGGAGAACAGTACCATGAGAGAGACCAGGGGAACAGTACACTGAGGAGACCACAGGAACAGTACCATGAAAAGGGACCAGAGGAACAGTACCACTGAGAGAGCCAGGGAACATTTACCACTGGGAGAGACCAGAGGAACAGTACCACGAGAGAGACCAGAGGAACAGTACACTGAGAGAGACCAGAGGAACAGTCCCACTGAGAGAGACCAGAGGAACAGTACCACTGAGAGAGACCAGAGGAACAGTACCATTTGAGAGAGACCAGAGAAACCAGTATACTGAGAGAGACCAGAGGAACAGTACTACTGAGGAGACCAGAGGAACAGTACCACTGAAGAGACCAGAGGAACGTACTACTGGAGAGGCCAGGGAACAGTACTACTGAGAGAGACCGAGAAGGAACAGTACCACTGAGAGAGACAAGAGAACAGTACCACTGAGAGAGCCAGAGAACATTACTACTGGAGAGACCAGAGGAACAGTACTACTGAGAGAGACCAGAGGAACAGTACCACTGAGAGAGACCAGAGGAACAGTACCACTGAGAGAGACCAGAGGAACAGTACCACTGAGAGAGACCAGAGGAACAGTACCACTGAGAGGACCAGAGGAACGTACCACTGAGAGAGACCAGAGGAACAGTTCCCACTGAGAGAGACCAGAGGAACAGTACCATTTGAGAGAGACCAGAGGAACAGTACCATGAAAGAGACCAGGGGAACAGTACCATGAGAGAGACCAGAGGAACAGAATACTAAAGAGAGACCGGGAGGAACGTACCACTGAGAGAGCACAGAGGAACAGTACCATGAGAGAGACCAGAGGAACAGTTACCATGAGAGAAAACCAGAGGAACAGTACCACTGAAAGAAACCAGAGGAACAGTACTACTGAGAGAGACCAGAGGAACAGTACCATGAGAGAGACCAGAGGAACGTCCCACTGAGAGTCCCAGGGAACAGTACCCCTGAGAGAACCAGAGGAACAGTACATGAGAAGACAGAGAACAGTACCACTGAGGAGACCGGGAAACAACCAGAGAGAGACCAGGGAACAGTCCACTAAAGAGAGACCAGAGGAACAGTATACTGGAGAGACCAGAGGAACAGTACCACTGAGAGAGACCAGAGGAACAGTACCACTGAGAGGGACCAGAGGAACAGTACCACTGAGAGAGACCAGAGGAACAGTACCACTGAGAGAGACCAGAGGAACAGTACCACTGAAAGAGACCAGAGGAACAGTACCACTGGAGAGAGACCAGAGGAACAGTACTATGAGAGAGACGAGGACAGTTACTGGAGAACCAGAGGAAACAGTACCACTGAGAGAGACCAGAAGAACAGTACCCTGAGAGAGACCAGAGGAACAGTACCACTGGAGAAAACCAGAGGAACCAGTACCACTGAGAGAGACCAGAGGAACAGTACCACTGAGAGAGACCAGAGGAACAGTACTACTGAGAGAGACCAGAGGAACAGTACTACTGAGAGAGACCAGAGGAAACAGTACCATGAGAGAGACCAGAGGAACGTACCATGAGAGAGACCAGAGGAACAGTACCACTGGAGAGACCAAAGGGAAACAGTACCATGAGAGGACCAGAGGAACAGTACCACTGAGAGAGCCAGGGGAACCGTACCACTGAGAGAGACCAGAGGAACAGTACCATGATGAGACCAGAGGAACAGTACTACTGAGAGAGACCAGAGGAACAGTACCACTGAAAAGAGACCAGAGGAACAGTACTACTGGAGGGGACCAGAGGACAGTACACTGAGAGAGACCAGGGAACAGTACTACTGAGAGAGACCAGAGGAACAGTACCACTGAGAAAACCAGGGAAAGTCCCCTGAGAGAGCCCAAGGAACAGTACCACTGAGAGAGACCAGAGGAAACAGTACCACTGATAGGAGCCCCAGAGGAACGTACCACTGAGAGAGACCAGAGGAACAGTACCACTGAAAGAGACCAGAGGAACAGTAACTAAAGAGCCAGAGACAGTACCCTGAGAGAGACCAGAGGAACAGTACCACTGAGAGAGACCAGAGGAACAGTACCACTGAGAGAGACCAGAGGAACAGTACCACTGAGAGAGACCAGAGGAACAGTACCACTGAGAGAGACCAGAGGAACAGTACCATGAGGGAGACCAGAGGAACAGTACCACTAAAAGGGAGACCAGAGGAACAGTACCACTGAGAGAGACCAGAGGAAGAGTACATTTGAGAGAGACCAAGGGAACAGTACCACTGAGAGAGACCAGAGGAACAGTCCCAAATGAGGGGAGAACCAGAGGAACAGTACCACTGAGAGAGACCAGAGGAACAGTACCACTGAGGGAGACCAGAGGAACAGTACCACTGAGAGAGACCAGAGGAACAGTACCACTGAGAGAGACCAGAGGAACAGTACTACTGAGAGAGACCAGAGGAACAGTACCACTGAGAGGACCAGAGGAACAGTACTACTGAGAGAGACCAGAGGAACAGTACCACTGAGAGAGACCAGAGGAACAGTACCACTGAGGGGAGACCAGAGGAACAGTCCCAAATGAGAGAGACCAGGGGAAAACAGTTCCCATGATAGAGAACCAGAGGAACGTACCACTGAGAGGACCAGAGGAACAGTACCACTGAAAGAGACCAGAGGAACAGTACCACTGAGAGAGACAGAGGAACAGAAACCATGAGAGAGACCAGAGGAACAGTACCACTGAGGGACCAGAGGAACAGTACCACTGAGAGACCAGAGAACAGTACCACTGAAGACCAGGAACAGTACCACTGAGAGGGACCAGAGGAACAGTACCACTGAGAGAGACCAGAGGAACAGTACCACTGAGAGGGACCAGAGGAACAGTACCACTGAGAGAGACCAGAGGAACAGTACCACTGAGAGAGACCAGAGGAACAGTACCACTGAGAGAGACCAGAGGAACAGTACCACTGAGGGGGACCAGAGGAACAGTACCACTGAGAGAGACCAGAGGAACAGTACCACTGAGAGAGACCAGAGGAACAGTACCACTGAGAGAGACAGAGGAACAGCACCACTGAGAGAGACCAGAGGAACAGTACCACTGAGAGAGACCAGAAAACAGTACCACTGAGAGAGACCAGAGGAACATTTACCACTGAGAGGGGACCAGAGGAACAGTACCACTGAGAGAGACCAGAGGAACAGAAACCAAACTGAGAGAGACCAGAGGAACAGTACCACTGAGAGGGACCAGAGGACAGTACACTGGAGAGCCCGGGGAACAGTACCACTGAGAGAGACCAGAGGAACAGTACACTGAGAGGGACCAGGGGAAACCCAGTACCCACTAGGAGACGAGGAACAGTACACTGAGAGGGACCAGTGGACAGTACCACTAAAGGAGACCAAGGAACTCCCACTGAGAGAGCCCAGAGGGAAACAGTACCACTGAGAGAGACCAGGGAAAACAGTATCCATTGAGAGAGACCAGAGGAACATTTCCCATGAGAGAGACAGAGAACAGTACCACTGAGAGAGACAGAGGAACAGAAACCACTGAAAGAGACCAGAGGAACAGTACCACTGAGAGAGACAGAGGAACAGTACCACTGAGAGGCCAGAGGAACTAACCAAACTGAGAGGGACCGGGAGGAACAGTCCCACTGGGAGAGCCAAAAGGACAATAACCAATGAGAGAGGACCAGAGGAACAGTACCACTGAGGAGGAAAACCAGTGGAACAGTACCACTGAGAGAGACCAGAGGAACAGTACCACTGAGAGGAGACCGAGGAACAGTCCACGGGAGAGAGACCAAGGAACAGTACCACTGAGAGAGACCAGAGGAACAGTACCACTGAGAGGGACCAGAGGGAACAGTACCCTGAGAGAGACCAGAGGAACAGTACCACTGAGAGGACCAGAGGAACGTACCACTGAGAGAGACCAGAGGAACAGTACCACGGAGGGACCAGAGGAACAGTACCACTGAGAGAGACCAGAGGAAACAGTACCACTGGGAGAGACCAGAGGAACAGTACCACTGAAGAGACCAGAGGAAGAACAGTACACTGGGGGAGAGGAACAGTCCCCACTGGAGGGACCAGAGGAACAGTACCACGGGGAGTAGACCAGAGGAACAGTACCATGAGAGGGACCAGAGGAACAGTACCACGGGGAGAGAGCCAGAGGAAACAGTACCACTGAGAGAGACCAGGGGAAAACAGTACCACTGAGAGAGACCAGAGGAACAGTACCACTGAGAGAGACCAGAGGAACAGTACCACTGGGGAGAGACCAGAGGAACAGTACCACTGAGAGAGACCAAAAGGAACAGTACCACTGAGAGGGACCAAGGAACAGTCCACTGAGAGGGACCAGAGGAACAGTACCACTGAGAGAGACCAGAGGAAACAGTCCCACTGAGAGGGCCCAGAGGAACAGTACCACTGAGAGAGACCAGAGGAACAGTACCACTGAGAGGGACCAGAGGAACAGTACCACTGAGAGGGACCAGAGGAACAGTACCACTGAGAGAGACCAGAGGAACAGTACCACTGAGAGGGACCAGAGGAACAGTACCACTGAGAGAGACCAGAGGAACAGTACCACTGGGAGAGACCAGAGGAACAGTACCACTGAGAGAGACCAGAGGAACAGTACCACTGGGAGAGACCAGAGGAACAGTACCACTGAGAGGGACCAGAGGAACATTTACCACTGGGAGAGACCAGAGGAACAGTACCACTGAGAGGGACCAGGGAACAGTACCACTGGGAGAGACCAGAGGAACAGTACCACTGAGAGGACCAGAGGAACATTTACCACTGAGAGAGACCAGAGGAACAGAAACCATGAGGGGAGACCAGAGGAACAGTTACCACTGAGAGAGACCAGAGGAACAGTACCACTGAGAGAGACCAGAGGAAACAGTACCACTGAGAGGGACCAGAGGAACAGTACCCTAGAGGGACCAGAGGAACGTACCACTGAGAGAGACCAGAGGAACAGTACCATTTGAGAGGGACCAGAGGAAACAGTACCATGAGAGAGACCAGAGGAACAGTCCCACTGAGAGGGACCAGAGGAACGTACCACTGAGAGGGACCAGAGGAACAGTACCACTGAGAGAGACCAGAGGAACAGTCACTGAGAGAGACCAGAGGAACAGTACCACTGAGAGGGACCAGGGAACAGTACCATGAGAGAGACCAGAGGAACAGTACCAATGGGGGACCAGAGGAACAGTACCACTGAGAGGGACCAGAGGAACAGTCCCACTGAGAGAGACCAGAGGAACAGTACCACTGAGAGAGACCAGAGGAACAGTACCACTGAGAGAGACCAGGGAAAGTACCACTGAGAGGGCCCAGAGGAACAGTCCACTGAGAGAGACCAGAGGAACAGTACCACTGGAGAGAGACCAGAGGAACAGTACCACTGAGAGAGACCAGAGGAACAGTACCACTAAAGAGAGACCAGAGGAACAGTACCACTGAGAGAGGCCCAGAGGAACAGTCCCACTGAGAGGGACCAGAGGAACAGTACCACTGAGAGGGACCAGAGGGAACAGTACCACTGAGAGAGACCAGAGGAACAGTACCACTGAGAGAGACCAGAGGAAGCAGTACCATGGAGAGAGCCCAGAGAAACAGTACCACTGAGAGTAGACCAGGGGAAACAGTACCACTGAGAGGGACCAGAGGAACAGTACCACTGAGAGGGACCAGAGGAACAGTACACTGAGAGAGACCAGAGGAACAGTACACTGAGAAAAACCAGAGGAACAGTACCACTGAGAGGACCAGAGGAACGGTACTACTGAGAGGGACCAGAGGAACAGTACCACTGAGAAGAGACCAGAGGAACGGTACTACTGAGGAGACCAGAGGAACAGTCCACTGAGAGAGGCCAGAGGAACAGTACCACTGAGAGAGACCAGAGGAACAGTCCCACTGAGAGGACCAGAGGAACAGTACCACTGAGAGAGACCAGAGGAACAGTAAAATGAGAGAGACAGGGGAAACAGTACCACTGAGAGAGACCAGAGGAACAGTACACTGAGAGGGACCAGAGGAACGAAACCACTGAGAGGGACCAGAGGAACAGTACCACTGAGAGGGACCAGAGGAACAGTACTACTGAGAGGGACCAGAGGAACAGTACCACTGAGAGAGACCATAGGAACAGAAACCACTGAGAAGAGACCAGAGGAACAAAACCACTGAAAAGAGACCAGAGGAACAGTACCACTGAGAGAGACCAGAGGAACAGTACCACTGAGAGGGACCAGAGGAACAGTACCACTGAGAGGGACCAGAGGAACAGTACCACTGAGAGAGACCAGAGGAACAGTACCTGAGAGAGACCAGAGGAACAGTACCACTGAGAGAGCCCAGAGGAACGGTTACTACTGAGAGGGACCAGAGGAACAGTACCACTGAGAGGGGACCAGAGGAACGGTACTACTGAGAGAGGACCAGAGGAACAGTACCACTGAGAGAGACCAGAGGAACAGTACCACTGAGAGAGACCAGAGGAACAGTACCACTGAGAGAGACCAGAGGAACAGTACCACTGAGAGAGACCAGAGGAACAGTACCACTGAGAGAGACCAGAGGAACAGTACCACTGAGAGAGACCAGAGGAACAGTACCACTGAGAGGGACCAGAGGAACAGTACCACTGAGAGGGACCAGAGGAACAGTACCACTGAGAGAGACCAGAGGAACAGTACCACTGAGAGAGACCAGGGGAAAACAGTACCACTGAGAGAGACCAGAGGAACAGTACCCTGAGAGAGACCAGAGGAACATTTACCACTGAGAGGGACCAAGAGGGAACAGTACCACGGGAGAGGACCAGAGGAACAGTACCACTGAGAGAGACAAGAGGAACAGTACCACTGAGAGAGACCAGAGGAACAGTACCACTGAGAGAGACCAGAGGAACAGTACCACTGAGAGAGACCAGAGGAACAGTACCACTGAGAGGGACCAAAGGAAGTACCACTGAGAGAGACCAGAGGAAACGTACCACTGAGAGAGACCAGAGGAACATTTCCCACTGGAGAGAGACCGAGGAAACAGTCCCAAACTGAGAGAGACCAGAGGAACAGTACCACTGAGAGAAAACCAAAAGGAACATTTCCACTGAGAGAGCCCAGAGGAACAGTACCATGAGAGAGACCAGAGGAACAGTACCACTGAGAGGGACCAGAGGGAACAGTACCACTGAGAGGGACCAGAGGAACAGTACCACTGAGAGGGACCAGAGGAACAGAAACCACTGAGAGAGACCAGAGGAACAGTACCACTGAGAGGGAACAGAGGAACAGTACCATGAGAGAGACAAGAGGAACAGTACCACTGAGAGGCCCAAAGAGGAACAGTACCACTGAGAGGGACCAGAGGAACAGTACCACTGAGAGAGACCAGAGGAACGTACCACTGAGAGAGACCAGAGGAGCAGTACCATGAAGAGACCAGAGGAACAGAAATACTGAGAGAGACCAGAGGAACAGTACCACTGAGAGAGACCAGAGGAAACAGTACTACTGAGAGAGACCAGGGGAAAACCAGTACCACTGAGAGGGGACCAGAGGAACAGTACAAACTGAGAGAGACCAAGAGGAACAGTACCACTGAGAAGACAGAGGAACAGTACCACTGAGAGGGACCAGGGAACAGTACCACTGAGAGAGCCCCAGAGGAACAGTACCACTGAGAGGGACCAGAGGAACAGTACCACTGAGAGGGACCAGAGGAACAGTACCACTGGGAGAGACCAGAGGAACTTTTACCACTGAGAGGGCCCAGAGGAACAGTACCACTGTGAGAGACCAGAGGAACAGTACCACTGAGAGAGACCAGAGGAACAGTACCACTGAGAGAGACCAGAGGAACAGTACCACTGAGAGGGACCAGAGGAACAGTACCACTGAGAGAGACCAGAGGAACAGTACCACTGAGAGAGACCAGAGGAACAGTACCACTGAGAGGGACCAGAGGAACAGTACCACTGAGAGGGACCAGGGACAGTACCACTGAGAGAGCCCAGAGGAACAGTCCCACTGAGAGAGAACAGAGGAACAGTACCACTGAGAGAGACCAGAGGAGCATTTTAACCACTGAGAGAGACCAGAGGAACAGTACCACTGAGAGAGACCAGAGGAACAGTACCACTGAGAGGGACCAGAGGAACAGTACCACTGAGAGGGACCAGAGGAACAGTACCACTGAGAGGGACCAGAGGAACAGTACCACTGAGAGGGACCAGAGGAACAGTACCACTGAGAGGGACCAGAGGAACAGTACCACTGAGAGGGACCAGAGGAACAGTACCACTGAGAGAGACCAGAGGAACAATCCCACTGAGAGGGAACCAGAGGAACAGTCCCACTGAGAGAGACCAGGGGAAACAGTACCACTGAGAGGGACAGAGGAACCAGTACCACTGAGAGGGACCAGAGGAACAGTACCACTGAGAGGGACCAGAGGAACAGTACCACTGAGAGAGACCAGAGGAACAGTACCACTGAGAGAGACCAGAGGAACAGTACCACTGAGAGAAAACCGAGGAAGGGTTTACTACTGAGAGGGACCGAGGAACAGTACCATGAGAGAGACCAGAGGAACAGTAACCACTGAGAGGGACCAGAGGAACAGTACCACTGAGAGGGCCCAAGAGGAACAGTACCACTGAGAGAGACCAGAGGAACAGTACCACTGAGAGGGACCAGAGGAACAGTACCACTGAGAGGGACCAGAGGAACAGTACCACTGAGAGGGACCAGAGGAACAGTACCACTGAGAGGGACCAGAGGAACAGTACCACTGAGAGGGAAGCAAGTCATAGAATCTCAATGAAAACAACCTCGGGGATGTACAGCTGTACATCACTCAAACCTGGCAACTAACAATAGCCTTCATCACCACGCTGCTGCTGCTGCTGCTGCTGCTGCTGCTGCTGCTGCTGCTGCTAAATATGAAAGAACATTGAAGAATAAAAGTCGCACTGCTGTTGATGGAACAGTTCTCCCACAACCCAGATATTACGAATATAAACCAGTTAAAGTTACGGTTTATCATGAACAAATTATCAGTGTTTGTTAAATAATGACCCAGGCCTTACTGAACCAGTCTAAATTTATTTCTAATCTGTCTGTTGTGAATAAAAACTGCTGAATATAGAGGCATTTATATATATAATATATATATTATATATTTATATATTTTATAATATATATAAGAGAGAGAGAGGAGAGGAGAGAGAGGAGGAGAGAGAGGAGAGAGAGAGAGAGAGGAGAGAGGGGGAGAGAGAGCAGAGAGAAGAGAGAGAGAGAGAGAGAGAGAGTGCATGGGGTCCACCTCTAGTGCAAATTGTGGGCTCTTAGCCTCGGAGAAGAGGATAAAAAGGCTTCGAGGGAGAATATTTGGATTTCTTCCTGAAGCCATTTCAATATTCCGCTTCCCCTACCACCCCATTTTGTCATTCTTTTTATACCAATAGGTATATTTTATTACGTAATATGGTACAAAAGATTTAAAAGATACACTGCATGCTCCGTCGTCGTGCTCCGTCGTGTTCTGTCGCGCTCCGTCGTGCTCCGTCGTGTTCCGTGTGCTCCGTCGTTTTCATGGATTACCGTATTTTCTGAAGGTTTGAAGTGTATAAGTGAACTTACAAAGTACTTCCCTCCAGCGCTGGGAAAGGTACCCAATAACACAGAGAGCAGCAGTACTTCCGAAGGGGAACTAAAGGCCTGAAGTGCCGTTTACCTTAAGTTTACCTGGAGAGGATTTCGGGGGTCAGCACCCCCTGGGGCCCGGTCTGAGACCAGGCCTCGTGAAAATAACAAATTTTGAGAGGAAAGAAAGTCCTTGATAATGGAGTGTAATACATAGTGGTATATGTATATCACAGAGGTGTCGTAGTGTATAGATAAGATACCATAAATGTTGTGATAATTAAGAGGGAAGTAATGGGCCCTATAGATTGATAACTGGTGTTGTAAACAGTTGCCAACAGTTGCCAGGATCCTACCACACAGGTCAGCTCGTGTTAATAATCTTCCAAAATCTGCTAATGTACCATTGAATGAAAAATTGATGGAAATACGGAAAGGTGCACAATCTTGAAATACGAGAAGTGTACAGTTTTGAAGAAATACGATAAACACTGTAGAGTTATCAGTGAACACGGCAACACAACAGTGTAAGACCATTTATCATCCAAAAATTATTTCACCAGTCGTTGCTATAGTTAATAACAGTTGTCAAAATGGTACTTAGTGTGGTGGAGTGTCGAAAAATCACAAAATTCTTCCTTTTATGAAAATACGAGAAATACGTGGAACCTGTGGTTGGCAGCGTAGCAATATACACAACGGAAAGCAAATATTTTTCCAGTAATCTTCACCATTCGACCTACCATAGCCAACAATAGTTAGAAAATAGCATTTGATGTGGCGGAAGTGAAAACATCTATAAGTGCCGTAAACGTCCGGGTACAACAAGGGTGCTGGAGGCACCAGTTTCCTTTAAAGATGCTGCCCCACCACCCCAAATACCAAGTCAAGTAACAATAATAATAAACTTTTATTATTTATAAAAGTATATATATAAAACACGTATATTATATAGACACATAAAAAAAAACTCTTAGAAAAACTCTTATCCAGCCAGCTTACCAGGAAAATTTGTTCAGGTATACCAGGAAACTGTTCAGGTATCCCGGGAAACTATTCAGGTATACCAAAAACTGTTCAGGTATCCCAAAGGAACAGTTCCATTCCAAACTTTTCAGGTATACCAGAAACTGCCGGGTATACCAGGAGACTGTTTAGGTATACAGAGAGCTGTTTCAGGTATCCCAGAGAACTTTTACTTTACCGGGATGAAAGTTTTTTAGGGGATACTGAAACTATAAAGATCAAAAAAATTTATATATATATAAAATACGTATATTACCAGCAAAAAACAAATTATTTTTTTTTATAGTAACTCATCCAGCCACCTACCCAGGGGAACGTTCAAAAACTGAAACTAAATACTTTTTGTGGTCCTTTACACTACTACTAGGAGAGTTGTCAAGTGAACAGGAGTCTAAATGACCATCATGAAAATCGTGTTCTGCAGAACGAGTAACAACGAAGTCACCCTTGGGTGCATGCCACCCCTGTCAAAAAGGTCCCAGGGGCAAGCAGGGAAATTTAAACTACATCCACATTGATAGAAATTAGGAAAATGTCTGGATCGCCCCAATGAATACACATGTTAGGAAAATTTCATCTGTTTAAAAGACAAAACCCAAAAAAATATACTTTTTGAAAAAAGCAGCCTTATATAACAGCTGGGAAAATAAAATGGTTGGTCGTATGGGCTTCTTGGGGGACATGCCAGAGGGTGTTGGTGTTGTCCAGGGGAAATGACCAGATGGGCTGGGTTTTTTCCTGGAGGACAGACACCAATGGGGGGGTTTTTGTCCCCGGAACAGTACACCAATGGGCTGGTTTTTTCCTGGAGGACAGTGACCCAATGGGCTGGTTTTGCCTGGGGGACAGTGCACCAATGGGGGTTGGGTTTTTGTCCTGGAGGGCAATGCACCGAATGGAGACGTGGGTCGGGGTGGAAAAAAGGGAAAAAACAACTTTTAAAAGTTTCCCGAGGGGACAAAGTACAATACTGCTGGAGATAGATAAAAAGGAGATGATGCCAGTAAAAACTGGTAGAAGCATTGATGTCTATACAGGGGCTGTAGGCAGTGAGGAAACAGAAAAAATGCACCAGTAGGAAACAGCCTCAAAAAATCCTGGCAAACAAAAATCCAGTCTATGCAAATTTTATGCCTTGGGTATCTGCAGGCATGGTATATCTAGAAAAACAGGTGGGTCATGTACCTTTGACCATCCCAAAAAATGATGCACCCACGTGAAAACAGGAGGGTACAACTCTTCTTCTTGTAATTTATGTCACCCTGAAATGTGTCACTCGTCAGTCCATAAAAGACGATGCTACAACGTATACGCCATCATTTGCGGATAACACCCGAATTGCCACGACAGTGACCTCCACCGAAGACACCGCGAGACTCCAAGCGGACATCAACCAAATCTTCAAATGAGCCACAGGAAATAATATGAAGTTCATTGAAGAAAAATTTCATCTACTCTGATATGGAAAACTTGAAGAAATTGAAACTTTATTAGAGTATAAAAAAAATCTAACCACACAATAGAGCGAAAAAGTAATGTGAAGGACCTGGGAGTGATAATGTCAGAGAATCTCACTTTCAAAGACCACAACAATGTATCCACCGCATCTGCTCGGAAAATGATAGGATGAATAATGATAACCTTCAGAACTAGGGACGCCAAGCCCATGATGATTCTCTTCAAATCCCTTGTTCTCTAGGCTGGAATACTGGTGTACACTGACTACTCCCTTCAAGGCAGGCGAAATTGCTGACCTGGAGAGTGTACAGAAAAAATTTACGGCACATATAAGTACGATTAGGCACCTAAATTACTGGGAACGATTGAAGTCCCTTGATTTGTATTCCCTGGAAGGCATGCGAGAAAGATACATTATAATATACACATGGAAAAATCTTAGAGAGATTAGTACCAAACTTGCACACGAAAATCACTCCTTGCAAAAGCAAAAGACTCGGCAGGAGATGCAAAATTTTACGAATGGATAGCAGGGGCGCCACGAGTACATTGAGAGACAACACAGCACGTGTCAGGGCCCAAGACTGTTCAACTGTCTCCCAGCATACATAGGGTGGATTACCAACAAACTCCTGTCTGTCTTCAAGAAGGTGCAGGATAGGCACCTAAAGTGAATGCCTGATCAGTCGGGCTATGGTTCATACGTTGGTTTACTTACGGCCAGCAGTAACAGCCTGGTTGATCAGACCCTGATCCACCACGAGGCCTGGTCTCAGACCGGGCAGCAGGGGCGTTGACCCCCAAAACCCTCTCCAGGTATACTCCAGGTATAAACATTCCATTTACAGCACATGAGGCTTGAGGGATACATTCCTAGTACATATTGCTATGTGTTTATCACAGATTATAATGTAAAAATCTCATCCAGCTCCTCAGAGCTGGGGTGCATGCCCAAGTTACAACAGGCATTACCCCTCTGAACAGCAGTGCTGAGTCGCTGGAACAGAAAACAAGCTGCCCTGGGATCCCTAGTTACCCTGATGAGTCTTTTGCCTAGCTCCTTAAGGAACTTAGATGCACTCTTTCCCCATGAGCCAAGGGTCTCTGAGCCTATTGGACCAAACATATAATGATGGGCAAGTTCTCCATATTTTCTAGACTTTTGGGACTCCCTGAAGCTGGCGGCTGCCCCTCCTTCCTCCCTGGTGTATTGGAGATAGGTATCAGTTAAGGTAGATGCACATGTGTAGTCCCACACCACCTGCTTCCCGTCTGTCCAGGCTTGAAGGGTGATGCCATCTGGATACTTCTGGCTACCATCAGATCTGCATAGTTGGGGTGGCTCCCTTACTGCTGGGCATCCGGCTGTTTTGAGGCTCCTCTTGATAATGTTAACCTCCTCATGTTTTGCAGTTTTTCCCTCGGATTTACGGCACACAAGACCATGGTACCCGAATCGGTCTGCTGCTTCACTGCCACAAATACACCTGTGTTCGGCGAAAATAAGGGCGGCAAGTCGAAGGGCAACACCAATGCGGATGGTCTGTGGGTCGAGGCGTGTGCCAAGGCTGTAGTTGGGAGCAGCTAACAAAAAGTCCCCTGCATGAGGAGCTCTCACTACTAGGAGGCGGGCTCTATCCTTCTCCAACACACTCTGAAGCATTTCTGAGGCTATATTCTCCACTATTGGGCCATCCCAGTGCGACTGTTTCTAGCTGTTGAGGGGAGCAGGTCTGGTTTCAGAGCCCGTTAGATTATCCTAGATCATGGCTCCGTCAATGAACTTCTGGTCCTAGGCTCCAATCTTGTCCCTAAGATGTTCTGGGAGAATCGCTGCTACAAGCCCTCTGGATGCAAAGCATGAGGACAGAAAAATAGGTAGTGCAATCTGTGATGACTTGCGGACACCAATGCCTCCTAGTCTGACTGGAAGTGTAGCTTGGTTCCACTGCCCGTCTTCTAGAGTAAGGTTAAGTACTTTCATAAAAATCTGCCTCAGGATACTGTCATATTCGTGCAGTATAGGGTTATCATATGAAGGTGCACATCTTAGGAAATATGTCAACCTGGGCAGACTCAAGCACTTTGTAAGAAGGTACCAATCATCGTGGGTTTCAAGACTGCCTATTCGTTGTTCCATTCTCCTCAACTCTTCCAGTTTCTTCCTGAGAATTGTGTCAATGGCATCTCTTCCCAGAGGTGCTCCAAGCAAGACGCTCTTTGTGGCGGCGATGACTGATGCGCCTGGTAGTTTGGATCTCACTGCATTTATCACTTGTTGACTGAGATGATTTCACATTTGGATGGAGTCAGGATGAGACCTATCACCTGTGTAAGATCAGCTAGAAGAGACTCCTTTGTACATGCTAGTGTGACCCTTGTGTCTGTGTCCCATCTCTGGAGCATCCTGTCTTTCTCCACCTTGTCAATTCCTCGCAGTATTTTATATGTCGTCATCATGTCTCCTCTGACCCTCTTGTCCTCCAGCGTCGTCAGGCCGATTTCCCTTAACCTTTCTTCGTAGGACAATCCCCATTGCTCTGGAAGTAGTCTTGTTGCAAACCTTTGCACTTTCTCTAATTTTTTGACGTGCTTGACCAGGTATGGATTCCAAGCTGGTGCTGCATGTTCCAATATGGGCCTGACGTATATGGTGTACAGAGTCTTGGACGATTCCTTACTGAGGTATCGGATCGCTATTCTTAGGTTTGCCAGACTCCCGTATGCGGCAGCAGTTATCTGATTGATGTGAGCCACAGATGTGCTCGGTATTATACTCAGCCCAAGATCGTTTTCCTTGAATGAGGTTTGCAGTCTTCGGCCACAAGTCTTGCTGGGTCATTCTCACATGTCTCACTAGTAGTGTCTCTAACATGTTGATGCATGAGGTTTTCCAGTACCACATACCTTCATCTTGGCTTTCCATGTTTCAGGATCCCCATGGGGCTACAGGTTTTCACAGTCAATCTCCATGTGATTGAAATCATCCATAATTAGTACCTTTGCTCTCCCCATGTGAGCTCTTCTGGCCACCTCTGTTGCTGTCGTCGTATCCTTCTCTTGGCCTCCTGCAGTTCTGAGGTGGGTTGTACATTACTGCAATTACCACCATATGGCCCTCAGACTGTAGTGTTCCTACTATGTAGTCCCTTTCGCCCATTCCATCCATTCCTTCCATTTACTCAAATCTCCACTAGTTTTTAATGAGCAGTGCAACTTCTCCTCCCTCTCTGCTCCCTCTATCTTTCCTCGGGATTTGATCACCGGGTGGAAAGATTGCATCTGTTATCATTCTGGTGAGTTTCGTTTCTTTGAGAGCTATTATGTCTGGGTATTTCTCCTTTATTCTTTCATGCCATTTCATATGTGTATGCAACAAGATCCCAGTCAACAAGTGACATCACAATATGCAAAATAACCACTGAAAACTAATGAATTTCCAGGGTGAGGAAAGGAATATAAGGTTGTACATGAGGTGAAGGATAGATTATGATGGACAAGTATGGGGGTGAAGGGGAAGGTTTGTGTGTTATACAAGTGTTAGGCTTTGTCATGATGCGTGTGGAAGCAAGCAATAAACAAGCATCACAAAGACTGATATCTCCCAAACTGTCTCAGTGCCTCTCCTGCCCTCAGCCTCACCAGGACTAGTCTCTCTCACAAACTACCTAAGTGCCTCCATCACCACCACCTGGGCTGCTCTCTTCCAAACACTCTCAGTGCCACAAGTATATACTTAACAGTTCTGTTTACCGTTGAATCTGATGCTGCTACTGTTAGAAACATAAACGTAGCTATCCCTTTCCAGTTGGTTTTGCTAAGGTAGGTAAATGATGTTAGAAAGTATCCCCGTAGTGGCCCTGTAAGGTATCCCCGTAGTGGCCCTGTAAGGTATCCCCGTAGTGGCCCTGTAAGGTATCCGCCGCACGATCTTATCTCGGATCGTGAGGGGACCAAAACCAAAGTCGGATTAAGATTTTGTAGGCCCCTGGGCTACAGGTACTGTGAGTCGCGAGTTGATGATTGATAAGTCACTTGAATCTCTTTTGCATCTCAGCTGACCGAGAAAGAAAATTGATGGGTTGATGTATGTGGAGAATATATGTAGGATGGTGGTTCGTAGAGAAAGATTTTCGTAGAGTAAATGTAGATGATATTTTTGTCCCATTACAACCTGGGGAAGAATCCTGTATGCCTACTGTCTGGCTGCGTCTGGATGACAGTTGTCAGGAAAGGTGGGAGAGACAGGCATGATTAAGGAACGTGGGAGAGACAGGTATGATTAAGGAAGGTGGGAGAGACAGGTATGATTAAGGAAGGTGGAAGAGACAGGTATGATTAAGGAAGGTGGAAGAGACAGGTATGATTGAGGAAGGTGGAAGAGACAGGTATGATTAAGGAAGGTGGAAGAGACAGGTATGATTAAGGAAGGTGGAAGAGACAGGTATGATTAAGGAAGGGGGAAGAGACAGGGATAAAGGAAGGTGGAAGAACTTTTAAAAATCCCGTGTGTTCAGCTTCCAGGCAACTTTCCTGCCCTTGTGTCTCAGCTTCCAAGGCAAACTTCATGCCCTTGTGTCACAGCTTCCAACCCCTCCCCCCCCCCCGGGAAACCTTTCATGCCCTTGTGTCTCAGCTTCCACGGCAACTTTCCTGCCCTTGTGGTCTCAGCTTCAGGCAACTTCTGCCCTTGTGTCTCAGCTTCCAGGCAACTTTCATGCCTTGTTGTCTCGCTTCCAGGCAACTTTCATGCCTTGTGTCTCAGCTTCCAGGCAACTATCTGCCCATTGTGTCCTCAGCTTCCAGGGCAACTTTCTGCCCTTTTTGTGTCTCAGCTTCCAGGCAACTTTCATGCCCTTGTGGTCTCAGCTTCCAGGCACTTTCATTGCCCTTGTGTCTCAGCTTCCCAGGAACTTTCATTGCCCTTGTTTGAGGGTCTCAGTTCCAGGCAACTTTCATGCCCTTGTGTCTTCAGCTTCCAGGCAACTTTCCTGACCTTGTGTCTTCAGCTTCCAGGCACTTTCCTGCCCTTGTGTCTCAGTTCCAGGCAACTTTCATGCCCTTGTGTCTCAGCTTCCAGGCAAACTTTCATGCCCTTGTGTCTCAGTTCCAGGCAACTTTATGCCCCTTGTGTCTTCAGCTTCCAGGCAACTTTCAATTGCCTTGTTCTCAGCTTCCCAGGCAACTTTCCTGCCCTTGTGTCTCAGCTTAAGGCAACTTTCCTGCCTTGTGTCTCAGCTTCCAGGCACTTTCATGCCTTGTGTCTCAGCTTCCGACTGACCCGTCAGCATAGTGGTAATCAAACGTTCATGCCCTTGTGTCTCAGCTTCCAGGCAACTTTATGCCCTTGTGTTCAGCTTCCAGGCAACTTTCTGCCCTTGTGTCTCACGCTTCAGGCAACTTTCATGCCTTGTGTCTCCAGCTTCCAGGCAACTTTCCTGCCCTTGTGTCTCAGCTTTCCAGGCAAACTTTCTGTGGCCCTTGTGTTCTCAGCTTCCAGGTCAACTTTCCTGCCTTGTGTCTCAAGTTCCAGGCAACTTCCTGGCTTTGTGTCTCAAGCTCCAGGCACACTTTCCTGCCCTTGTGTCTCAGCTTCCAGGCAACTTTCCTGCCCTTTGTGTCTCAGCTTCCAGGCAACTTTCCTGCCCTTGTGTCTCAGCTTCCAGGCAACTTTCCTGCCTTTGTGTCTCAGTTCCCAGGACAACTTTCCTTGCTTTGTGTCTCCCCCCCCCCCCCCCCCCCCCCCCCCCCCCCCCCCCCCCCCCCCCCCAGCTTCCAGGCAAATTTCTGCCTTGTTTCTCAGCTTCCAGGCAACTTTCCTGCCCTTGTGTCTCAGCTTACAGGCATTTTCATGCCTTGTGTCTCGCTTCAGGAACTTTCCTGCCCTTGTGTCTCAGCTTCCAGGCAACTTTCCTGCCCTTGTGTCTCAGCTTCCAGGCAACTTTCCTGCCCTTGTGTCTCAGCTTCCAGGCAACTTTCATGCCCTTGTGTCTCAGCTTCCAGGCAACTTTCCTGCCCTTGTGTCTCAGCTTCCAGGCAACTTTCCTGCCCTTGTGTCTCAGCTTCCAGGCAACTTTCATGCCCTTGTGTCTCAGCTTCCAGGCAACTTTCTCCCCCCCCCCCCCCCGCCCTTGTGTATCAGCTCTCCAGGCAACTTTTACCTGTCCTTGTGCCTCAGCTTCCAGGCAAACTTTCCTGCCTTGTTGTCTAGCCTTTCCATGGGCCAACTTTCCTTGCCCTTGTGTCTCAGCTTCAGGCACTTTCCGGCCTTGTGTCTCAGCTTCCAGGCAACTTTCATGCCCTTGTGTATCAGCTTCCAGGGCAATTTCCTGCCCTTGTGTCTCAGCGTCCAGGCAACTTTCCTGACCTTGTTGTCTCAGCTTCAGGCAACTTTCCTGCCCTTGTGTCTCAGCTTCCAGGCAACTTTCATGCCCTTGTGTCTCAGCTTCCAGGCAACTTTCCTGCCCTTGTGTCTCAGCTTCCAGGCAACTTTCCTGCCCTTGTGTCTCAGCTTCCAGGCAAACTTTCCTGCCTTGAGTTCCCCCAGCTTCCAGGCAACTTCCTGCCCTTGTGTCTCAGTTCCAGGCAACTTTCCTGCTTGTGTCTCAGCTTCCAGGCAACTTCATGCTAGTGTCTCAGCTGTCAGGCACTTTCCTGCCTTTGTGTCTCAGCTTCCAAGGCAACTTTCCTGCCCTTGTGTCTCAGCTTCCAGGCAAACTTTCCTGCCTTTGTGTCTCAGCTTCAGGCAATTTTCCTGCCCTTGTGTCTCAGCTTCCGGCACTTTCCTGCCCTTGTGATCTCAGCTTCCAGGGCAACTTCCCATTCCTGCCCTTGTGTCTCAGCTTCCAGGTACTTTTCCTGCCCTTGTGTTCAGCTTCAGGCAACTTTCCTGCCTTTGTGTCTCAGCTTCCAGGCAATTTCCTGCCCTTGTGTCTCAGCTTCCAGGCAACTTTACTGCTTTGTGTCTCAGCTTCCAGGCAACTTTCCTGCCCTTGGTGTCTTCAGCTTCCAGGCAACTTTCTGCCCTTGTGTTCAGCTTCCAGGCAACCTTTCCTGCCACTTGTGTTCGCTTCCAGGCAACTTTCCTGCCTTTGTGTCTCAGCTTCCAGGCAACTTTCCTGCCCTTGTGTTCTCAGCTTCCTAGGAACTTTCCTGCCCTTGTGTCTAGCTTCCAGGCAACTTTCTGCCCTTGTGTCTCAGGCTTCCAGGTAACTTTCCTGCCTTGTGTCTCAGCTTCCAAGTTGTGTACTTTCCTGCCTTTGTGTCTCAGCTTCCCGGCAACTCCTGCCCTTGTTGTTCAGCATTCCAGGCAACTTCTCCTGCCTTTGTGTCTCAGCTTTCCAGGCAACTATTCTGCCCTTGTGTCTCAGCTTCCAGGGCAACTTTCCTGCCCTTGTGTCTGTCAGCTTCAGGCAAACTTTCTTGCCCTTGTGTCTCGCTTCCAGGTAACTTTCCTGCCTTGTGTCTCAGCTTCCAGGCAACTTTCCTGCCCTTGTGTATCAGTTCCAGGCAACTTTCTGCCTTTGTTGTCTCAGCTTCCAGCAACTTTCCTGACCTTGTGTCTAGCTTCCAGGCAACTTTCCTGCCTTTGTGTCTCAGCTTCCAGGCAACTTTCCTGCCCTTGTGTCTCAGCTTCCAGGCAACTTTCCTGCCCTTGTGTCTCAGCTTCCAGGCAACTTTCCTGCCCTTGTGTCTCAGCTTCCAGGCAACTTTCCTGCCCTTGTGTCTCAGCTTCCAGGCAACTTTCCTGCCCTTGTGTCTCAGCTTCCAGGCAACTTTCCTGCCCTTGTGTCTCAGCTTCCAGGCAACTTTCCTGCCCTTGTGTCTCAGCTTCCAGGCAACTTTCCTGCCTTTGTGTCTCAGCTTCCAGGCAACTTTCCTGCCCTTGTGTCTCAGCTTCCAGGCAACTTTCCTGCCCTTGTGTCTCAGCTTCCAGGCAACTTTCCTGCCTTTGTGTCTCAGCTTCCAGGCAACTTTTCCTGCCCTTGTGTCCAGCTTCCAGGCAACTTTGCTGCCCTTGTGTCTCAGCTTCCAATGCACTTTCCTGCCTTTTGTGTCCTCCAGCTTCCAGGCAACTTATTTCCTGCCCCCTTTGTGTCTCAGCATCCAGGCAACTTTCCGCCCTTGTTGTCTCAGCTTCCAGCAGCTTTCCTGGCCCTTATGTGTCTCAGCTCCAGGCAAACTTTTCCTCTGCCCTTGTGTCTTCAGCGTCATGCAACTTTCAGCCACCATATGTCTCCGCTTCCAGGCAACTTTCTGCCCTTGTGTCTTCAGCTTCCAGGAACTTTCCTGCCTTTGTGTCTCAAGCTTCAGGCACTTTCCTGCCCTTGTGTTCAGCTTCCACGGCAACTTTTCCTGCCCTTGTGCTCAGCTTCCAGGCACCTTTCCTGCTTTGTGTCTCAGCTTCAGGAACTTTTCCTGCCTTTGTGTCTCAGCTTCCAGGCAACTTCGGCCTTTGTGTCTCAGCTTCCAGGCAACTTTCCTGCCTTGTGTCTCAGTTCCAGGAAACTTTCCTGCCCTTGTGTCTCAGCTTCCAGGCAACTTTCCTGCCTTGTGTCTCAGCTTCCCAGCAAATTTCATGCCTTTTGTGTCTCAGCTTCCAGGCAACTTTCCTGCCTTTGTGTCTCAGCTTCCAGGCAACTTTCCTGCCTTTGTGTCTCAGCTTCCAGGCAACTTTCCTGCTTTGTGTCTCAGCTTCCAGGCAACTTTTCCTGCCTTGTGCCTCAGCTTCCAGGCAACTTTCCTGCCCTTGTGTCTCAGCTTCCAGGAACTTTCCTGCCTTGTGGCTCAGCTTCCAGGCAACTTCCTGCCTTGTGTCTCAGCTTCCAGGCAACTTTCCTGCCCTTGTGTCTCAGCTTCAGCAATTCCTGCCCTTGTGTCTCAGCTTCCAGGCATTTTCCTGCCTTGTGTGTCTCCAGTTCCCGACCTTTCCTGCCTTGTGTCTCAGCTCCAGGCAAACTTTCCTGCCTTGTGTCTCAGCTTCCAGGCAACTTTCCTGCCTTGTGTTCTCAATGCTTCCAGGCAATTTCCTGCCTTTGTGTCTCAGCTTCCAGGCAACTTTCCTGCCTTTGTGTGTCTCAGCTTCCAGGCATTTCCTGGCCCTTGTGTCACAGCTTCCACACAGGCAAAACTTTCCTGCCCTTGTGTTCAGCTTCCAGGCAACTTTCCTGCCTTTGTGTCTCAGCTTCCAGGCAACTTTCCTGCCCTTGTGTCTCAGCTTCCAGGCAACTTTCCTGCCCTTGTGTCTCAGCTTCCAGGCAACTTTCATGCCTTAGTGTCTCGCTTACCAGGCAACTTTCCTGCCCTTTGTGTTCTCAGCTCCAGGCAACTTTCCTGCCCTTGTGCCTCAGCTTCCAGGCAACTTTCATGCCCTTGTGTCTCAGCTTCCAGGCAACTTTCCTGGCCCTTGTGCCTTCAGCTTTCCAGGAACCTTTCCTGCCTTTGTGTCTCAGCTTCCAGGCAACTTTCCTGCCCTTGTGTCTCAGCTTCCAGGCAACTTTCCTGCCCTTGTGTCTCAGCTTCCAGACAACTTTCACGGTACATTTTGAAAATTCTGTAAAGTTTCTAGTCTGTGTTATATTCTGCAAGTGTTGCCGAACTATCTTCACTCTTATTCTTCCGTTACTTGACATCGTCGTCGTCTGACGTTGCACCTTACCATTTTATCTTCTGGTTCGCTATTTGATGCTAAGTCATTCTCAAAATTGTGCTTCGTGTCCCTTCTAATTGTTGTACGTTCATTCTTTGTCCTTACTTCTCCATTCTCTCTCTCATCTTCCATGTTCTCTTCTTTATTCATCCCTCTCTTCTCCCTCGCCTCGTCTTCTCCTCGGCTACAGGAGATGTGAAGGAAGATCAACAGACTTCCTTCTGCCTGGCATCAAAATAAAAAATATTAACAGTTCGCAGGAACAAAAACAAAAGTCCAGTTAACAACAGAAATGATTTTTGCTTATCAGAAGGCTGTTGTTAATTATGACCCAATTATCCAGATTGTACTGTACCCATCCTCAGAATAAATAAATAAATAAAAAAAATATATACATACATACTTACCATATTTATATAATATATTTATATATATATATATATATATATATATATATATATATATATATATATATATTTTATATATATATATTTTTCATGCCCTTGTGTCTCAGCTTCCAGGCAACTTTCATGCCCTTGTGTTCTCAGCTACCAGGCAACTTTCATGCCATTGTTGTCTCAGCTTCAGGCAACTTTCATGCCCTTGTGTCTCAGCTTCCAGGCAACTTTCATGCCCTTGTGTCTCAGCTTCCAGGCAACTTTCATGCCCTTGTGTCTCATCTTCCAGGCAACTTTCATGCCCTTGTGTCTCAGCTTCCAGGCAACTTTCATGTCCCTTGTTGTCTCGCTTCCAGGACTTTCCTGCCCTTGTGTCTCAGCTTCCAGGCAACTTTCCTGCCCTTGTGTCTCAGCTTCCAGGCAACTTTCCTGCCCTTGTGTCTCAGCTTCCAGGCAACTTTCCTGCCTTTGTGTTCTCAGCTTCCAGGCAACTTTCCTGCCTTTGTGGTCTCAGCTTCCAGGCAAAATTTCCTGCCCTTGTTTGTGTCTCAGCTTCCAGGCAACTTTCCTGCCTTGTGTCTCAGCTTCCAGGCAACTTTCCTGCCCTTGTGTTCAGCTTCAAGGCAAACTTTCCTGCCTTGTGTCTCGCTACAGGCAACTTTCCTGCCTGGTCTCAGCTTCCAGGCAACTTTCCTGCCCTTGTTGTCTCAGCTTCCAGGCAACTTTTGCCCTTGTGTCTCAGCTTCCACAGGCAACTGTCCTGCCTGTGTCTCAGCTTCAGGCAACTTTCCTGCCTGTGTCCCAGCTCCAGGCAAACTTTCCTGCCCTTGTGTCTCAGCTTCCAGGCAACTTTCCTGCCCTTGTGTCTCAGCTTACCAGGCAACTTTCCTGCTTTGTGTCTCAGCTTCCACCAGGCAACTCTTCCTGCCTTGTGTCTCAGCTTCCAGGCAACTTTCCTGCCTTTGTGTCTCAGCTTCCAGGCAACTTTCCTGCCTTTGTGTCTCAGCTTCCAGGCAACTTTCATGCCCTTGTGTCTCAGCTTCAGCAACTTTCCTGCCCTTGTGTCTTCAGCTTCCAGGCAACTTTCCTGCCCTTGTGTCTCAGCTTCCAGGCAACTTTCCTGCCCTTGTGTCTCAGCTTCCAGGCAACTTTCCTGCCCTTGTGTCTCAGCTTCCAGGCAACTTTCCTGCCCTTGTGTCTCAGCTTCCAGGGCAACTTTCACTGCCCTTTTGTCTCAGCTTCAGGCAACTTTCATGCCCTTGTGTCTCAGCTTCCAGGCAACTTTCATGCCCTTGTGTCTCAGCTTCCAGGCAACTTTCATGCCCTTGTGTCTCAGCTTCCAGGCAACTTTCATGCCCTTGTGTCTCAGCTTCCAGGCAACTTTCCTGCCCTTGTGTCTCAGCTTCCAGGCAACTTTCATGCCCTTGTGTCTCAGCTTCCAGGCAACTTTCATGCCCTTGTGTCTCAGCTTCCAGGCAACTTTCATGCCCTTGTGTTAGCTTCCAGGGCACTTTCCTACCTTGTGTCCTCAGCTTCACGGCAACTTTCCTGCCCTTGTTGGTCTCAGCTCCAGGAACTTTCCTGCCCTTGTGTCTCAGCTTTCCAGGGCAACTTTTCATGCCCTTGTGTTCTCAGCTTCCAGGCAACTTTCATGCCCTTGTGTTCAGCTTCCAAGGCAACTTTATGCCCCTTGTGTCTCAGCTTCCAGGCAACTTTCCTGCCCTTGTGTCTCAGCTTCCAGGCAACTTTCCTGCCCTTGTGTCTCAGCTTCCAGGCAACTTTCATGCCCTTGTGTCTCAGCTTCCAGGCAAATGTCATGCCCTTGTGTCTCAGGTTTCCAGGCAAACTTTCCATGCACCTTGTGTCTCAGTTCCTCAGGTACTTTCCTGCCTTTGTGTCTCTGCTTTCATGTAACTTTCCTGCCTTTGTGTCTCTGCTTCCAGGCAACTTTCCTGCCTTTGTGTCTCTGCTTCCAGGTAACTTTCCTGCCTTTGTGTTTCTGCTTCCAGGCAACACTTTCATGCCCTGTGTCTCAGCTTCCAGGACAACTTTCCTGCCTTGTGGTCTCAGCTTCCAGGCCAACTTTTCATGCCTTGTGTCTCAGCTTCCAGGCAACTTTTCTGCCTTGTGTCTCAGCTTCCAGGCAACTTTCCTGCCTGTGTGTCCAGCTTCAGGCAACTTTCAGGCTTGTGTCTAAAGCTTCCAGACAACTTTATCCTTTGTGTCTCAGCTCAGGGCAACTTTCCTGCCTTTGCTTGTCTCAGCATCCAGGCAACTTTCATGCCCTTGTGTCTCAGCTTCCAGGCAACTTTCATGCCCTTGTGTCTCAGCTTCCACGCAACTTTCATGCCCTTGTGTCTCAGCTTCCAGGCAACTTTCCTGCCTTTGTGTCTCAGCTTCCAGGCAACTTTCATGCCCTTGTGTCTCAGCTTCCTGGGCAACTCCCCCCTTCCATGCCTTTGTGTCTCAGCTATCGAGGCAACTTTCATGCCCTTGTGTCTCAGCTTCCAGGCAACTTTCCTGCCTTTGTGTCTCAGCTTCCAGGCAACTTTCCTGCCTTTGTGTCTCTGCTTCCAGGTAACTTTCCTGCCTTTGTGTTTCTGCTTCCAGGCAACTTTCATGCCCTTGTGTCTCAGCTTCCAGGCAACTTTCCTGCCTTTGTGTCTCAGCTTCCAGGCAACTTTCCTGCCTTTGTGTCTCAGCTTCCAGGCAACTTTCATGCCCTTGTGTCTCAGGTTCCAGGAGGCAACTTTATGCTCCTTGTGTCTCAGCTTCCAGACAACTTTCATGCCCTTGTGTCTCAGCTTCCAGGCAACTTTCATGCCCTTGTGTCTCAGCTTCCAGGCAACTTTCCTGCCTTTGTGTCTCAGCTTCCAGGCAACTTTCCTGCCCTTGTGTCTCAGCTTCCGGGCAACTTTCCTGCCTTTGTGTCTCAGCTTCCAGGCAACTTTCATTCCCTTGTGTCTCATCTTCCAGGCAACTTTCCTGCCTTTGTGCCTCAGCTTCCAGGCAACTTTCATGCACTTGTGTCTCGGCTTCCAGGCAACTTTCATTCCCTTGTGTCTCAGCTTCCAGGCAACTTTCATTCCCTTGTGTCTCATCTTCCAGGCAATTTTCCTGAATTTGTATCTCAGCTTCCAGGCAACTTCATGCCCTTGTGTCTCGGCTTCAGGCAGGAAACTTTCATTCCTCCTTTGTGTCTCAGTTTCCAGGCAACTTTCATTCCCTTGTGTCTCATCTTCCAGGCAATTTTCCTGAATTTGTGTCTCAGCTTCCAGGCAACTTTCATGCCCTTGTGTCTCGGCTTCCAGGCAACTTTCATTCCCTTGTGTCTCAGCTTCCAGGCAACTTTCATGCCCTTGTGTCTCAGATTCCAGGCAACTTTCCTTCCTTTGTGCCTCAGCTTCCAGGCAACTTTCCTGCCTTTGTGTCTCATCTTCCAGGCAACTTTCATGCCCTTGTGTCTCATCTTCCAGGCAATTTTCCTGCCTTTGTGTCTCACGCTTCAGGCAAACTTTATTCCTGTCGTCTCAGCTTCCAGACAAACTTTCATGCCTTGTGTCTCAGCTTCCAGGAACTTCATGCCCTTGTTGTCTCAGGCTTCCAGGCAACTTTCATGCCCTTGTGTCTCAGCCTTCCAGGCAACTTTCTGACCTTTGAGTCTCAGCTTCAGTCACTTTCATGCCCTTGTGTCTCCAGGTTCCAGGCAACTTTCCTGCCTTTGTGTTCAGCTTCCAGGCAAAATTTCTGCCTTTGAGTCTCAGCTTCCAGGCAACTTTCATGCCCTTGTGTCTCAGCTTCCAGGCAACTTTCATGCCTTGTGTCTCAGCTTCCAGGCAACTTTCATGCCCTTGTGTCTCCAGCTTCAGGCAACTTTCATGCCCTTGTATCTCAGCTTTACAGGCAACTTTCCTGCTTTGTGTCTCAGCTTCAGGCAATTCATGCCCTTGTGTTCTTCTGCTTTCACGCCAACTTTCAGCCCTTGTGGGGGGGTTCCCTTTTAGCTTTCAGCAACTTTCCTGCCTTTGTGTCTTAGTTTCCAGGCAACTTTCATGCCTTTAGTCTCAGCTTCCAGGGCAACTTCATGCCTTTAGTCTCAGTTCAGGTAACTTTTCATCGCCCTTGTGCCTGTCAGGCTTCCAGGCAACTTTCTGCCCTTTAGTCTCAGCTTTCAGGCAACTTTCATGCCTTTAGTCTCAGCTTCCAGGCAACTTTCATGCCCTTGTGTTCAAGCTTCAGGGCAACTTTCATCCTTGTGTCTCAGCTTCCAGGAACTTTCATGCCCTTGTGTCTCGCTTCCAGGCAATTTCCTGCCCTTGTGTCTCAGACTTCCAGACAACTTTCATGCCCTTGTGTCTCAGCTTCCGGCAACTTTCCCCCCCCCCCCCCCCCCCCCCCATGCCCTTGTGTCTCATCTTCCAGCAACTTTCATGCCCTTGTGTCTCAGCTTCCAGGCAACTTTCATCGCCCTTTGTGTCTCATCTTCCAGGCAAACTTTCATGCCCTTGTGTCTCAGCTTCCAGGTGGCAACTTTCATGCCCTATGTGTATCAGCTTCCAGGGCAACTTTCATGCCCTTGTGGTCTCAGCTTCCAGGCAACTTTACATGCCCTTGTGTCTCAGCTTCAAGGCAACTTTCATGCCCTTGTGTTCAGCTTCAGGCACTTGCATTGCCCTTGTGTCTCAGCTTCAGGCAACTTTCATGCCCTTGTGTCTCCATCTTCCAGGCAACTTCTGGCCCCTTGGTGTCTCAGCTTCCACTCAACTTTCATGCCTTGGTGTTCAGCTTCCAGGCAAATACTTACCTTGCCTTGTGGTCTCAGCCTTCCAGGCAAACTTTCCTGCCCTTTTGTTCTCGCTTCCAGGAACTTTCCTGCCCTTGTTGGTCTCAGCTTCCAGGCAACTTTCCTGCCCTTGTTGTCTCAGCTTCCAGGCAGCTTTCTCATGCTTTGTGGTCTCAGCTTCCAGGCAACTTTCCTGCCCTTGTGTCTAGTTCCAGGCAACTTTAGGCCCTTTAGTCTCAGCTTCCAGGCAATTTCATGCCTTGTGTCTCAGCTTCCAGCAACTTTCATGCCCTTGTGTTCAGCTTCCAGCAACTTTCTTGCCTTGTGTCTCAGCTTCCAGGCAACTTCATGCCCTTGTGTCTCAGCTTCCAGGCAACTTTCATGCCCTTGTGTCTCAGCTTCCAGGCAACTTTCATGCCCTTGTGTCTCATCTTCCAGGCAACTTTCATGCCCTTGTGTCTCAGCTTCCAGGCAACTTTCATGCCCTTGTGTCTCATCTTCCAGGCAACTTTCATGCCCTTGTGTCTCAGCTTCCAGGCAACTTTCATGCCCTTGTGTCTCAGCTTCCAGGCAACTTTCATGCCCTTGTGTCTCAGCTTCCAGGCAACTTTCATGCTTGTGTTCAGTTCCAGGCAAATTATCATGCCTTGGGTCTCAGCTTCCAGGCAACTTTCATGCCCTTGTGTCTCAGCTTCCAGGCAACTTTCATGCCCTTGTGTCTCAGTCTTCCAGGCAACTTTCCTATGCCCTTGTGTCTCAGCTTCCAGGCAACTTTCATGCCCTTGTGTCTCAGCTTCCAGGCAACTTTCCTGCCCTTGTGTCTCAGCTTCCAGGCAACTTTCCTGCCCTTGTGTCTCAGCTTCCAGGCAACTTTCCTGCCCTTGTGTCTCAGCTTCCAGGCAACTTTCCTGCCCTTGTGTCTCAGCTTCCAGGCAACTTTCCTGCCCTTTGTGTCTCAGCTTCCAGGCAACTTTCCTTGCCTTGTGTCTCAGCTTCCAGGCAACTTTCCTTGCCCTTGTGTCTCAGCTTCCAAGGCCAACTTTCCTGCCTTGTGTCTCAGCATTCAGCAATTTCCTGCCTTGTGTCTCAGCTTCCAGGCAACTTTCCTGCCCTTGTGTCTCAGCTTCCAGGCAACTTTCCTGCCCTTGTGTCTCAGCTTCCAGGCAACTTTCTCCCTTGTGTTCAGCTTCCAGGCAAATCTTTCTGCCCTTGTGTCTTCAGCTTCAGGGCAACTTCCTGCCCTTGTGTCTCAGTTCCAGGGCAACTTTCCTGCCCTTGTGTCTCAGTTCAAGGAACTTCCTGCCCTTGTGTCTCAGCTTCCAGGAACTTTCCTGCCTTTGTGTTCAGGCTTCAGGCAACTTTTCTGCCCTTGTGTCTCAGCTTCCAGCAACTTCCTGCCTTGTGTCTCAGCTCTTCCAGGAAACTTTTCCTGCCCTTGTGTCTCAGCTTCCAGGCAACTTTCCAGCCCCTTGTGTCTCAGCTTCCAGGCACTTTCCTTGCCTTGTGTCCTCAGCTTACACGGCAAACTTTCCTGCCCTTGTGTCTCAGGCTTCCAGGCAACTTTCCCTGCCCTTGTGTCTCAGCTTCCAGGCAACTTTCCATGCTTGTGTCTCAGCTTCCAGGCAACTTTCTGCCCTTGTGTTCAGCTTCCAGGCAACTTTATGCCTTGTGTCTCAGCTTCCAGGAGTGATTTCCTGCCCTTGTGTCTCTTCAGCTTCCAGGCAACTTTCATGCCCTTGTGTCTCAGCTTCCCAGGCAATTTCATGCCCTTGTGTCTCAGCTTCCAGAAACTTTCATGCCTTGTGTCTCAGTTCCAGGGAACTTTCCTGCCTTGTGTCTCAGCTTCCAGGCAACTTTCATGCCCTTGTGTCTCAGCTTTCCAATTGGCAACTTTCATGCCCTTGTGTCTCAGCTTCAGGGCAACTTTCATGCCCTTTTGTCTCAGGCTTCCAGGCAACTTTCCTGCCTTGTGTCTCAGCTTCAAGGCACTTTCTGCCCTTGTGTCTCATGCTTCAGGAAACTTTCACTGCCCTTGTGTCTTAGCTTCCAGGCAACATTTCATGCCCTTGTGTCTCGGCTCCAGGCAACTTTCATGCCTTGTGTCTCAGCTTCCAGGCAATTTCATGCCTTGTGTCTCAGCTTCAGGCAAACTTTCCTGCCCTTGTGTCTCAGCTTCCAGGCAAACTTTCCTGCCTTTGTGTCTCAGGTTCAGGCAAACTTTCATGCCCTTGTGTCTCAGCTTCCAGGCAACTTTCATGCCCTTGTGTCTCAGCTTCCAGGCAACTTTCATGCCCTTGTGTCTCAGCTTCCAGGTAACTTTCCTGCCTTTGTGTCTCTGCTTTCAGGTAACTTTCCTGCCTTTGTGTCTCTGTTCAGGCAACTTCCTGCCTTTGGTCTCTGCTTCAGGTAACTTTTCCTGCCTTTGTGTTTTGCTTCCAGGCAACTTTCATGCCCTTGTGTCTCAGCTTCCAGGCAACTTTCCTGCCTTTGTGTCTCAGCTTCCAGGCAACTTTCATGCCCTTGTGTCTCAGCTTCCAGGCAACTTTCCTGCCTTTGTGTCTCAGCTTCCAGGCAACTTTACTCCGCCTTTGTGTCTCAGCTTCCAGGCACTTTCAGGGCTTGTTGTCTCAGCTTCCAGGCAACTTTCAGTGCTTTGTGTCTCAGCTTCCAGGACTTTCCTGCCTTTGTGTCTCAGCTTCCAGGCAACTTTCATGCCCTTGTGTCTCAGCTTCCAGGCAACTTTCATGCCCTTGTGTCTCAGCTTCCACGCAACTTTCATGCCCTTGTGTCTCAGCTTCCAGGCAACTTTCCTGCCTTTGTGTCTCAGCTTCCAGGCAACTTTCATGCCCTTGTGTCTCAGCTTCCAGGCAACTTTCCTGCCTTTGTGTCTCAGCTTCCAGGCAACTTTCATGCCCTTGTGTCTCAGCTTCCAGGCAACTTTCCTGCCTTTGTGTCTCAGGCTTCCAGCAACTTCCTGCCTTTGTGTCTTGCTTCCAGGTAACTTTCTGCCTTTGTGTTTCTGCTTCCAGGCAACTTTCATGCCCTTGTGTCTCAGCTTCCAGGCAACTTTCCTGCCTTTGTGTCTCTGCTTCCAGGCAACTTTCCTGCCTTTGTGTCTCAGCTTCCAGGCAACTTTCATGCCCCTTGTGTCTAGCCATTCCAGGCAAACTTTCATGCCCTTGTGTCTCAGCTTCCAGACAGCTTTCATGCCCTTGTTGTCTCAGCGTACAGGCACACTTTATGCCCTTGTGTTCTCAGTTCCAGGCAACTTTCCTGCCTTTGTGTCTCAGCTTCCAGGCACTTTCCCTGCCCTTGTGTTCAGCTTCGAGTCAACTTTCCTGCCTTTGTGTCTCAGCATTCCAGGCAAACTTTCATTCCCTTGTGTCTCATCTTTCCAGGCAACTTTCCTCGCTTTGTGCCTCAGCTTACCAGGCAACTTTCATGCACTTGTGTCTCGGCTTCCAGGCAACTTTCATTCCCTTGTGTCTCAGCTTAGGCAACTTTTCATTCCCTTGTGTCTCATCTTCAGCAATTTTCTGAATTTGTAAACCCGAACCGGCCCCAACTTTTAGCCCTTGTGTCTCGGCTTTCAGGCAACTTTCATTCCCTTGTGTCTCTCTTCCAGGCAATTTTCCTGAATTTGTGTCTCAGCTTCCAGGCACTTTCATGCCCTTGTGTCTCGGCTTTCAGGCAACTTTCTTCCCTTGTGTCTCAGCTTCCAGGCAACTTTCATGCCCTTGTGTCTCAGATTCCAGGCAACTTTCCTTCCTTTGTGCCTCAGCTTCCAGGCAACTTTCCTGCCTTTGTGTCTCATCTTCCAGGCAACTTTCATGCCCTTGTGTCTCATCTTCCAGGCAATTTTCCTGCCTTTGTGTCCTCGCTTCCAGGAACTTTCATGCCCTTGTTGTCTCAGCTCAGAAACTTTCATGCCCTTGTGTCTCAGTTCAAGGAACTTTCATGCCTTGTGTCTCAGCTTCAGGCACTTTCATGCCCTGTGTCTCAGCTTCCGGCAACTTTTCCTGGCCTTTTGTGTCTCAGCTTCCAGGCAATTCATTGCCTTGTGTCTCAGCTCAGGCAACTTTCTGCCTTTGTGTGTCTCAGCTTCCAGGCAACTTTCATGCCTTTGTGTCTCAGCTTCCAGGCAACTTTCATGCCCTTGTGTCTCAGCTTCCAGGCAACTTTCATGCCATTGTGTCTCAGCTTCCAGGCAACTTTCATGCCCTTGTGTCTCAGCTTCCAGGCAACTTTCATGCCCTTGTATCTCAGCTTCCAGGGCAACTTTCCTGCCTTGTGTCTCAGCTTCCAGGCAACTTTCATGCCCTTGTGTCTCAGCTTCCAGGCAACTTTCATGCCCTTGTGTCTCAGCTTCCAGGCAACTTTCCTGCCTTTGTGTCTTAGTTTCCAGGCAACTTTCATGCCCTTTAGTCTCAGCTTCCAGGCAACTTTCATGCCCTTTAGTCTCAGCTTCCAGGTAACTTTCATGCCCTTGTGCCTCAGCTTCCAGGCAACTTTCATGCCCTTTAGTCTCAGCTTCCAGGCAACTTTCATGCCCTTTAGTCTCAGCTTCCAGGCAACTTTCATGACACCTTGTTGTCTCAGCTTCCAGGCAACTTTCATGCCCTTGTGTCTCAGCTTCCAGGCAACTTTCATGCCCTTGTGTCTCAGCTTCCAGGCAACTTTCATGCCCTTGTGTCTCAGCTTCCAGACAACTTTCATGCCCTTGTGTCTCAGCTTCAGGCAAAAACTTTCATGCCCTTGTGTCTCATCTTTCCAGGCAACTTTCATGGCCCTTGTAGTCTCAGCTTCCATTCAAATTTCATGCACTTGTGTCTCATCTTCAGGCAACTTCATGCCCCTTGTGTTCAGCTTCCAGGCAACTTTCATGCCCTTGTGTCTCAGCCTTCAGGTCAACTTTCATGCCCTTGTGTCTCAGCTTCCAGCAACTTTTCCATTGCCTTGTGTCGCAGCTTCCAGGCAACTTTCACGCCCCTTGTGGTCTCAGCTTCCAGGCAACTTTCATGCTTATGTTGTCTCAGCTTCCAGGCAACCTTTCATGCCCTTGTGTCTCATTCTTCCAGGCAACTTTCCTGCCCTTGTGTCTCAGCTTCCCAGGCAACTTTCATGCCCTTGTGGGTCTCAGCTTCCAGGGCAACTTCCTGCCCTTGTGTCTCAGGTTCCAAGGCAAATTTTCCTGCCCTTGTGTCTCGCTTCCAGGCAACTTTCCTGCCCTTGTGTATCAGCTTAGGCAACTTTCCTGCCCTTGTGTTCTCAGCTTCCAGGCAATTTCCTGCCTTTGTTGTCTCAGCTTCAGGCAATTTCCTGCCCTTGTGTCTCAGGCTTCCAGGCAACTTTCCTGCCCCTTGTGTCTCAGCTCAGGCAACTTTCCTTGCCCTTGGGTGTCTCAGCTTCCAGGAACTTTCTGCCCTTGTGTCTCAGTTCAGGCAAACTTTCCTGCCCTTGTGTCTCAGCTTCCGGGCAAACTTTCCTGCCCTTGTGTCTCAGCTTCCAGGAAACTTTCCTGCCCTTCGTGTCTCAGCTTCAGGCAACTTTCCTGCCTTGTGTCTCAGCTTCCCAGGCAACCTTTCCTGCCCCTGTGTCTCATGCTTCCAGGCAACTTTCCTGCCTTGTGTCTCAGTTTCCAGGCAACTTTCCTGCCCTTGTGTCTCAGCTTCCAGGCAACTTTCCTGCCTTTGTGTCTCAGCTTCCAGGCAACTTTCCTGCCCTTGTGTCTCAGCTTCCAGGCAACTTTCCTGCCTTTGTGTCTCAGCTTCCAGGCAACTTTCCTGCCCTTGTGTCTCAGCTTCCAGGCAACTTTCCTGCCCTTGTGTCTCAGCTTCCAGGCAACTTTCCTGCCCTTGTGTCTCAGCTCCAGGCAACTTTCATTGCCCTTGTGTCTCAGTTCCAGGCAACTTTCATGCCCTTGTGTCTCAGCTTCCAGGCAACTTTCCTGCCCTTGTGTCTCAGCTTCCAGGCAACTTTCCTGCCCTTGTGTCTCAGCTTCCAGGCAACTTTCATGCCCTTGTGTCTCAGCTTCCAGGCAAACTATTCATGCCCGTGTGTTCAGCTTCCAGGCAACTTTCCTGCCCTTGTGTCTCAGCTTCCAAGGCAAACTTCATGCCCTTGTGTCACAGCTTCCAACCCCTCCCCCCCCCCCGGGAAACCTTTCATGCCCTTGTGTCTCAGCTTCCACGGCAACTTTCCTGCCCTTGTGGTCTCAGCTTCAGGCAACTTCTGCCCTTGTGTCTCAGCTTCCAGGCAACTTTCATGCCTTGTTGTCTCGCTTCCAGGCAACTTTCATGCCTTGTGTCTCAGCTTCCAGGCAACTATCTGCCCATTGTGTCCTCAGCTTCCAGGGCAACTTTCTGCCCTTTTTGTGTCTCAGCTTCCAGGCAACTTTCATGCCCTTGTGGTCTCAGCTTCCAGGCACTTTCATTGCCCTTGTGTCTCAGCTTCCCAGGAACTTTCATTGCCCTTGTTTGAGGGTCTCAGTTCCAGGCAACTTTCATGCCCTTGTGTCTTCAGCTTCCAGGCAACTTTCCTGACCTTGTGTCTTCAGCTTCCAGGCAACTTTCCTGCCCTTGTGTCTCAGCTTCCAGGCAACTTTCATGCCCTTGTGTCTCAGCTTCCAGGCAACTTTCATGCCCTTGTGTCTCAGTTCCAGGCAACTTTATGCCCCTTGTGTCTTCAGCTTCCAGGCAACTTTCAATTGCCTTGTTCTCAGCTTCCCAGGCAACTTTCCTGCCCTTGTGTCTCAGCTTAAGGCAACTTTCCTGCCTTGTGTCTCAGCTTCCAGGCACTTTCATGCCTTGTGTCTCAGCTTCCGACTGACCCGTCAGCATAGTGGTAATCAAACGTTCATGCCCTTGTGTCTCAGCTTCCAGGCAACTTTATGCCCTTGTGTTCAGCTTCCAGGCAACTTTCTGCCCTTGTGTCTCACGCTTCAGGCAACTTTCATGCCTTGTGTCTCCAGCTTCCAGGCAACTTTCCTGCCCTTGTGTCTCAGCTTTCCAGGCAAACTTTCTGTGGCCCTTGTGTTCTCAGCTTCCAGGTCAACTTTCCTGCCTTGTGTCTCAAGTTCCAGGCAACTTCCTGGCTTTGTGTCTCAAGCTCCAGGCACACTTTCCTGCCCTTGTGTCTCAGCTTCCAGGCAACTTTCCTGCCCTTTGTGTCTCAGCTTCCAGGCAACTTTCCTGCCCTTGTGTCTCAGCTTCCAGGCAACTTTCCTGCCTTTGTGTCTCAGTTCCCAGGACAACTTTCCTTGCTTTGTGTCTCCCCCCCCCCCCCCCCCCCCCCCCCCCCCCCCCCCCCCCCCCCCCCCAGCTTCCAGGCAAATTTCTGCCTTGTTTCTCAGCTTCCAGGCAACTTTCCTGCCCTTGTGTCTCAGCTTACAGGCATTTTCATGCCTTGTGTCTCGCTTCAGGAACTTTCCTGCCCTTGTGTCTCAGCTTCCAGGCAACTTTCCTGCCCTTGTGTCTCAGCTTCCAGGCAACTTTCCTGCCCTTGTGTCTCAGCTTCCAGGCAACTTTCATGCCCTTGTGTCTCAGCTTCCAGGCAACTTTCCTGCCCTTGTGTCTCAGCTTCCAGGCAACTTTCCTGCCCTTGTGTCTCAGCTTCCAGGCAACTTTCATGCCCTTGTGTCTCAGCTTCCAGGCAACTTTCTCCCCCCCCCCCCCCCGCCCTTGTGTATCAGCTCTCCAGGCAACTTTTACCTGTCCTTGTGCCTCAGCTTCCAGGCAAACTTTCCTGCCTTGTTGTCTAGCCTTTCCATGGGCCAACTTTCCTTGCCCTTGTGTCTCAGCTTCAGGCACTTTCCGGCCTTGTGTCTCAGCTTCCAGGCAACTTTCATGCCCTTGTGTCTCAGCTTCCAGGCAACTTTCCTGCCCTTGTGTCTCAGCTTCCAGGCAACTTTCCTGACCTTGTTGTCTCAGCTTCAGGCAACTTTCCTGCCCTTGTGTCTCAGCTTCCAGGCAACTTTCCTGCCCTTGTGTCTCAGCTTCCAGGCAACTTTCCTGCCCTTGTGTCTCAGCTTCCAGGCAACTTTCCTGCCCTTGTGTCTCAGCTTCCAGGCAAACTTTCCTGCCTTGAGTTCCCCCAGCTTCCAGGCAACTTCCTGCCCTTGTGTCTCAGTTCCAGGCAACTTTCCTGCTTGTGTCTCAGCTTCCAGGCAACTTCATGCTAGTGTCTCAGCTGTCAGGCACTTTCCTGCCTTTGTGTCTCAGCTTCCAAGGCAACTTTCCTGCCCTTGTGTCTCAGCTTCCAGGCAAACTTTCCTGCCTTTGTGTCTCAGCTTCAGGCAATTTTCCTGCCCTTGTGTCTCAGCTTCCGGCACTTTCCTGCCCTTGTGATCTCAGCTTCCAGGGCAACTTCCCATTCCTGCCCTTGTGTCTCAGCTTCCAGGTACTTTTCCTGCCCTTGTGTTCAGCTTCAGGCAACTTTCCTGCCTTTGTGTCTCAGCTTCCAGGCAATTTCCTGCCCTTGTGTCTCAGCTTCCAGGCAACTTTACTGCTTTGTGTCTCAGCTTCCAGGCAACTTTCCTGCCCTTGGTGTCTTCAGCTTCCAGGCAACTTTCTGCCCTTGTGTTCAGCTTCCAGGCAACCTTTCCTGCCACTTGTGTTCGCTTCCAGGCAACTTTCCTGCCTTTGTGTCTCAGCTTCCAGGCAACTTTCCTGCCCTTGTGTTCTCAGCTTCCTAGGAACTTTCCTGCCCTTGTGTCTAGCTTCCAGGCAACTTTCTGCCCTTGTGTCTCAGGCTTCCAGGTAACTTTCCTGCCTTGTGTCTCAGCTTCCAAGTTGTGTACTTTCCTGCCTTTGTGTCTCAGCTTCCCGGCAACTCCTGCCCTTGTTGTTCAGCATTCCAGGCAACTTCTCCTGCCTTTGTGTCTCAGCTTTCCAGGCAACTATTCTGCCCTTGTGTCTCAGCTTCCAGGGCAACTTTCCTGCCCTTGTGTCTGTCAGCTTCAGGCAAACTTTCTTGCCCTTGTGTCTCGCTTCCAGGTAACTTTCCTGCCTTGTGTCTCAGCTTCCAGGCAACTTTCCTGCCCTTGTGTATCAGTTCCAGGCAACTTTCTGCCTTTGTTGTCTCAGCTTCCAGCAACTTTCCTGCCCTTGTGTCTCAGCTTCCAGGCAACTTTCCTGCCTTTGTGTCTCAGCTTCCAGGCAACTTTCCTGCCCTTGTGTCTCAGCTTCCAGGCAACTTTCCTGCCCTTGTGTCTCAGCTTCCAGGCAACTTTCCTGCCTTGTGTCTCAGCTTCCAGGCAACTTTCCTGCCCTTGTGTCTCAGCTTCCAGGCAACTTTCCTGCCTTTGTGTCTCAGCTTCCAGGCAACTTTCCTGCCCTTGTGTCTCAGCTTCCAGGCAACTTTCCTGCCCTTGTGTCTCAGCTTCCAGGCAACTTTCCTGCCTTTGTGTCTCAGCTTCCAGGCAACTTTCCTGCCCTTGTGTCTCAGCTTCCAGGCAACTTTCCTGCCCTTGTGTCTCAGCTTCCAGGCAACTTTCCTGCCTTTGTGTCTCAGCTTCCAGGCAACTTTTCCTGCCCTTGTGTCCAGCTTCCAGGCAACTTTGCTGCCCTTGTGTCTCAGCTTCCAATGCACTTTCCTGCCTTTTGTGTCCTCCAGCTTCCAGGCAACTTATTTCCTGCCCCCTTTGTGTCTCAGCATCCAGGCAACTTTCCGCCCTTGTTGTCTCAGCTTCCAGCAGCTTTCCTGGCCCTTATGTGTCTCAGCTCCAGGCAAACTTTTCCTCTGCCCTTGTGTCTTCAGCGTCATGCAACTTTCAGCCACCATATGTCTCCGCTTCCAGGCAACTTTCTGCCCTTGTGTCTTCAGCTTCCAGGAACTTTCCTGCCTTTGTGTCTCAAGCTTCAGGCACTTTCCTGCCCTTGTGTTCAGCTTCCACGGCAACTTTTCCTGCCCTTGTGCTCAGCTTCCAGGCACCTTTCCTGCTTTGTGTCTCAGCTTCAGGAACTTTTCCTGCCTTTGTGTCTCAGCTTCCAGGCAACTTCGGCCTTTGTGTCTCAGCTTC
Organism: Cherax quadricarinatus; assembly: GCF_026875155.1. NCBI lineage: Eukaryota > Metazoa > Arthropoda > Malacostraca > Decapoda > Parastacidae > Cherax > Cherax quadricarinatus. The sequence continues at coordinate 32,938,938 of NC_069461.1, read as the reverse complement.
CAGGCAACTTTCCTGCCCTTGTGTCTCAGCTTCCAGGCAACTTTCCTGCCCTTGTGTCTCAGCTTCCAGGCAACTTTCCTGCCTTGTGTCTCAGCTTCCCAGCAAATTTCATGCCTTTTGTGTCTCAGCTTCCAGGCAACTTTCCTGCCTTTGTGTCTCAGCTTCCAGGCAACTTTCCTGCCTTTGTGTCTCAGCTTCCAGGCAACTTTCCTGCTTTGTGTCTCAGCTTCCAGGCAACTTTTCCTGCCTTGTGCCTCAGCTTCCAGGCAACTTTCCTGCCCTTGTGTCTCAGCTTCCAGGAACTTTCCTGCCTTGTGGCTCAGCTTCCAGGCAACTTCCTGCCTTGTGTCTCAGCTTCCAGGCAACTTTCCTGCCCTTGTGTCTCAGCTTCAGCAATTCCTGCCCTTGTGTCTCAGCTTCCAGGCATTTTCCTGCCTTGTGTGTCTCCAGTTCCCGACCTTTCCTGCCTTGTGTCTCAGCTCCAGGCAAACTTTCCTGCCTTGTGTCTCAGCTTCCAGGCAACTTTCCTGCCTTGTGTTCTCAATGCTTCCAGGCAATTTCCTGCCTTTGTGTCTCAGCTTCCAGGCAACTTTCCTGCCTTTGTGTGTCTCAGCTTCCAGGCATTTCCTGGCCCTTGTGTCACAGCTTCCACACAGGCAAAACTTTCCTGCCCTTGTGTTCAGCTTCCAGGCAACTTTCCTGCCTTTGTGTCTCAGCTTCCAGGCAACTTTCCTGCCTTTGTGTCTCAGCTTCCAGGCAACTTTCCTGCCTTTGTGTCTCAGCTTCCAGGCAACTTTCTGCCTTAGTGTCTCGCTTACCAGGCAACTTTCCTGCCCTTTGTGTTCTCAGCTCCAGGCAACTTTCCTGCCCTTGTGCCTCAGCTTCCAGGCAACTTTCATGCCCTTGTGTCTCAGCTTCCAGGCAACTTTCCTGGCCCTTGTGCCTTCAGCTTTCCAGGAACCTTTCCTGCCTTTGTGTCTCAGCTTCCAGGCAACTTTCCTGCCCTTGTGTCTCAGCTTCCAGGCAACTTTCCTGCCCTTGTGTCTCAGCTTCCAGACAACTTTCACGGTACATTTTGAAAATTCTGTAAAGTTTCTAGTCTGTGTTATATTCTGCAAGTGTTGCCGAACTATCTTCACTCTTATTCTTCCGTTACTTGACATCGTCGTCGTCTGACGTTGCACCTTACCATTTTATCTTCTGGTTCGCTATTTGATGCTAAGTCATTCTCAAAATTGTGCTTCGTGTCCCTTCTAATTGTTGTACGTTCATTCTTTGTCCTTACTTCTCCATTCTCTCTCTCATTTCCATGTTCTCTTCCTTAATTCATCCCTTCTTCTCCCTCTCCTCGTTTCTCCTCGGCTACAGGAGATGTGAAGGAAGATCAACAAGACTTCTTCTGCCTGGCATCAAAATAAAAAATATTAACAGTTCGCAGGAACAAAAACAAAAGTCCAGTTAACAACAGAAATGATTTTTGCTTATCAGAAGGCTGTTGTTAATTATGACCCAATTATCCAGATTGTACTTTGTACCCATCTCGAATAAATAAATAAATACAAAAAAAATATATACATACATACTTACCATATTTATATAATATATTTATATATATATATATATATATATATATATATATATATATATATATATATATTTTATATATAATATTTATATATATATTATATAGGGATTGGCAGAGGCATGTATAGTCCCTTTATATAAAGGGAAAGGGGACAAAAAGAGACTGTAAAAATTATAGAGGAATAAGCTTACTGAGTATACCAGGAAAAGTGTACGGTAGGGTTATAATTGAAAGAATTTGAGGTAAGACAGAATGTAGGATTGCGGATGAGCAAGGAGGTTTTAGAGTGGGTAGGGGATGTGTAGATCAGGTGTTTACATTGAAGCATATATGTGAACAGTATTTAGATAAAGATAGGGAAGTTTTTATTGCATTTATGGATTTAGAAAAGGCATATGATAGAGTGGATAGAGGAGCAATGTGGCAGATGTTGCAAGTATATGGAATAGGTGGTAAGTTATTAAATGCTGTAAAGAGTTTTTATGAGGATAGTGAGGCTCAGGTTAGGGTGTGTAGAAGAGAGGGAGACTACTTCCCGGTAAAAGTAGGTCTTAGACAGGGATGTGTAATGTCACCATGGTTGTTTAATATATTTATAGATGGGGTTGTAAAGGAAGTAAATGCTAGGGTGTTTGGGAGAGGGTGGGATTAAATTATGGGGAATCAAATTCAAAAGGGGAATTGACCAGTTACTTTTGCTGATGATACTGTGCTTATGGGAGACTCTAAAGAAAAATTGCAAAGGTTAGTGGATGAGTTTGGGAATGTGTGTAAAGGTTAGAAGTTGAAAGTGAACATAGAAAAGAGTAACGTGATGAGGGTGTCAAATGATTTGGATAAAGAAAAATTGGATATCAAATTGGGGAGGAGGAGTATGGAAGAAGTGAATGTTTTCAGATACTTGGGAGTTGACGTGTCGGCGGATGGATTTATGAAGGATGAAGTTAATCATAGAATTGATGAGGGAAAAAAGGTGAGTGGTGCGTTGAGGTATATGTGGAGTCAAAAAAACGTTATCTATGGAGGCAAAGAAGGGTATGTATGAAAGTATTAGTAGTACCAACACTCTTATATGGGTGTGAAGCTTGGGTGGTAAATGCAGCAGCGAGGAGACGGTTGGAGGCAGTGGAGATGTCCTGTTTAAGGGCAATGTGTGGTGTAAATATTATGCAGAAAATTCGGAGTGTGAAAATTAGGAGAAGGTGTGGAGTTAATAAAAGTATTAGTCAGAGGGCAGAGGAGGGGTTGTTGAGGTGGTTTGGTCATTTAGAGAGAATGGATCAAAGTAGAATGACATGGAAAGCATATAAATCTATAGGGGAAGGAAGGCGGGGTAGGGGTCGTCCTCGAAAGGGTTGGAGAGAGGGGGTAAAGGAGGTTTTGTGGGTAAGGGGCTTGGACTTCCAGCAAGCGTGCGTGAGCGTGTTAGATAGGAGTGAATGGAGAAAGAATGGTACTTGGGACCTGACGATCTGTTGGAGTGTGAGCAGGGTAATATTTAGTGAAGGGATTCAGGGAAACCGGTTATTTTCATATAGTCGGACTTGAGTCCTGGAAATGGGAAGTACAATGCCTGCACTTTAAAGGAGGGGTTTGGGATATTGGCAGTTTGGAGGGATATGTTGTGTATCTTTATATGTGTATGCTTCTAAACTGTTGTGTTCTGAGCACCTCTGCAAAAGCAGTGATAATGTGTGAGTGTGGTGAAAGTGTTGAATGATGATGAAAGTATTTTCTTTTTGGGGATTTTCTTTCTTTTTTGGGTCACCCTGCCTCGGTGGGAGACGACCGACTTGTTGAAAAAAAAAAAAAAAAATATATATATATATATGTCGTGCCGAATATGTAAAACTGGTCAGTTAGCAAGAACTCATTTAAAATTAAGTCCTTTCTAAAATTTTCTCTTGTACGTTTAAAGATATATTTTTTTCATTAATGTTGATGTAAAAAAATTATAATTTTGCACCAAAAGGAACTTAGAAAACTTACCTAACCTTATCATAACAAGAATAATTTATTTTAGCCTAACCCAACTAAATATATTTTAGATTTGTTTATAATAATTTAATACTAAACAAACACAGTTAAACATATTTTTTTCGTTAGGTTCAGAATGATTTTGGCGAAATTATTGCATACACAAATTTTCACTTGTCCTATATGGCAAGATGAACGTTGCTATTTAAGCCAAGATCGCAAGTTCTGCCTATTCGGCACGACATATATATATATATATATATATATATATATATATATATATATATATATATATATATATTATATATATATATATATATATATATATATATATATATATATATATGCAATAAGATCACAGTAAACAGGTGATTTCAAAATATGCAAACAACCACTCTGAAAGAATAGAGAAATTCCAAGCGCTTTCGTGACTACTCACATTATCAAGGAGTGGTTGTTTTGCGTATATATATATATATATATATATATCAATAACAACACTGCAACTAGCCGAGGACTCGAACCCATGTCGTTTTGGCCCGCCTCATTACGAGCGAAAATCACATGACGCTCTAACGCACAGGAACACTCAGCCCTACAAAAATCACGCACCCCGCAGAGCTAGGTGTTTTACCGTGATCCGAGGACATACGGTGGTGTGAGTGCATCTGAATTAATTTCGTTCTACTCCCCGTTTGGTGTACTAGCCTCCACAGGTAGTATATATGTTATTATAACCACGGACCATATGTCCTCGAATCACGCTAAAACACCTAGCTCTGCTGGGTACATGATTCTTGTAGGGCTGAGTGGTCCTGTGGGTTAGAGCATCATGTGAATTTCGCTCAGCATTAGGCGGGCCAAAAGACATGGGTTCGAGTCCTCGGCTAGTCGCTGTGTTATTATTGAAATAGTTTCTACCAATCAACAGTTGATCCAGAATATTAGTACCGTTTTACCAGGAGCACGAGCCATTGATCCAGCCAATAGCACTCTCCTCGGTGCTCCTCTTGGGTCCAATGCCATCGATCTGATCCTAGGAAAAAAAGTCTCAGACCTCCGGACGATGGAAAGCAGGATGAAAGACATTGACACACACGATGCCTTCTACCTACTCACCAGGTGCCTGTCAACCCCAAAACTTACCTATTTTCTGAGATGCTCCCCAGCCTTCAGCAGTCCAAAACTCAAGGAATATGACTCTCTCCTGAAGGCCATGCTAGAGAGTGTATTTAACCTTTCCCTTGACGATGGACAGTGGTTGCAAGCCTCACTTCCGGTCAGGCTTGGAGGGCTAGGAGTACACAGGTCCTCCCAGATTGCTCTACCAGCTTTCCTATCCTCTTCCATTGCATCAAACGAGTTGATAAGACAAATTCTCCGACACCTCAGTGACTCAGCAGGAATAGAAGACCCTAGCTATGTCAGTGCCATCACCGAATGGGAGACTCTTGCTGCTCCAGCACCAAACCCTAGTGCAGCACTGGCTCACAAACAGTCAAGCTGGGATAGCCCAATTGCTGAAAAGGTGCTTGCCAACATGCTCAGGGCTGCAACATCAGATAGGGAGATTGCCCGTCTCCAGGCTGTGAGTGCACCTCACTCCGGGGACTTCCTCCAAACAGTTCCCATATCGGCAATGGGAACGCGACTCGACCCTAAGACCCTCCGTATTGCAGTGGCTCTGCGCCTTGCTGCCCCAATTCACACAGAATATATGTGTATTTGCGGCGAAGTGCAAGCAGACCAATACGGTCTACATGGTCTTAACTGTTCCAAAACCAAGGGCTGGCATGCAAGACACAATGAGGTCAACGACATCATTAAGAGAACCCTTGCTACAGCTGGATGCCCTGCCGAGAGGGAGCCACGATCACTTGCAGCAAACAATACCACAACCCAGCAAACCGCCCCGACGGGATCACCATCTATCCTTGGAAGAATGGCAAGCTCTTAGCATGGGACTATACCTGTGTGTCCACACTGGCTGACACCTATATCCATCACAGTGTGGGGCGACGGGGAGGAGCTGCTGACCACAGGGAGGAGTACAAGATCAGCAAGTACAGGGACATTAGCCAACAGTATCAATTTGTCCCAGTGGGATCAGAGACCTTGGGATCATGGGGAAAAAATGCCACACGTTTCCTTAAAGAATTGGGTTCCAGACTCATCGACACCACCAGGGACCCAAGGGCAGCCACTTTCATGTTCCAGCGCCTCAGCGTCGCCATCCAGAGGGGAAATGCTTGCTGCATACTTGGTTCACGTCCAGCCTCGGAGGAGCTGGAGGAAATTCATCATCTTTGATACATTGTGCCATTGTATTCATGTTTATGTTTTTTTCTGTAAATGTATTTTGTTTATTAATAAATGTTCACATAGAATATAAATATAGGGGGTGGTAGGAGAAGAAAATATTCAAACAGCTCCGGGGAGAACCTTGAGTTTTCCCTGAGGTACGTTTATTGTCTTCTCTGAGGATGAGGGTCCCCATTCCAGCCATAGAGGTGGTACTTCCCTATATTTAAAAAAAAAAAAAAAAAAATATATATATATATATATATATATATATTTATATATATATATATATATATATATATATATATATATTATATCTCGTCACAGTACCACCAAATTCTTATAATAAATCAATTATCTCTTGATTACAATTGATTCATCAACATAAATTATTTATATTCAGACTATAGCCAAACTATCAGGATAAATAAATTATATTATTGAGTTTACCAGCAAATTATTTATCCATGTATTTTAATAATCACAATAAATGAACCAGTTATAGAACCGAATTATATTAAGAATTATCCAAAAAATTAATAATTTAATTGCTACTCAAACTGATTTAATCTATAACAGAGTAATGGAGAGGAACAACGTCATGAAGAACAACACGGCGCAGAACACAGCCGCAGAGAACACTCCCGCAGCGCTGAACATCATGGGTAAGAACTCGAGTACAGAGGTTAACAACGCCGTAAAGAACACAGCCACCACGCAGCACGACGTGGAGAAGAACACCCAGGTGGAGAACACACTCGTGAAGGAGAACTTCAAACATTCGCTGGAGGACTGGCAGGAGACTATGGGAGAACTGCCTGAGGTGGACGAGACAGGTCACCTTCTCCTGCACCACCAACACCATTTAGATGATGCTGATGACGCTGCTGACGACGCTGCTGACAACTATGCTGTCGACGATGCTGAAATCGAAGATACTAAGTGTGGCTTGGGGCCCTTTAAACCAGCGTGGCTCCAGGTGCCTAACTAATATACTTCGCTTATCAATATATATATATATATATATATATATATATATATATATATATATATATATATTATATATATATATATATATATATATATATATATATATATATATATATATATATATATATATATATATATATATATATATATATTATTTATGGCGATATTGATCTCTTTATTATCTATGTAAATAAAACTTTCGTTTATTAAGTGAAATATTAATGTTTTGAGAGTAATAAATTATTGAGAGGGATGTTGGTGTGTCCAGGTGCTGGCCAGGAAGGAGGTGTACATGATAGTGTTCAGTGTGGTGGGTCTCACACAAGGTATCTTCTTCACCTACATGGTCGCTGTTCTCTCTACCATAGAGAAGAGGTTTAAGTTTACCAGCAAAGAAACTGGTGAGTATAACGTGAGTATATCGCACCTTAGAGAGGTGCTTGTGAGTATAATCAAGTATAATCACACCTTAGAGAACTGTGATGTGTTGCTGAGTATAACGCTAGTACATGACACCTTTAAGAGGCGTTGAGGAGTATAACCTAGTATATCACACCTTGTAGAGGTGCTGGTGAGTATATCAGATCTTAGAGAGGTGGTAACTGCTGCAGGCAGTAATCACTTTTGTCTCCCTCAGGAACCATCCTTGCCGGGAACGATGTGTCTCAGATCATCCTCTCCATCCTTCTGGGTTACTACGGCAACTACGGCCACCGCCCACGCTGGGTGGCCATGGGCGTGTTCTTCGCCGCCCTTTCTGGCTTTCTGGCCGCACTCCCGCACTTCATCTACGGTCCGGGCCAGGAAGCCATCGCTGCCGCAGCCGCCGCCGGAGCCGGGCCACTAGATACCTCCATTCTCCTGGGTAACCTCACCACACCAACCACCAGTTAGTATACAGTAGATAGAGTTCACCCCACGCTCCCACAATTACATATAATAAAAACAATTGCAATCTTTAGTTCAATGCTTTTATTTATATTCTAACTACTACCCTCGGTACATATATTCTTACAGTTCTCTACTATAATCTTTACCACATTCCATTTTCTCCTCCTGCTTATCCTCTGTGCCACAGAAAAGGAGGAGATGTGTCACTTCCAACCTGAGGACGTGTGTGAGGAAGCTGAGAACAGCGGGCAGTCTTACATGGGTCCCCTCGTTCTTTTCTTCATCTCGCAGTTCTTCTTCGGTGTCACCCTCAGCATCTTCTACAACCTCGGCATCACCTACATGGACGACAACATCAACAAGAAGGCTTATCCCATCTACTACTGTGAGTGAAAAAAGATAAAAGCTATTCATCTGTCCATCTGCTTATGTATAATCGCTGTTAGCCAGTAATGGAATCTTGCACTTCGAGGGTACAAGAGTTACTTCGAGTGACAGCAGAGATTCCCGAGGTCCTCGCACATGTCTCCTTGATAATCTTGTTAGGAAGCATTGATCCTTCCTCGACTTACGTAAATCTATTATCACTACAGCTGCAACTCTCACCCTTCATAATACATTACCTAAATGGTGGCATGATAGTTCCATAAACAGATTCCTCCATCTAGGTTCCATCTACGTCTTGCACTAGTTGAGACCACCACAATCCAAGCTATGATCCTTATATCAAAGTTGGTTCAACAATAGTTAGGGCCGCCCACAGAGAAATCTTTACATTCTGAGGCTAAGCTAACAAGGACACTGATTCGATCTTTAATACTCCTTACACAATGTGGCTCCTATTGCCAACACAGGTTTTGCTCTGTGTAGAGCGAAACGTTATTCAGTATAATATTTTTCAGCAATGTGTGTGTTTTGACTTCCTTACATAATACTTATATTTTGACAAAAAGACGAGATTCTCATTTTATTTCTTCTCTAGACGATGTTTCGGTCCTGTATAGAAGACCCCAGTAATTCTAAAGAGCTATACTAGCCTGGCTTTAGCAGTTCCCAGTATACTCGCTCCTGTGGAAAGGAGACTCAACGTAACGTCCATGGTGACTTGCGCTTGTTTCTTCTTGTGTTTCAGCCTTGGCCTTCATGCTGAGGATCATGGGTCCTGTGCTTGGGTACTTCGTAGGAGGCAAGTGTCTTTCCGTGTGGATTGATCCGTCTCTCCAGCCCAACCTCACGAGGAAGGACCCGCGCTGGTACGGAGCTTGGTGGATAGGTACGATCTCCAGACTGCTGTTAATTGGGGAAAAAATAATAATTATGCATCTGTGGAGATGAATCAGAGTAGTTACTAAATGATTTTTTATATTATATATGCAAAAATGTTATTATAAAGCTTACTCTGTGTACTTTGGATTATTATTATTATTTTCAAGAACAATAATAAATTTGTCGAGTTAGGCATAAGAATTACAAACTGGGCATCTACAGAGCAGACTGAATTGTTTGCAATCCTAATGGGGCTAAAGCTAACTTATGACACTAAGCTTTGACTCTATCATCATTACTGATTCTATGTCGTCGCTGAAGGCTCTTGACTCATATAATGAATCTAATCTAAATCTACAGCAATGGTAGTAGTAGTAGTAGTAGCAACAGTAGTATATTCATTCTTACTATCATGATTATTATACTATATTCATAGGGAACAGCGCCTGTTAGTCATACAGCACCTAGAGAGTGGCATGTAATCTAACTAGATCCGAGGAAGGATGGCTAGCTCCAATTTCTAGGAACAAGTTTCCTCATCCAACGTCAAGGTTCACCCTCCCCCTCCCCTTTCTTGAAGGGAGGGCGTCAAGGTACATCTCTCTCCCCCTTCCTGAAAGGAGGTAGCAGTACACTTTCAATACAGTCGCACCAACATTACATATATAACCACATATTATTACTGTTCAGGCTTCCTGGTGATTGGCTTCGGTCTGCTCGTGACGGGAAATTTTTTGGTGTTATTCCCGCGGAAGCTGCCGGAGACGCTGAGAAGAGAACATAAAAGGGCGGTGAGGCTGGCTGAGAGGGAACAGAAGACAGGGGGCAAGAGAAATGTGGAGTTCTTCTCCTCACTGGCCAAGACAAAGAGCAAGGAGGAGAAGCCCACACTCAGAAGTAAGATCATCGCCTCCTTATTCTCCTCCATAAGCATTTGATTAATCTAGCTCATACTTTACGTTTTTGAGTTGTTCTGTATTAGGAGCACTGTAGTAACACTAACACTACAGTAACACTGTAGTAAACATGCTTGCTTGTCTGCTTTCTTATGTAACAGGCCTTTATCTATCTGTCTACCTCCCTGTATGTCTGCTTGTCTTTCCCTCTGCCTCCATGTTCTGCCTCACTCCTGATTCACAACACTCCCTGCAACGTTCACTTTCTCTGGAAAGTGAACGTATTGTTGCAAATTCTGGCTTATGTTATGTTTTCCATACTAAAACTATGTTTGATATCTTCGCTATATATCCTGACTGTGAGACGACTGAGACAGTTTTTTTAAGCATTTTTTTTTTGACTGGTGTATCTTACTAGTTTACATAAAGCTGAGAACAAAATACTGCACAGATCCGCTAATGTGGTATTTTACCTCATATCTTGCCTCTTATCCTTGCGTTATTTTGAGAGTAATGTTTTTGAGAGTATTGTAATGTTGGCAAAATTACGTTATAAGTTTTTTTTTACTAAACCCGTGTGGGTCATTCATGAAGGCTCGATCTTCCGTCTGAAAATCTCAGTTTCTTGTATGACCTCTCAGATTGTTGGTGGCTGCACAGCTTTAGGACCCGATGCCTTCGGAGGCCCTGACCAATACAGTTAATGTGTCACTCTTTACAGAGTCCTCCAAACAACACTGTTGATGTTCGTAGCTCAGTATTATATCAGGTAATCGTTTGCGTCTCGTCCCCCAGACCTGCTGAAGGCACTGAAGCGGCTCTTCACGAACAAGATCTGGGTTGGGAACCTCTTCAACACAAGCGTCTACGTGCTGGGAGTGTCAGGTTATTGGAACTTTAAGCCCAAGTATCTGGAGACTCAGTTCCGACAGTCTCCCACCACCGCCAGTTACTACACAGGTAGGTGTTTCCATGCGCTACTAAGTTACTCTCTTACACAAATAACCTGCACATAGGAGAGAGGAGCTTACGAAGACGTTTCGGTTCGACTTAGACCATTGGCAAAGTCACTTTGTAAATGGTCCAAGCCGGACCGAAACGTCGTCGTAAACTCTTCTCTCTTATGTGCGGGTTATTTGTGTGTTGTTCCAGTCACGGTATTGTTTTTTTTTCTTATTTATGGACTCTCTTACACCATCTCTTTCCCCTCTTCCACCTCCTCCTCCTCCTCATCCTCTTACTCCTTTCATCAGTTTTCATCCTCCAGGATGTCAGTTCTGTTTCCAAAAGGCTTACCTGTGGGTTCGCCACTGGTCTCGATGGCCCCATACTAACTCCTGTGCCTTCCTCTCGGCAGGTCTAGCTAGCTTCGTGTCACTGGTGTTTGGCACTGGTCTTGGAGGTGCCGTACTGAGGTGGGCTCATCCAGGGCCAAGGTTCGTCACTGGTTACAACATCTTCATCACACTGCTGACGTGTGCCAGCTACATCATCCTCTCCTTCGTCGGCTGTCCAAGACTCGACGTACTCGGCCCCGTGGACGGGTGAGCTAGCGAACACATACACAATACTTAACAGTAAAGTATAGGGGAAGGGGGTGCAAAAAATTTTGAGGTCCATCATATCGTAAGGTCTGAAACTCTAGGTGAATTAACGTATACGTCAGGCCAGCGGTGCTCCTGGTGGTGTGTCGCGTCGTAACTGAAACAGAAAATTAAGAGAAAACCAGAAGACAAATCGCTCAGCCCATAGTGGGTATTTGTGAGTTTTGTTTTCAGTCACGGTATTGTTCCAACCACGGTATTGTTCAAACGACGGTGTTGTTCCAGTGACTGTATTGTTCCAACCACGGAGTTGTTCCAACGACGGTATTGTTCCAACCACGGTATTGTTCCAGTCACGGTATTGTTCCAGCCAACTTCGTTGCTCCACCCACGGCTCCAGTTAAGATATTATGATATTTTTTTGTCTTAATTAGATAAACATTAATATCCTATGAGAGAACTTGGTGGATAATGAAGTAACTCATTTATGCTCGGCTTTGACCACCTCCGGTCATCACAGTATATACAACTAACATTGCAAACACCAGTTATGGCAATGTCTCTGGAATTTTGGGTAAGACGAGAACAAAATAAAACCACAAAGGGGTTGTACTCATCTTTTGATGTTGACGGCTCTAGATCCACTCACAGCCTCTCTCGAGGGTTCTATCCTCGAAGAGCCGTCTAAATACCCACCAAGGCTGTGTGAAAAGTGTGTATATATTGTTAGCACATGTTTATAGATTGCAGGTGCCACTGTTTCATGTTTTAACACACGCAAGGTCGTGGGTGAAATATTACCTGGTTGTGGGCGATGGCCCGCTTATGACGACCTCGAAGTGGTCAGTCCTATTCATTTATCAACCTTGACATCCAAAAAATGGACAGGTGTGAATTGTTCTGAAATTCAATGCTTTATTGTTGGAGCGAAGTTCAAGAAGTGCCTCTGCCAGTCCTTCAGGATCTTCTGGCACATCAACAATTTCACACTTGAAGGGATTCACAACCCAACCAAGATCTGGAAAGTAATCAGAGAACCACTCTCTGAGTTTGGTAAGATGCCCTATAACTGCAAGCAAAGATAATTACTGATAGCGAGATAGGTCACTAGGCCAAAAGTTAGGTGATGATGTGTCAACAATGGTACATACGGCTGTCGTGCCGGCTCCTGACACTCACGGCTGCTAACACTCACGGTGTTGCCAGCCGTTGCAGTTCTTATCCGTTTTACATCACTGCCAATTTAAGAAATGGCCCCTACAAATTAGATTTTTCGTTTTATTGAGAAATTATAAATTATTTGTTTGAAAGAAAATATAACTTTCGTAATTTGCATCGTTTATTAAATAATAAATTTCTATGTAATTTTATATACAAGCCTTCATTACCCCCCTAAATTTTCATTTTTACAACATTTGGGGTAATTTACCCCAGTTCCCCGACCCCTACCCTAGTGGTACTTGCTCCACCCGTTCGAGCAACGCATGCGACGTTAACCACGAATGTTTCTGCGTCCGGCTAAGCTGGCCACTTTGTCACACAAGCGTTCACTCGTCAAATGTCTCGTTCTCGACTGACATTTCTCTACTGAACATAACTAGAAGTCCGTAACAATTCACGACAGGAAGGACTGACAGGTGCTAGTGCGCAGTTCTTCCTGGAGATTGTCAGTGCAAATGGAAAACGCATAAGTAACTGGCCACGAAATGCTTCTACCTATCGACACAAGGTGGCATGGATGGTTCGTCACATATTACCACGCCGAGGACTCACTGCAATCTACCCTTCCATCCACTGCAATCTACCCTTCCACCCACTGCAATCTACCCTTCCATCCACTGCAATCTACCCTTCCATCCACTGCAATCTACCCTTCCATTCACTGCAATCTACCCTTCCATCCACTGCAATCTATCCTTCCATCCACTGCAATCTACCCTTCAAGGGATGTTCTGCTGACTTGTAGTCTACAGACGTTCGATACCAGCATTTGCCATTGGCTACAGTCAAGGATTACTGTTTCCTTCAGATAATTAGCCTCAAGTTCGAGGCTAATTGTCTTGATTTTTTTAATGGTCATGAGAAGCTACAGTTCCCACAGGCTAAGACATGAGTATACAATCGAGCAGAGACTCGTAAGTCTTGTGACGCCGTGACATACATATCTGATCTATGTTCAGTTTGCAATATTGCTTAGTGATGGACGCGTGAAGTTGAGCTGTTGTTTGTCGTACATTCAGTCTTCATCTCCAGATGTCGGTGAATAAAAGGTCAACAGCCCTTTACAGGAGGCGTCTGCCCCAAGGGGGCATCTTTACCCAGGGGGCATCTTTCCCAGGGGGGCATCCATGTCCCTGGGTAGGAGAAATAATAATTTTCTCCACAATCTAGAGCTAGTATGAAGGATAAACGCTATTATTTTGTGTACTATTATTTTATAAGACAATATAAGAAACTAACAGTGTCCCCCCCCTCTCTCTCTCTCTCTCCTGGTGTCTACCGACCTCTCCCTGGTGTCTACCGACCTCTCCCTGGTGTCCTCCGACCTCCAGATCACCTCCGCCAGGGTGCTCGTCGGAGTGCGGGTGCTCAGAGAGGTATTCACCGATGTGTAGCCTCGACAACTTTACACTTTACTACTCTCCTTGCTACGCTGGCTGCCTCACTGTCAACACCACCGCCAGCCCAATAGTAAGTCATGCTTCTCTCTCCCTCTCTCTCTCTCTCTCTCTTTCTCTCTCACCTGCTTCTCTCACTCTTCCCTGTTTTTCACACTTTCACCTGTGTCTTATTCTCCAAGACTGAGACACAGGTGTTACTGAGTAAAGGTTTCCAAATTGAACTACGTTTTTGGGTTGTATATTCAGGTGTCTGTATACAGCTGTGTTGTATTTACATGAGTATGAAGAGTGTCAGTGTATACAGCTGTGTGTTGTATTTACAGGAGTACGGCGAGTGTCAGTGTATAGAGAATCTGGTGACCAACACCAGTCATACACCTCTCTCCTTGTTCCCTGACAACTCTTATTTCACCAACAACACTGACAACACTGACAACATAGCTCAGTATAAGGTAAGATGTCTTAATGTTAGTAGAATTACCCACAATATGTTAGGTAAAAAGGACTCTCTCTCTCTCTCTCTCTCTCTCTCTCTCTCTCTCTCTCTCTCTCTCTCTCTCTCTCTCTCTCTCTCTCTCTCTCTCTCTCTCTCTCTCTCTCTCTCTCTCTCTCTCTCTCCGTCTTTGTCATTAATTGTGTGTTATTTATAGTTACTTTTATTACTTTTACTATTATTACCCTAATTATTATTATTATTATAATAGTGTTTATTATTATTATATTATTATTATTATTATTTATTATTATTATTATTATTATTATTATTATTATTTATTATTATTATTATTATTGCTATTATTATTGTTATTTATTATTATTAGTGTTATTATTATTATTATTATTATTATTATTATTATTATTATTATTATTATTATTATTATTTATTATTATTATCATTATTATTATTGCTGCTGCTACTACTACTAATAATTCTGCTTATACTACTACTACTACCACCACCATTACTACTACTGCTACTACTATTAATACCATTGCTACCACTACCACCACTACTAATATTACTACTACAACTAATATACTATTAGTAATACTACTACTACAACTACTACTACAACAACAACAACAACTACTACTACTACTACCACAAGTACTACTACTACAACTACTACTACAACTACTACTGCTACAACTACTACTACTACTACTACCACAAGTACTACTACTACAACTACTACTACAACTACTACTGCTACAACTACTACTACAACTACAACTACTACTACTACTTCTACTAATCTAGTACTATTATTACTACTACCGTCACTACGGCTACTACTACTTCTACTAATCTAATACTATTATTACTATTACTACCACTACTACTACAACCACTACTAGTAAGATAACTGTTGACTACCTTCAGGGCTGGGGACGGAGCGGGTACTGCCCTGAACCTTGCAATAAGTTCATCTATTATATCGTCATCCAGATGGTGATCAAGACTGTGGCATCCACTGGTAGAGTGGGGAGTAACCTCATCCATCTCAGGTAGATAACTATGGAGGGTCCTCTTAGATAACTGTGGAGGGTCCTCTTAGATAACTGTGGAGGGTCCTCTTAGATAACTGTGGAGGGTCCTCTTAGATAAGAACACTTTCCTGCATAACGATATAACATAACAATGAGAGGTACTTATCTTTTAACAGCACGATCTCCAGCAGCTTCTTCCTGGAACTGCCCTCGATGTTCCTCAATGTTGCGTCCACATTGGCTGAGGACAGCGAGTAATCTGGGTTAACTCTGACTCATTGTATGTATTCCAGTGTGTCAATTTTACTTGCGTCACAGTGTTGGTTACGCTTGTGTATTCTAAAACTCCCTATACTGTTCTGCTGCTGCGGAATTGATAAAAGAGAGATTAGATAAGACTGACCCCTCGGTAACACCGCACACGTTGTCTTGATAGTAAGAATGAAGAGATGTCACTCTGGGCATGTTGCACTGGTGTTTGCCACAACACGTCGGGTATGTTACTGCACAATCACACCGGTTACACATTACTGTCACTCACTGTCTCTCGTTTATGAGTTTCGTGGGATTATCCACAGTAGGAAACAGTTAAATAACACTGTATTTTACTTCAGCACTCCCAATGTTCACTCGAGAAAGGGACACGGAGACGCTAGTAATCACTTCGTGATTAGTTCTACCGCGAATTTACTGACTCGTATTTGTCACTTGAGTAATTCCTAGTGTCTTTAGAGATTGTCAAAACAAGTCTATGAACGCGCAGCCACTGCTGTCTCTATATTCTTTAGCGGGAGAGAAGTGATGCTCTCTAAGACATGTTCCAGTTCGTTCTTTGTGGCAGTCTGACCTCCTTGGGCGCCGCCATCCGCGTCCCACTAAGGAAACGCTAACTTCAGCTTCACAGACATTCATTGCTAGCTTCTGCAACAGACTTCGTCCTAGAATCCCTGTTTCTTGGTATCCTCGGCGGGTTTAAAGAGCCATGATACCCCTAGCTTGTTGATCAAGTACGGGTGGATTTTAGTCAAATTTTTACTGCTATAGGGAAATAGCAGCCCCTCTATGCTTCCCTTAGGCTTCCCCTAGGCTTCCCTTAGGCTTCCCCTCTTCTTTCCTAAACTTCCATTGGTATGTACTAGTGGCCAGATAGTCTAGTAAAAGAGGTGTGGCCTGGCGAATCCTTGTGTATCATATGATCTTGATAAGTGTTGTATGGGAATTGTGAAGTTATTCGGTTTACAGCCTCTGAGAGGGGTTCTAAATTTCATAAACAGGAGATTTTTCTCCACAATAACCTCATCCGTCTCACGTAGATATATTAACATGCATGATGTTACATATTACTGTGTATCCCTCGTGAGTCTGCGTTACTGTGTATCCCTAGTGAGTCTGTTACTGTGTATCCCTGGTATGTCTGCGTTACTGTGTACCCCTGGTGAGTCTGTGTTACTTTGTATCCCTAGTATGTCTGTATTACTGCGTATCCCTGGTATGTCTGTGTTACTGTGTATCCCTGGTATGTCTGTGTTACTGTGTATCCCTGGCATGTCTGTGTTACTGTGTATCCCTGGTGAGTCTGTGTTACTGTGTATCCCTGGTATGTCTGTGTTACTGTGCATCCCTGGCATGTCTGTGTTACTGTGTATCCCTGGTGAGTCTGTGTTACTGTGTATCCCTGGTGAGTCTGTGTTACTGTGTATCCCTGGTGAGTCTGTGTTACTGTGTATCCCTGGTTTGTCTGTGTTACTGTGTAGCCCTAGTATGTCTGTGTTACTGTGTATCCCTGGTGAGTGTTACTGTGTATACCTGGTAAATTTCCTATATTACTGTGTATCCCTGAAAGATTTCCTATATTACTGTGTATCCCTGAAAGATTTCCTATATTACTGTGTATCCCTGGCAGGTCTGTGGCAGACGAGGACAAGGGACTGGCACTTGGCACTCTCAATGTGTTCCTCAGTGTGTTTGCTTTCATACCGGCACCCATCATGATGGGTGCCATAATAGGTAAGTAGAGAAAGTGAGAGAGAGAGAGAGAGAGAGAGAGAGAGAGAGAGAGATAGTTAGAGAGATAGTTATATATATATATATATATATATATATATATATATATATATATATATATATTAAATATATATATATATATATATATATATATATATATATAAATATATATATATATATATATATCCTTGTTGCAGACACTGATGGTTCATATATACCCTTGTTGCAGACACTGATGGTTTATATATACCCTTGTACACTGATGGTTCATATATACCCATGTTGCAGACTCTGCGTGTTTGGTGTGGGATAATAAGTGTGGTCGGTCTGGCAACTGTTGGCTTTACGACACTGATAAATTCAGATTAATCTTACATCTGGTGCCTGCAGGTACGTATATACATTGCATATATATCGACATGTATATGTCTCAGTGTGTTTGCAGTGAAAATTTAACAATGTTCCAGGCATTAAGATAAGATTTTTCTTCGGATTTTTAACGCTGGAGGGTGAGCCTCCCAGGATAACCCAAGTTACTGTGTCATCGAGCACTGTCTGTATTATTTCTACTGGGATCCTTTAATCTTATCCACCCAGGATGCGACCTACACCAGTCGACTAACACCCAGGTACCTACTTGCTTGCTAGGTGAACAGGGACAGCAGGTGTAAGGAAACATGCCCAGTGTTTCCACCCGGCCGGGGACTGAACCACGGACACTGTGTGAGGTGAGGGCGTTACCTACTAGGCCACGGGAAACCGAAAAATATTCTGACTAGTGGTAAACAGGTGACCTGCAGCCTTAATGACTCTACTGTAGTAGATAGGCTTTAAACCTCATTAACCATCCTAAGACCTTAAGTAGCCATCTGATATTTTTTTTTCTTTCTTCTTCCTTCAACTTAGTTTTTAATTGACTCATAACAAGACAATGTCTCATAATATATTCGGCTTCAACTTTTCATGTGTAGTGTACGATAACCAGGAGCACATGCTAGCAACACTGAGATGTGCACTTGTCCTGTGATGTAATGGTTTAGAAAACCGATAAGTTGAAGAATGAGACACTTGTGCAACATTTGGGAATCTTAACTGTGGCTTCTTCAGTCCAATACGGAGAAGAACGGTGGAAGATGAGGAGGAGTTTGAGGTAACCAGTCCCTATATGCGGGTTATTTGCGTATTGTTCCAGTCACAGTATTGTGCCTTTTTGTTCTTTGTATATACACCTGTAGCTAAATGGTTATAACTATGACAGGTAAGCCAGCGGAAGGCTTTGGTCAGATGACCGAAAGCTCCAACGGCGGGTCATCATCTGACTAAGACCCGCGTCAGGAAATACTTGTCCTGTTTCCTGACGAACCTTACCTAACCTAACCTATACATCAATGTCCTTTCATCCTAGTTATTAATGTTATTATTATTGAACGTAATGGAACCTTGAAGGACTAGTGTTCTTGAGAGTCATCAGTAGTCACTTCAAATTTTTCACACACTTATGCATGCGCATGCACTTAACCATTCACCTTGCGCAATCGCTTATCATTCATGCATGAACACGCACTCTTCATCAAGCATATTTGTCACTCATGCGTCTCGCTCTTTTTCCAGCCTTCATCTTCCTCTCGGTGTTCGGAGACCTGGTCGTCTTCTACTACAGTCGTCAGCTAGACCTCTACGGTGACCGGGACGACGATAAGGTCCTGGAGAAGACCCTGGGTCGTGATGACGACAAGGAGGATCAGAAGGTAGCCAAGGACGGTGAGAAACCTCCTATAGATGCTTAGATACCCTATCAAACAGAAGATCAGATGTTCATTTGGACGATAAGAAGATTGTCATGGGGTCTTTTATGCTCGACAAGAACGATCAGATGCTCAACATAGACGATCAGAAACCTCCAGAGGAAAATTAGATTCTTTATCTAACGAACGAATAGATCCTCATTTGTTCTATAAGAAACTACCAACGAAAGATTACATACTCTTTTAAAATGATCAGATGCTCACCATAGACGATCAGCTACTCCCTAAGGAACCTTAGATACAATATCCGACGGAAGATCAGATGTTCATTTGGACGATAATAAATAAAAAACCGGAATAAACTGGTTCTATATGATAAACACAGAATCAGAAATTAAAAACTTTATTCAGAGAACATCTCGCCGGCACAGTAGGCGTTTTTAATCCTGCTGTTCAGGCAAAACATTCTCTGAATATAAATTTTGGGTTACTGCTTTGTTGTGAATTCTGACGCTGACAGAGAGAGCAAATGTTTCATTTTGGGAATATTGTGAATACGAATTATGGCTGGAAGTTGAGTGACTTCCTTTATAAGAGAGAAAACAACTATTTCCAAGACACTCAAGGTGACCAGGAGACCTCCGTCATGTCTCCAGGACCTCAAGGTCAACCAGAAGACCGTCACGTCTCCAGGACCATCAAGGTCAACCAAGAGACCTCCGTCACGTCTCCAGGACCCTCAAGGTCAACCAAGAGACTCCCGTCATTTCTCCAGGGCCCTCAAGGTCAATCAGGATACCTCCATTATGTCTCCAGTACCTCAAGGTCAACCAGGAGACCTCCATCACGTTTTTAGAGCCCTCAAGGTCAACCAGGAGACCTCCGTCACTTCTCCAAGACCCCCAGGGATCCTTATATTACGTTCTTAGTGGGGGTTGCATGACCTTGCCTACGAATTTAGCATTTATATATATATATATATATATATATATATATATAATATATATATATATATATATATATATATATATATATATATATATATATATATATATATATATATAATATATATATATATATATATATATATATATATATATATATATATATATATATATATATATATATATATATATATATATTAAATTTTGGAGCGTTTCAACACTTGCTGTTAGCAGGAGAGCTTACTTTAGTTCATCTTAGACACAGGTGCAACTAGTAAAACACTTTCTTCGCTCCTGGTGAGCGAAATGTAGCAGCAGTAGATGTTTCGTTGCACATGTGTACATTGAGCCAACATAACGGTAGTCTTGACTGGTTAGTCAATAGAGTTTAGAGTCTATCGACTGAGTCGTTAAGGCTGCATGTCACCTATTTACCACCAGTCAAGAATACTTTAATACCCAAAGTATGAATTAAAGTAACCTGTCAACATGTATACACTGGAAGACATACACCTCACCCATGTTTATCTTTGTATTCTTGCAACGACATTCAATCGTCTGAAAATTCATTTGTTGCCCTTTAAGGATTAGAATGGCATATAGTTACGTCAATTTTTATTAGGCTTATATTTTATTTCAAACTTAAATTTACGAACCTGCTTAACATATTATTTAAAAATATCGCAATAAAGAATAACTTAATACACATAACCTAACAAAGAATTTGCATAATTATCTCTATTCTTTATGATTAGGAAAAATTTTGAGGTGATACTAATTTTTTGTAGTTTGCAAATTTAAATAATAACTTTTGGATAAAATATATATAGATTATTACTACTATAAATCGCTAAGAAATATATTCTTGATCAGTGATGACCAGGTTCCTGCAGCCTTCATGACCTTCCTGAAGTAGATAAACGTAATAAACGATAACTCGGGGTCTCCTGCGAGTGAAACATCCTGTAGATACATAATACACCTGGAAGGAGAGCTACAGTGAGGCGAGGGAAATCCTTGTGTCATTGGAAGCGCACAACACTCACACTGGTCAGCTATGTTGAAGTGTACTATGGCTACTGCAACTTTCACATGACGTGTGGTGCCAGGGCTTGGCCAAGGCTCAAATCATTTACCTACATATTACAGGGATAATTTTGGCAGTGGAATTGTGCAAGCATGGCACCCCATGCTCGTACAACCTGGAGGCAGGAGCCTGTAATCAGCGTCAGTCCCTTCAGCTGCAGGGTTGCATGTATGGAGGTTTGCATCGTTACACGGCCACTTTTCTCGCCCTGCACACTGACAGCTCCTACACCGTCTTCCTTGACTTTGTAGCAGGATTTGGCAGTTAACCCACATGTAATCATTAGTAAACGTGTCTAAATGTGTGTAGGAGGAGGTGCTCCTGTGCTGGATCAAATTCTAGTGTCCATATGAGTCTTGTGTGTTGTTCCAAGAAAACAGAAGTGTAACTAAAGACTTTGAATTAGGAACGGCACTGAGGTGTCCTCAATCCCACCTTAATAAATATTCTAATTAATGCTTTAAAAGTATACTCTGCTAATGCAGCCCGATTATTGCATGATTAACTATCCTGGTGAGACAGTGATTCAAACCAGAGCATTCTCCATCACCCAAAATATCATTGAGTATGAACTCAAATTAAGTTGCAATAATTACGTGAATAAAGAGAAGGGTAGACGAGGGGCTCGAACCGCCGTCCTTAAATTGACAATCCGACGCTCTACCGTCTAGGTTAAACACACACACACACACACACACACACACACACACACATACACACACACACACACACCACACACACACACACACACACACACACACACACACACACACACACACACACACACACACACACACACACACACACACACACACACACACAATATATATATATATCTATATATAATATATATATATATATATATATATATATATATATATTATATATATATATATATATATATATTGCACGTGAGTACATATTACTGATGTATGATGAGTACCAACCTGTTATAAGAACATAAGAACGAAGGAACACTGCAGCAGGCCTACTGACCCATGCGAGGCAGGTCCAAGTCTCCTACCGGCTTAAGCCAATGCACCCAACCTAGTCAGGTCAGGTCACATTGACTTAAGGGAGGAACACGGCAACCGTCCTGGTAGCACAAGCTATCAGGTCCAACTCACACCCACCCACATCCACTCATGTATTTATCCAACCTATTTTTAAAGCTACACAACGTTCTAGCCTCTATAACTGTACTTGGGAGTTTGTTCCACTCATCCACAACTCTATTACCAAACCAGTACTTTCCTATATCCTTCCTGAATCTGAATTTTTCTAACTTAAAACCATTGCTGCGAGTCCTGTCTAGGCTAGATATTTTCAGCACACTATTTACATCCCCTTTATTTATTCCTGTCTTCCATTTATACACCTCAATCATATCCCCCCTAATTCTACGTCTTTCTAGAGAGTGAAGATTCAAGGCCCTTAGTCTATCCTCATAGGGAAGGTTTCTGATACATGGGATCAACTTTCTCATCCTCCTTTGTACATTTTCCAGAGCATTTATATCCATTCTGTAATACGGTGACCAAAACTGTGCAGCATAATATAAATGAGGCCTAACCAAGGATGTATAGAGTTGAAGAACAACCTGAGGACTCCTATTATTTATGCTTCTTGATATAAAGCCAAGGATTCTATTAGCTTTATTGCGAACACTTATGCACTGTTGTCTTGGTTTTAGATTACTGCTAACCAGAACGCCTAAATCTTTTTCGCAATCCGTAATATTAAGATCTACATTATTTAGTTTATATGTGGCATGGTTATTGTCCTGTCCAACATTTAGAACTTTGCATTTGTCTATATTAAATTGCATCTGCCACTTCTCCGACCACTGCATCAGTCTACTCAAATCTTCCTGGAGTGCTCTAATGTCCTCGTCAGAATGAATTCGACGGCCTATTTTGGTGTCATCGGCAAACTTGCTGATGTCGCTCTTTATGCCCTCATCTAGTGTCGTTTATGTAGATTGTGAACAGCAGGGGGCCCAACACTGACCCTGTGGAATTACCGCTCGTGAGCTTCCCCACTCTGATTTTCTCCCATTTATGCAGACTCTGCTGCCTATTTGTCAACCATGCCTCTATCCAGGAAAAAATTTCTCCTCCTATTCCATGTGCCTTAATTTTCCTCAATAGTCTGATGTGGGACCCTGTCAAAAGCCTTACTGAAGTCCATATACACAATATCATATTCATTACCATAATCTACCTCCTCAAATACCTTAGTGAAAAAAGTTAACAAATTCGTAAGGCAGGAACGCCCCTTTGTAAAACCATGCTGAGATTCGTTGATTAATTTATGCTTTTCAAGGTGGCTACGAACTGCCTCGGCAATTATTGATTCCATAAATTTTCCCACTATGGAGGTTAGGCTTATTGGTCTATAGTTCGAAGCTAAGGACCTGTCACCTGCTTTGAAAATAGGTATCACATTTGCCATTTTCCACTTATCTGGCACCATGCCAGTTTGTAGTGATATGTTGAAAAGATTAGCCAAAGTTTGCTAAGCTCCTCTTTACATTCCTTTAGAACCCTGCATACAGTTCATCAGGGCCTGGGGATTTGTTAGGTTTTAATTTATCTATTTGCCTAAGGACCATGTCACTTGTGACCCTAATCGTGCATAGTTTATTATCGTCCTGTTCCACATAATTTATTATTTCTGGAATATCGCTGGTATCCTCCTGTGTAAAAACTGAGAGGAAGTATGTGTTAAAACTTCTACACATTTCCTTATCACTGTCAGTGAGCTGACCCGAGGAACTTTTGAGTGGGCCTATCTTGTCCCTGATCTTACTTCTGTATACCTGAAAGAATCCTTTTGGGTTAGTCTTCGAATCTCTTGCAACTTTAACCTCATAATCTCTTTTTGCTTTTCTAATTCAGTCATAACACTTCCTTTACAATATATTCGATCGCTTTTCAAAATAATTTTTATGTTTTTATAATTCTAAATATACAATCTGAATGGTAATTAATTCATATTTGCATTCATAAATCTACTTTTATGTTGATGCACAGAAAATACCGGCAATTAATTTTGTCAACCAATCACCATCGTCGTTACGAGCTGCGCTAATTTCTCCTTTGTTTACAAAGTCTGAGTTGCCAGATATAATTCTGCTCAGGAGAGAGAGTAGAAGAACTTTTTTCCGCAATAATACAACTGAACTTAAGAAATCGTAATGACACGATTGCAAATAAACCATACCCCCGGCCGGGATTGAACCCGCGGTCATAGAGTCTCAAAACTCCAGCCCGTCGCGCTAGCCACTAGACCAGCTAGCCACAATAAGATTCATCCAACTAGGTATATTTCTACACCATAGGAAAGTTAGCACAGGCTAACTGGCTAGCTGGTCTAGTGGCTAGCGCGACGGGCTGGAGTTTTGAGACTCTATGACCGCGGGTTCAATCCCGGCCGGGGTATGGTTTAATACAACTGAAATAATATAGATGAGGACAGAACTTGATATATCTCAAGCATCAGAGATAGTGTCACTAAAAGGAATGTTCATATTGGTGTTAATATACTGAGGCAAATCCTTGCACACACGATCTCCAAACTTGCTTCACTACAAGTTCTCCTCCAGATGAAGTATGGAAACTGGAACTGACTTCCCAATGAATCAGAAACATAATTTATGTCAGGATAACAGCGACACTTCCCTGCACCATGGCGAGCTACCTCTTTCCAAATTACTATTCTTCATCTAGGCCAACACTTCGTCTTAATTATTCGAGCAACATACTATAGGTTATATTCATGCCTCAGTCACACAGCACTTACTCTCTTCCAGAAATTATGTAAGTTGATGACTGTCCATCAACCCACTGGTGCAGCTGGTAAAACACTGTTGTCATGCATGACCATTTCTCTCATGAACCACCTAGAGCACGCATGAGCAACTACGCTGCCACTCTTCAAACACAGCTCCTTGCTAGATTCCTTCCACTCAAATGTGTTCATGTATCCAAAGTTAATACCTTAAATGTAAGTGATATTTTATTATTCTTATATGGTCTTAACTTCCTAAATGTCAACTGTGTCATGCTGGTGTTTAATTAGTTTAATATGTTTATTATGCACCCCATACCCATCCTGTGGGCGGTAGTTACCCCATACCCATCCTGTGGGCGGTAGTTACCCTATACCCATCCTGTGGGCGGTAGTTACCCCATACCCATCCTGTGGGCGGTAGTCACCCCATACCCATCCTGTGGGCGGTAGTCACCCCATACCCATCCTGTGGGCGGTAGTCACCCCATACCTATCCTGTGGGCGGTAGTCACCCCATACCCATCCTGCAGGCGGTAGTCAAAAGATTACAGAGGTATATAATTGGTCCAGGGACTGGACTCCAAAGTTTAGATAGCTGAGCAAGTTACAGAGGTAATGAACTCACAATTTACAAAGGTAATGAACTCCAGGTTACAGAGGAGGTAATGAAAGTCTTAATTACTACAATTTACAGAGGTAACTCTGTAACCTTCCACATTTACAAAGGTAATGAACTCCAGGTAGATGAGTGAAGTAGAGTTTGATGTTCTGCTCTATCATCTACTATAACCTTTTCTAGGAGGTACGTCTGCTAACCATTCCTTAAAAATAAGACGTCACTGTAATATATATTATATATATATATATATATATATATATATTTATATATATATATAATATATATATATATATATTTATATATTGTGTGTGTGTTTTCTAGCTTCATTTTTGCTTTATTGATATAACTGAGATTTACCAGACAAAAACATTTCATTAGTAGTCATAAAAATGTTTGAGAGGAGGTTAGGCGCCACTAACCTAAAACTTCATGTGTGCTACCTAATTAGACATTAAAACAGTGACTTAAAAGACTGGTTTATGCCGCTCTCAGTAACCTAGTGAACCACAGGTGGCCCGCGGTTCAAATGTTAGACGCTCCTGGTCCAGATAATGTGAGAGATGACGTAAATGTTGTGACAGATGTAATGAGAGTAAAACTGTTATTACTTGACAGAGAGAGAGAGAGAGAGAGAGAGAGAGAACTTTCTCCTTTACTATGCTAACATGATATACAAACTGAGCACCAGAGACAATGTCCTTGCAGACTCACCCTTGTTTATATATCACTGGACGAGGCCACTTAATGTTCACCCTCACTTGCTCTCTCACTCTCTTACTTGTTCCCTCACTCTCTCGTTCTCTCACTTGTTCTCTCACTCTCTTGTTCCCTCACTCTCTCGTTCTCTCACTTGTTCTCTCACTCTCTTGTTCCCTCACTCTCTCGTTCTCACTTGTCTCTCACTCTCTTACTTGTTCCCTCACTCTCTCGTTCTCTCACTTGTTCTCTCACTCTCTTGTTCCCTCACTCTCTCGTTCTCTCACTTGTTCTCTCACTCTCTTGTTCCCTCACTCTCTCGTTCTCTCACTTGTTCTCTCATTCCCTTGTTCCCTCACTCTCTCGTTCTCTCACTTGCTCTCTCACTCTCTTACTTGTTCCCTCACTCTCTCGTTCTCTCACTTGTTCTCTCACTCTCTTGTTCCCTCACTCTCTCGTTCTCTCACTTGCTCTCTCACTCTCTTGTTCCCTCACTCTCTCGTTCTCTCACTTGTTCTCTCACTCTCTTGTTCCCTCACTCTCTCGTTCTCTCACTTGCTTCTCTCACTCTTACTTGTTCCTCACTTCCGTTCTTCACTGTCTTCCTCTCTTTCTCCTCCTCTCATTTCTCTCTCTTGTTCCTCACTCTTCTTCTCACTTGTTCTCTCACTCTCTTGTTCCCCTCCTTCTCTCGTCTTCTCCTCACTTGTTCTCTCACTCTCTTGTTCCCTCACTCTCTCGTTTCTTTTCACTTGTTTTTCTTCCTCTCACTCTCTTTCTTGTTCCTCACTCTCATTTTCTCACTTGTTCCCTCACTCTCTCGTTCTCTCACTCTCTTGTTCCCTCACTCTCATTTTCTCACTTGTTCCCTCACTCTCTCGTTCTCTCACTTGTTCTCTCACTCTCTTGTTCCCTCACTCTCTCGTTCTTTCACTTGCTCTCTCACTCTCTTTCTTGTTCCCTCACTCTCATTTTCTCACTTGTTCCCTCACTCTCTCGTTCTCTGTCACTCACCTCTTGTTCCCTCACTCTCTTTTTCACTTGTTCCCTCACTCTCTGTCTCTTCTCTCACTTGTTTCTTCTCATCTCTCTTGTTCCTTCACTCTCTCGTTTTCTATTGTTCTCCTTCTCTTGGTTCCATTGCACTTCTCGTTCTCAGTCCTTGTCGTCTCTCTTATCTCTTTGTTGGGTGTTCGCTCCTGCTCGAATCTCCGTTCTCTCGTACTTTGTTTTCTCTCTCTATCTCCTCTTTACTCTCTTGTTCTCTCTCTCTCTACTCTCTCTCTCTACTTTCTCACTTCTCTCTCTCTCTCACTCTCTCTTTATATACTTGTTTGCCCACAATACCAAGCACTAAGTTTGTGATAACACATTTCCTCTCTGTCTTAGTTCCTTGTATCGTCTATGAGGTGTAGTGGTGTGTGTGTGAGATGTGTGGGTGTTGCTGTCACTTCCGAGACTGTGTGTGCTTGTGGATAGTAGTGTTCTTGTGTGTGTGTTATGGTGTGATGTGGTGATCACGTGCGTGCGCAGGAGAGTTGATTTGCGTACTTCAGAACCAGTTCCTAGTCCAAGTCATGCGTCTTCCTCTCTTAAAAGTAGTTCGGCCAAGTTCAAATTGCAGCTCTTACTAGCACTGTGAATCTCACATTTTCGAAAGTTATCCCTTATCTCCATCTATGTCCTCACTCTCTCTCTCTATATCTCCTCTATCCTCTCTCTCTAATCTGATAACAGTTCTCTATCAAGCTCTCTCATTCTCTTTCTCTTGTACTTGGGGGTGCCCCACTCAAACACATAAGTTATGTTATAGCAACGTTATAACTTCACGGCCGAACTTGTCCCTCACTCATAATAATCTAATTACGTAGGAGGTGTAGGGTGAAGTTAGAGCCAACTGTGGGCCAGAGTTCATCTGCTCACTTCACGAACTTTCTCTGATGTCCTAATGTGGGAAGAACCTGTTCCACTTGCTAGAAAGGTCAGAACTTCATGAGCAACGACTGCTGGTGGAGTCACCACTGCACAGCCAAACTAGGTGTGATTTGGCCGCTACTTGGTCCGTGAAAGATATCCCCGTATTCCATTATGTTCAGCTTCCTCTCATTTAATAATGTGAAAAAGGTATCCCCGTATCTCATAAGCCCAGCCTCCTCTACCTTAATAATGTGAAAAAGGTATCCCTGTATTCCACAGCCCAGCCCATTCTATAGTCTCCTTTACAGTTTGAATCCCAATTTTCCTCTAATTGAGATAGACCAGTGTTGAAAGTTTGAAGCCTATTAGAAGAGGCTTTCTCAAGTTATCACAGTGAATGGTGTATATAACATTGAGCAGAGGACACCTGCACATGCCAGTAGTTGCAAGAATCTTGCCCTACTTACATTACACCAGCGTTAAAAATTTGAAGCCAGTCGGATGAGGCATTCTCAAGTTATAAAAGAAAACCCTGAAGGAAGAAAACTAAAGAGGACAAAATTCAAGGAGCACCTTAAAGTTACAAGTGGATCCTTGATTACTGATGGCTGCCCGACTTGTGGTATAAGAGCATCACTCTTCCCCAGACGCTCTATGACGCCTTCACCGCTTACCTAATATAATAATAATAATAATAATAATAATAATAATAATAATAATAATAATAATAATTATAACAATAATAATAATAATAATAATATCCCAGTTGTGCTACAATATTTCAGGTGTCACTCACCTTAATGAAGGAGGGAGGTGAGGGAGGGAGGAGGAGGAGGGAGGAGGGAGGGAAGGAGGAGGGAGGGAGGAAGGAGGGAGGGATGGGAGGAGGGAGGGAGGGAGGGAGGGTGGGAGGAGGGAAGGAGGGAGGGAGGAAGGAGGGAGGGAGGGAGGGTGTAAAGCAGCCTTGATCCATGGAAGTGGATCTTAATTTTCGAATTTTATTAAGCAAAGTTGTTTTTTTTTGTGCAGTAAATGAGGAAAGTTCAGTGTTGGCTTCAACCCTCGACGGATGTAATTGTTGCATCTTAATTATACACTGACCAATGTTAATTGAAGAAATATTGGTGGGTATGCGATTTAGTATTTTATTATTATCAAAGGAGGGGGAGGGCAATTAAGAAATCGATATAGGTTAAGAGGGAGGAAAAAAAAGGAGAGGGAGGAAGAGGGAAAGGAGGAGGGAGGGAGGGATGGGAGGGAAGGAGGAAGGAGGGAGGGAGGAAGGGAGGGAGGGAGGAGGGAGGGAGGAGGAGGAGGAAAGGACGGGAGGGAGGGAGGGAGGGAGGAAGGAGGGAGGGAGGAGGGAAGGAGGGAGGAGGAGGAGGGAAGGAGGGAGGGAGGGAGGAAGGAGGAGGGAGGGAGGGAGGGAGGAAGGAGGGAGGAGGGAGGGGGGAAAGGGGGGAGGGAAAAGGGGGGGAGGGAGGGAGGAAGGAGGAGGGAGGGAGGAAGGGGGAGGAGGGGGGAAGGAGGGAGGGAGGGAGGGAGGAGGAAGAGGGGGAGGGAGGGAGGAGGAAGGAGGGGGGAGGGAGGGGGGAGGGAAAGGAGGGGAGGGAGGGAGGGAGGGAGGGAGGGAGGGAGGAGGGAGGGAGGAAAGGGGAAGGAAAGGGGGGGAGGGAGGAGGGAGGAAGGAGGGAAGGAGGGAGGGAGGACGGGAGGGAGGAGGAGGGAGGGAGGGAGGGGGAGGAGGAGGGAGGGAAGGGGAAGGGAGGGGAGGGAGGGAGGGAGGGAGGGAAGGGGGGAGGAGGGAAGGGAGGGGGAAAGGAAGGGAGGAGGGAGGGAAGGAGGGAGGAGGGAGGGAGGGAGGGAGGGAAATGGAGGAGGGAGGGAGGGAAGGGAGGGAGGGGGGAGGGGAGGGAGGGAAGGAAGGGAGGGGGGGGAGGGGAAGGAGGGGGGAGGGGGGGGGGAAAAAAGGAGGGAGGAGGGAGGGAGGGAGGGAAGGAGGGAGGGGGGGAGGAGGGAGGGAAAAGGGGGGAGGGAGGGAGGGAGGGGGGAGGGAGGGAGGAGGGAAGGGAAGGAGGGAGGAGGGAGGAAGGAGGGAGGGAGGGAGGGAGGAGGGGGGAGGGAGGGAGGAGGGAAGGAGGGAGGGAGGGAGGGAGGAGGGAAGGAGGGAGGAGGGAGGGGAAAGGGGGAGGGAGGGGGGGGGGAGGGAAGGAGGGAGGGAGGAGGGAGGGGGGGAAGGGGGGGAGGGAGGGAAGGAGGGAGGAGGGAGGGAGGGGAAGGAGGGAGGGAGGGAGGAGGGGGAAGGAGGGAGGGGGGGAGGAAGGAGGAGGGAAAGGGGGGGAAGGGGGGAGGGAGGAGGGAAGGAGGGAGGGAGGGAGGGAAGGAGGGAGGAGGGGGAAGGAGGAGGGGGGAGGAGGGGGGGAAGGAGGGAGGGAGGGAAGGGGAGGGAGGGAGGGAGGGGGGAAGGAGGAGGGAAGGGGGGGAGGGAGGTGAAGGAAGGAAAAGGGGGGAGGGAGGGGAGGGAGGGATGGGGGAGGGAGGAGGGAGGAGGGAGGAAGGGGGAGGGAGAGGGAGGGGGGTGAAAGGGGGGGGGAAGGAGGGAGGGGGGAGGTAGGGAGGGAAGGAGGGAGGGAGGGAGGGAGGAAGGAGGGAGGGAGGGGGGGAGGAGGGAAGGAGGGAGGGAGGGAGGAGGGGGGAGGGAGGAGGGAGGGAAGGAGGGGGGGGGGGGAGGGAGGGAGGAGGGGGGAGGGAGGGAGGAGGAGGGAGGGGAGGGAGGGAGGGAGGAGGAGGGAGGGAGGGAGGGAGGGAGGAGGGAGGGAAGGAGGGAGGGAGGGAAGGAGGGAGGGAGGGAGGGCTGGTAAAGCAGCCTTGATCCATGGAAGTGGATCTTAATTTTCGAATTTTATTAAGCAAAGTTGTTTTTTTTTGTGCAGTAACTGAGGAATGTCTCAGCTGATTGGCTTCAAACCCTCGACGCTGTAATTGTTGCATCTTAATTATCCACTGACCAATTTAATTGAAGAAATATTGGTGTATATGCGATTTATTATTATTATTATTATTATTATCAAAAGAGGGGAGGGGCAATTAAGAAATCGATATATTCAGTTAAAGAGAGAAATAAAAAAAAGGAATTAGAAAAGCAAAAAGAATTATGAGGTTAAAGTTGCAAGAGATTCGAAGACTAACCCAAAAGGATTCTTTCAGGTATACAGAAGTAAGATCAGGGACAAGATAGGCCCACTCAAAACTTCCTCGGGTCAGCTCACTGACAGTGATAAGGAAATGTGTAGAAGTTTTAACACATACTTCCTCTCAGTTTTTACACAGGAGGATACCAGCGATATTCCAGTAATGATAAATTATGTAGAACAGGACGATAATAAACTGCACGATTAGGGTCACAAGTGACATGGTCCTTAGGCAAATAGATAAATTAAAACCTAACAAATCCCCAGGCCCTGATGAACTGTATGCAAGGGTTCTAAAGGAATGTAAAGAGGAGCTTAGCAAACCTTTGGCTAATCTTTTCAACATATCACTACAAACTGGCATGGTGCCAGATAAGTGGAAAATGGCAAATGTGATACCTATTTTCAAAGCAGGTGACAGGTCCTTAGCTTCGAACTATAGACCAATAAGCCTAACCTCCATAGTGGGAAAATTTATGGAATCAATAATTGCCGAGGCAGTTCGTAGCCACCTTGAAAAGCATAAATTAATCAACGAATCTCAGCATGGTTTTACAAAGGGGCGTTTTTGCCTTACGAATTTATTAACTTTTTTCACTAAGGTATTTGAGGAGGTAGATCATGGTAATGAATATGATATTGTGTACATGGACTTCAGTAAGGCTTTTGACAAGGTCCCACATCAGAGACTATTGAGGAAAATTAAGGCACATGGAATAGGAGGAGAAATTTTTTCCTGGATAGAGGCATGGTTGACAAATAGGCAGCAGAGAGTTTGCATAAATGGGGAGAAATCAGAGTGGGGAAGCGTCACGAGCGGTGTTCCACAGGGGTCAGTGTTGGGCCCCTGCTGTTCACAATATACATAAACGACATAGATGAGGGCATAAAGAGCGACATCAGCAAGTTTGCAGATGACCCCAAAAGGGGCCGTCAAATTCTTTCTGACGAGGACATTAGAGCACTCCAGGAAGATTTGAATAGACTGATGCAGGGGTCGGAGAGGTGGCAGATGCAGTTTAATATAGACAAATGCAAAGTTCTAAATGTTGGACAGGACAATAGCCATGCCACATATAAACTAAATAATGTAGATCTTAATATTACGGATTGCGAAAAAGATTTAGGAGTTCTGGTTAGCAGTAATCTGAAACCAAGACAAAGTGCATAATTTGTTCGCAATAAAGCTAATAGAATCCTTTGGGCTTCATATCAAGAAGCATAAATAATAGGAGTCCTCAGGTTGTTCTTCAACTCTATCCATCCTTGGTTAGGCCTCATTTAGATTATGCTGCACAGTTTTGGTCACCGTATTACAAAATGGATATAAATGCTCTGGAAAATGTACAAAGGAGGATGACAAAGTTGATCCCATGTTCAGAAACCTTCCCTATGAGGATAGACTAAGGGCCTTGAATCTGCAACTCTCTGAAAGACGTAGAATTAGGGGGGATATGATTGAGGTGTATAAATGGAAGACAGGAATAAATAAAGGGGATGTAAATAGTGTGCTGAAATATCTAGCCTAGACAGAACTCGCAGCAATGGTTTTTAATTTGGAAAAATTCAGATTCGGGAAAGGATATAGGAAAGTACTGGTTTGGTAATAGAGTTGTGGATGAGTGGAACAAACTCCCGAGTACAGTTATAGAGGCCAGAACGTTGTGTAGCTTTAAAAATAGGTTGGATAAATACATGAGTGGATGTGGGTGGGTGTGAGTTGGACCTGATAGCTTGTGCTACCAGGTCGGTTGCCGTGTTCCTCCCTTAAGTCAAGGTGACCTGACCTGACTAGTTTGGGTGCATTGGCTTAAGCTGGTAGGAGACTTGGACCTGCCTCGCATGGGCCAGTAGGCCTGCTGCAGTGTTCTTTCGTTCTTATGTTCTTATGTTCTTATGTACAGTGGTCTATAAGCTATTATTTATAATACCTCATCCGACAGGTTTCAAACCTTCAACGCCTACATATCTTCAAGGCAGTTTTGGATTACCACTGGACTGTGAGGGGCGGCATGTTGCACAGTTTTACCCGAGTCCCTCACCTGTCTTAGTCTGGTGTCTCACACACAGGCAAGCGAGTCCCTCACCTGTCTTAGTCTGGTGTCTCACACACAGGCAAGCGAGTCCCTCACTGTCTTAGTCTGGTTGTCTCACACACAGGCAAGCGGTCCTCACCTGTCTTAGTCTGGTGTCTCACACACAGGCAAGCGAGGGCCCTCACCTGTCTTAGTTGGTGTCTCACACACAGGCAAGCGAGTCCCTCACCTGTCTTAGTCTGGTGCCTCAGACACAGGCAAGCGAGTCCCTCACCTGTCTTAGTCTGGTGTCTCACACACAGGCAAGCGAGTCCCTCACCTGTCTTAGTCTGGTGTCTCACACACAGGCAGCGAAAATCCCTCAACCTGTCTTAGTCTGGTGTCTCACCACAGGCAAGCGAGGTCCCTCACCTGTCTTAGTCTGGTGTTCCACACAGGCAAGCGAGTCCCTCACCTGTCTTAGTCTGGTGTCTCACACACAGGCAAGCGAGTCCCTCACCTGTCTTAGTCTGGTGTCTCACACACAGGCAAGCGAGTCCCTCACCTGTCTTAGTCTGGTGTCTCACACACAGGCAAGCGAGTCCCTCACCTGTCTTAGTCTGGTGCCTCAGACACAGGCAAGCGAGTCCCTCACCTGTCTTAGTCTGGTGTCTCACACACAGGCAAGCGAGTCCCTCACCTGTCTTAGTCTGGTGTCTCACACACAGGCAAGCGAGTCCCTCACCTGTCTTAGTATGGTGTCTCACACACAGGCAAGCGAGTCCCTCACTGTCTTAGTCTGGTTTTCTCACACACAGGGGAAGCGAGTCCCTCACCTGGGCTTAGTCTGGTTGCCTCAGACACAGGCAAGCGAGTCCCTCACCTGTCTTAGTCTGGTGCCTCAGACACAGGCAAGCGAGTCCCTCACCTGTCTTAGTCTGGTGTCTCACACACAGGCAAGGGGAGTCCTCACCTGTCTTAGTCTGGTGTCTCCACCCCAGGCAAGCGAGTCCCCCACCTGTCTTTGTCTGGTTTCCCCAGACACAGGCAAGCGAGTCCCTACCTGTCTTAGTCTGGTGCCTCAGGGCACAGGCAAGCGAGTCCCTCACCTGTCTTAGTCTGGTGTCTCACACACAGGCAAGCGAGTCCCTCACCTGTCTTAGTCTGGTGCCTCAGACACAGGCAAGCGAGTCCCTCACCTGTCTTAGTCTGGTTGTCTCAACACAGGCAAGCGAGTCCCACCTGTCTTAGTTGGTGTCTCACACACAGGCAAGCGAGTCCCTCCCAAAAGTCTTAGTCTGGTGTCTCCACACAGGCAAGCGAGTCCCTCCCTGTCTTAGTCTGGTGTCTCACACACAGGCAAGCGAGTCCCTCACTGTCTTAGTTCTGGTGTCTCACACACAGGCAAGCGAGTCCCTCACCCGTTTTTGTCTGGTGTCTCAAAACACAGGCAAGCGAAATCCCTCACCTGTCATAGTCTGGTGTCTCACACAGGCAAGCGAAATCCCTCACCTGTCTTAGTTTTGGTGTCTCAAAACACAGGCAAGCGAGTCCCTCACCTGTCTTAGTATGGTGTCTCACACACAGGCAAGGGAGTCCCTCACCTGTCTTAGTCTGGTGTCTCACACACAGGCTAGCGAGACCCTCACCTGTCTTAGTCTGGTGTCTCACACACAGGCTAGCGAGACCCTCACCTGTCTTAGTCTGGTGTCTCACACACAGGCAAGGGAGTCCCTCACCTGTCTTAGTCTGGTGTCTCACACACAGGCAAGGGAGTCCCTCACATGTCTTAGTCTGGTGTCTCACACACAGGCTAGCGAGTCCCTCACCTGTCTTAGTTGGTGTTCACACACAGGCAAGGGAAAAATCCCCCACCTGTCTTAGTTGGTGTCTCACAACACAGGCAGCGAGTCCCTCACCTGTCTTAGTCTGGTGTCTCACACACAGGCAAGCGAGTCTCTCACCTGTCTTAGTCTGGTGTCTCATACACAGGCAAGTGAGTCCCTCACCTGTCTTAGTCTGGTGTCTCACACACAGGCAAGGGAGTCCCTCACCTGTCTTAGTCTGGTGTCTCACACACAGGCAAGGGAGTCCCTCACCTGTCTTAGTCTGGTGTCTCACACACAGGCAAGGGAGTCCCACCTGTCTTAGTTGGTGCCTCACCACAGGCAAGGGGAGTCCCCCACCTGTCTTAGTTGGTGTCCACCACAGGCAAGGGGAGTCCCCCACCAGTCTTAGTCTGGTGTCTCACACACAGGCAAGGGAGTCCCTCACCAGTCTTAGTCTGGTGTCTCACACACAGGCAAGGGACAGTGTCTTCAAAAATACTATTTTTCTAGTGAGAATGTAAACAAAGGAAGAAATATTATAACTTTCCTCTCTTATGACGTTTTTAATTTACACAAGTTTAGTAAATATATTTTTATACACTCGGCTACAGTGGTCACAGTCATCGTAACCTTAATTTTTCGAGGGGTAAGCCAGCGAAAGGACTCGGTCAGTGCCCAGAAGCTCCAGCTGAGGTCATCATATAACTAAGACCGCCTCGGGAAACACTTGCCCGGGTTTCCCTGACGATGTTATACCTCCCTTTCCCCACAGTGATTCTTCCCGAAGTTTTTGTATATAATTTGAGAATGCTTCATCCGACCGGTTTAAAACTTTGCAAGCTGGTAAACTATAACTAGAGAAAGGCTCCTGAAACTACTGGGCTGGGCAGGTGCCCTTCGCAGTTTCATAAGCCCCTTTTTTCATTTTTTTTTTTTTAAATTGGGAAAGCCTTTTGGATGGTCCCCCAATTTTTTTAAAAGGGTTTTTTTGGTTAAAGGGGGTGGGTTCGGGAAAATTTTTTGGAATAACGTCAAATTTTTTGTTTTTTTAAGGGGGGCCTTGGGGTAAGCTTTGAAAAGGGGGGGTTTAATCTGGGTTGGGGTTGGGAGGGGGGGGGGGGGGGTTTTGGTTTGGGGGTTTTTGGGGGGGGGGGTTTTTGGGGGTAGGGGGGGGGAAAAATGGGGTTTTTAGTTTTTTGAAAAATAAAAAATAAAAATTTTAATTAATGAAAAAAATTTAAAAAAAAAAATTAAAAATTTTCTAATTAAATAAATAATTAAAATATTTTAATAAAATAAAAAAAGAAAAAATTTTTAAAAATTTAAATAAAAAAAATTTTTTTAAAAATAAAAAATTTAAAAAATTAAAAATTTTTTAAAAAAATTAAAAAAAAAAAATAAAAAAATTATTAAAAAATAAAAAATTTATATAATATAAATTAAAAGAAATAAATAAAAAAAATAAATAAAAATTAAAAAATAAAAAATTAAAAATAAATTTTTAAAAAAAATTAAAATTTTAAAAAAATTTTATAAAAATAAAAAAAAAAAATTTTAATATTTTAATTTTTAAATTTATAAATTAAAAATTTAATAAAAAAAAAATTTAAAATATAAAAATTAAAAAAAATAAAAGAATAAAAAAAAAGTAAAAAAATTTATAATAATTTTAATAATATAAAATAAAATAAAATTTTTAAAAAGTATAAAAAAAATTTTTTTAAAAATGAATAAAATTTAAAAAAAAAATAAAAAATTTTTTTTTTTAGTAAATTGTTTAAAAAAAATTTGTAATAAAAAAATTAAATTAAAAAAGAATATGAATAATAGTAATAATAGTAAACATGTATAATGTATAAATAAAAATAATTATGTAAAAATTTTTTTAAAAAAAAAAAAAAGTAAAATTTTAAAATAATTAAAAATTTGAAATTTTTAAAAAAATTTTAAATTTAAAATTTTTTTTAGAATTTAATTTAAAAATTTTTTAAATTAAAATTAAATTTAAATAAAATTTAAAAAAAATTTAAAAATTTAAATTTTTAAAAAATAAAAAAAAAAAAAAATTTTTAATATATAATAATAATTAAAAAAAAAAAATTTTTTAAAAAAAAAAATTTTCCCCTTTATTTAAAAAGTTTTATAAATAAAAAAAAGAATAAAAATTGTTAAAAAAAATCATTTGTTAATAATTTTTAAATATTTTTAAAATAAATAAAAAAAATAAAATAAAAAAATTTTTTTAAAATTAAAAATTTTTTTTATTTAAAAAAAAATTGAAAAAAATTTTTAAAAAAAATTGTAAAAATTTTAAATTTTTAAAAAATTTTAAAAAAAGTTTAAAAAAAAATAAAAATAAAAATATTTTATTAAAATAGTTAAAAAATTTTAATTTTTTTAAAAAAAAAAACAAAGTTTAAATAATTTAAAATTATTAAAAATTAATTTTAAAGAAAATTAAAATTTTAAAACCCCCCAAAAAATTTTTAAAAAAAAAAATTATTTTTAAAATTAAAAAATTTTTTTCAAATGAAAAAAAATAAAAAAATAAATAAAAATTTAAATTTTTTAACCCAAAAAATAAATTTAAAAATAAAAATAAAATATTAAATTTTCCCCCCAAAAAAAATTAAAAAATAACAAAAAAAATTTTTAAAAAAAAAAAAAATTTAAATTTAAAAAATAAAAACTAAAAATAAAAATTTAAAAATTAAAAAATAAAATTTTTTCCCCCAAAATAAAAACCCCCCCCCTTTTTCCCCTTTTTAAAAAAATAAAAATAAATTTTAACCATAAAATAAATTTAAAATAAACTAAAAAAAACTAAATAAAAAAAATTCCCCCCCCCAATTAAAAAAAAAAAAAAAATTTTAAAATAAAAAAACCCCAAAAAATTTAAAAAAAAATAAATTTTAAAAAAAATAAATAAAATAAATAAAATAAATAAAATAAATCCCCAAAAAAACCCAAAATAAAAAAAATAAAAAAAATAAAAATAAAAATACCCCAATAAATTTTAAAAATAAATAAAAAAAAAAATTAAAAAAAACCCCCCAATAACCCCAAAAAACCCCCCCCCCCCCAAAATAAAATTAAAATTAAAAAATTAAAAAAACCCCAAAAAAAATCCCCCAATAAAAATAAATTCACCCTAAATAAATAACCCTAATAAAAATAAATAAATACCAAACCTAAAAACTCCCATACAACCCTACCCAATAAATTTTCCCCTTTTCCAATAAACCCCCCCCACCCCCCTACCACCCATCACCACACCCACCCCCCCCCCCCACCCAACCCCAAAACCCCCCAAACCCCAAAAACCCTTTCCACCCCCCAAATCCCCCCCCCCCCCCACTACCCCCCCCCAAACAATTCCCCCCCACCTCCCCCCTACCCCCACTACCACCACTCCCCCCATACCCACTCCCCCTTTCCCCCCTCCCCTCCCCACACCCCCCCACCCAAACCCCACCACACACCCCTACCCTTTTCCCCCTCCCCCCCCAAAACCCCCTACCCCATCCACCACCCCCACCACCACACCACAAATACAAACCCCCCCCCACCAACCACCCCCCCACCCCCAAACCCCCCACCATACCACCATACCCCCCACACCACCACTACCCAAACCCCCCTACCCCCCACCACCCAAACCCCACCCCCTTTTACCTACCCCCCACTACCCCTCCCCACACCCCCATTTACCCTACCACCCTACCAAAAAAACCACACACCCCCCCCCCCAAAACCCCCCACCCCCACCCCCCACCTACCACCTCCCCCCTACCCCCTACCACCATTACCACCACTACCACCACTACCACCACTACCACC
The DNA here is from genome assembly GCF_026875155.1 of Cherax quadricarinatus. Classification (NCBI taxonomy): domain Eukaryota; kingdom Metazoa; phylum Arthropoda; class Malacostraca; order Decapoda; family Parastacidae; genus Cherax; species Cherax quadricarinatus. The sequence goes on along the minus strand of NC_069461.1, from coordinate 32,899,694 downwards.
ACTACCACCATCCACTACCACCACTACCACCACTACCACCTTACCACCACTACCACCCTACCACCACTACCACCACTACCACCACTACACCACTACCACCACTACCACCACTACCACCACTACCACCACTACCACCACTACCACCCTACCACCATACTACCACCACTACCACCACTAACACATCTACCACACTACCACCACTCCACTACCATCACTACCACCACTACCAACACTACCACCACTACACCACTAATCCCGTACCACCACTACTACCATACCACACTACCACCACTACCACCACTACCACCACTACCACCACTACCACCACTACCACCTCTACCCCTACTACCACCTATTCACCTCTACCACTATTACCACTACCACTATACCACTACCACATTACCACTACCACTATTACCCACTACCACTATACCACTACCACATTATCAAAACTACCACTATTACCACTACCACTATTACCACCAACAACACTAATACTACTACCACCATCGCCACCACCATTGCAACAACAGCTTGGGGCGGTGGTAAGGAGTCAGCAGATAAACTGGCCACAACAGTCACCCCCACCACAGCCTCCCTCTCATTCTCTCACTCCCTCTCTTACACGTCTCACTCCCTCCCTCACGTCTCACTCCCTCTCTCACATGTCTCACTCCCTCCCTCACTCCCATAACACACTGAACATAATACGCCTTTCTCCAACTCAAGATAAAGAATTTTACTTAGAAGATAACTTAGAAACAACTTTGAACGTTGTTGTCTGCACGAAGTAGGACTGCGAAAGTGATATAATTTATTCACATATGTGAAATGATTGACTCGTAGGTAAGTTATCATCGTCAAAGTGACACTAGCCCCTATGTACAACTTGGGAAAGTGTGAATATATTATGTGCGGTGACCTACATCTGCAAGTGGAGGAGAATTTCACAAGTGTTCAGATATTACTCGATTACGTATAGAAGTGAGCATGTTCGCCAGTGTTTAATTGACTCTGACACGTACTTACAGGAAGAGAAGATAGTGTCTGGTGTGAGTGCTGTGCAGTAGCCGCCCGCTGCTGCAACCTGCAGGCTAGCATTGATTAGTGTCGCAGGCTTATCTGACGGCCTTCTCTCTCTGTATGAATGAAGAAAACGGTGTGGAATGCGAGACTGAACTAAGAAAACTAACCTACGCTAATAGAAGTTGATCATGTTTATATTAACAACCCCCGAGGGTTAATAGCTCAAGATAACTCCAGAAAGTCAAACAGTGTGAATTATTTTTACTGAGATCTTAAGGTCCTGCCAAGGATGTGACCAACGACGCTCGACTAACACTAAGGTATCTATTTACAGCTAGGTTACACCGGCAGCAGGTGCTACGAGACTTGCCTCTCCGTCTACCCGTCCCAGGCCTCTGTTTACTCACACCACTGATAGGAAACATGTCCCGGAGGAACACCAACCTGAAAACACTGAAAGAAAAAGTAAACACGGAAAACACTAGCACTGAATGAGACGAAAATGAAGGTGAAGTTCAGTGTCAACACGAAACTGAGAGTGTGATGAAGTGTCGAGTTATTTGGTTGATGTGGCGCCTCTAGGAGAATGTGTTTTGGTATTATACCACCCCAATAATCTTTTTCCTTGAGTGAGGTTTGGCACAATTTGCCGCCCTAGCAGTACTCAATCTGTGGTCTTCTTTGAACCTTCCCAATCTTCATGACTTTACACTTGGTAGGGTTAAACTCCAGGAACTTGTTGCAGTCAGTCCAAATCCCTTAGTATTATTACCTGATCCTCATTCTAATTAATTCTTCGCAATACCTCACATCGTCTGCAAACACGGACCACCTCATTGAACATCCCTGCCGTCCATGTCATTCACATAAATCAGAAATAGCACTAGTCTTAGGACTAACCCTTGTGGAACCCCATTCGTCACAGGTGCCAATTCATATCTCGTCACGTACCATGACTCGTGGTTCCCTTCCTGTCAAGTATTCCTCTGATCATTGCATCTGCCTTTTTTCCCTGGGTTGTTTCCCAATGGAAATAAGTCACGCTCTGACTTTTTTGGGGTTATCAGGCAAGCGAGTCCTCACCTGTCTTAGTCTGGTGTCTCTCAACACAGGCAAGCAGTCTCTCACCTGTCTTAGTCTGGTGTCTCATAACACAGGCAAGTGAGTCCCCTCACCTGTCTTAGTCATGGTGTCCTCACACACAGGCAAGGGGAGTCCCTCACCTGTCTTAGTCCTGGTGTCTCACACACGTCCCCGCAAGGGAGTCCCACACTGGTCTTAGTCCGGTGTCTCACACACAGGCAAGGGAGTCCCCACACCTGTCTTAGTCTGGTGCCTCACACACAGGCAAGGGAGTCCCTCACCTGTCTTAGTCTGGGTGTCCTCACACACAGGCAAGGGAGTCCCTCCTACCAGTTCCTAGGTCTGGTGTCTCACACACAGGCAGGGAGTCCCTCACCAGTCTTAGTCTGGTGTCTCACACACAGGCAAGGGACAGTGTCTTCAAAAATACTATTTTTCTAGTGAGAATGTAAACAAAGGGAGAAATATTATAACTTTCCTCTCTTATGACGTTTTTAATTTACACAAGTTTAGTAAATATATTTTTATACACTCGGCTACAGTGGTCACAGTCATCGTAACCTTAATTTTTCGAGGGGTAAGCCAGCGAAAGGACTCGGTCAGATGACCAGAAGCTCCAGCTGCAGGTCATCATATAACTAAGACCCGCCTCAGGAAACACTTGTCCTGGTTCCTGACAGATGTTATACCTACCTTCCACAGTGTATTCTTCCCGAAGATTTTTGTATATAATTTGAGAATGCTTCATCCGACCGGTTTAAAACTTTGCAAGCTGGTAAACTATAACTAGAGAAAGGCTCCTGAAACTACTGGGCTGGGCAGGTGCCCTTCTGCCAGTTTCATAAAGCCTTTATTCATTGCTTTTCTTGTGATAACTTGAGAAAGCCTCTCTGGATAGGCTTCAAACTTTCCACACTGTTGTACCTTACTTAGAAGAAGGCTTAGGGGATACCTCTCTAGAATGAATGATATAGAAGAGGCTGGGCTTACGGGATACAGGGATATCTTTCTGGAATAACGCTCAAGCTCATTTAGTTGTTATATACATGGGGAAGCTCTGTATCCGTATGGGTCATACAGAACTTTGAAAATGGGAGGTAATCATGTTTGATCTGAGGAAAGTGAGGGTAGTTCCATATCTTTGGCTCAAGAGTCCTTTGTCTACATTAAGGAGAGTGTAAGGCAAAGTTTACTTAAGAAACTGTACGATGTTGTAACCTTGACAAGTGTTGAATACTAGTTTTTTATCTGCCACACCCACTACCACCACTACCACCACTACCACCACTACCACCACTACCACCACTACACCCACTATCCACCACAGCCACCACACCACCACTACCAGCACTACCACACCACTACCACCACTGCCACCACTACCACCACTACCACCACCTACCACCACTACACCCAACTACCACCACTACCACCACTACCACCACTACCACCACTACCACCACTACCACCACTACCACCACTACCACCACTACCACCACTACCACCACTACCACCAACTACAAAACCCACAACCACCACCCCCCCCTAACCACACCACTACCACCACTTACCACCACTCCACCACTACCACCAACTACCACCACTACCACCACTACCACCACAACTACCACTAACCACCACTACCACCACTACCACCACTACCACCACTTTGTAATCACCCACTAACCACCACTACCACCACAAACCACCACTACAACATACACCCACTACCACCACTAACAACACACCCACTACCACCACACCACCCTACCACCGACAACCACCACAACACACTACCACCACTGACCACCACTACCATCACTACCGACCACTACCACCACTACCATCACTCCACCACTACCAACCACTACCAACCACTACACCACTACCACCTACTACCACCACTACCACCACTAAACCACCACAACCACCACTACCACCACTACCAATCCAGGTTTTCTACCACCACTACCACCACTACCACCACTACACCCACTACCACCACTACCACCACTAACCACCACTACACCCACGCAACCACCACTACCACCACTAACAAAACCCACTACCACCACTAAACCACTAACACCACTACCACCACTACCACCACTACACCCACTACCACCACTACGACCACTACCACCACTACCACCATACCACCACTACCCCACCACCAACCACCACTACTACCACTACCACCCACTACCACCACTACCACCGGTACTACGACCACTACCACCACTACACCCACTACCACCACTACCACCACTACCACCACTACCACCACAAACCACCACTACCGCCACTACCGCCACTACACCCACTACCACCACACCACCACTACCACCACTACCAACCACTACCACCACTACCACCACTACCACCACTACCACCATCTACAACCCACTACCACCACTAACACCACTACCCACCACTACCACCACTAACACCACTACCAAGCCACTACCACCACTACCAACCCTACACCACTACCAACACTAACACACCACTACCACACCACTAACACCACTACCACCAACTACCAACCACTACACCACTACACCCACTACCACCACTACCACCACTACCACCACTAACACCACTACCACCACTACCACCACCTACCACCACTAACACCACTAACACCACTCCACCACTACCACTCACTACCACCACTACCACCACTACAATACCCACTACCATCCAATACCACCACTACCAACCACTACAAAACCCACTACCACCACTACAAGTCACCCACTACCACCACTACCACCACTACCACCACTACCACCACTACCACCACAACCACCACTACACCCACTACACCCACTACACCCACTACCACCACTACCCACCACTAACACCCACTACACCCACTACCAACCCACTACCACCACTACCCACCACTACCACCATTAACCAGCCACTACCACCACTACACAAATATTAATAATATTGTGAGAGTCTCAAACAATAAATACCACTAACAAAACTAAAACACTACAACCCACTTACCACCAACTACCACATCTACCACCACTACCACCACCTAAACGCCATTAACACACCAATCTAACCCACACCACTACCAACCAACTACATAGCACCCACTACCATCCACTACCACCACTTACCACCACTACCACCACTACACCCACTATCCCCACTACCACAACTACCAACACTACCAACACCACTACCAACCACTACACCCACTACACCCACTACCCACCACTACCACCACTACCACCACTACACCCACTAACAACCCACTACTCATCACTTACGACCACTACCACCTACCACCACTACCGACCACAACCACCATTACCACCTCTACACCCACTTACACAAACCCACTACCACCACCCCAACACTACCACCACTACCACCAACTACCACCACAAACAACCCACTACCACCATTACCCACACACTCCACCCCACTACCACCACTCTAACCACCACTACCCCACCACTACAATCCCACTACCACCACACCACCACCACAACCACCACTACCACCAATACAACACCACAACCACCACTACCAACCTACTACCACCACTACCACCACTACACCCACTACATACCCACTACCAACCACTACCCCCACTACCACCACTACCCCACTACCACCACAACACCCACAACCACCACTACCACCCCCTACCACCACAACAAACCCACTACCACCACTACCACCACTACCACCCACTACCACCAACAACACCCAACTAGCACCCACAAACCACCACTACCACCACTACCACCACTACAAAACCACAACACCAACTACCACCACTACCACCACAACACCCAACAACCAGACACTACAACCCACAACCACCAATAAAACCCACCACTACCACCACCACCACCTACTACACCCCCACTAACCACCAATACCACCACTACCACCACTACATCCCACACCCACCACAACACCCACTACCACCACTACCACCACAACCCGCCACTACCACCACAACACCCACAACCGCCCGCATCCCACTACAAACCCACTACCACCATCCACCGACAACCACACAACACCCACTACCACCACTACACCCACTACCACCCCGATACCAACCACTACCACCACTACACCCACTACCACCAAACTGACCACCACATACATACAGTACAACCACTACCACCACTACAAAAACCCCACTACCACCACTACCTACCACTACTATACCACCACAGCCCACCACTACCCCCCACTACCCACCACTACAAACCCCAACCACCACTACCACCACTACCACCTCCAACCACCACTACAACCCACTACCACCACTACCCCCACTATACCACCACTACCAACCACTACCACCACTACCAACACCACTACCACCCCTACACCCACTATCCAGTTTTCTAACCACCACTACAACCCACTACCCCCACTAACCACCACTACCACCACAACCCACCACAAACACCACAACCCACCACTACAACCCACTACCACCACTACCACCACACCAACACCCACTACCACCACTCCCACCCCAAACCACCCACAAACCACCACTACCACCACGAACAACCACTAACCACCGACTAACCACCACTAACACAAACAGCTCCACTACCACGCCTACTACCACCACTACCACCACTACCATCCACTACCACCACAACATCCCACTACCGACCACGACAACCCACTACCACCACGTACCACCACTACCACCACACCACCACAAACCCCAATACCACCACTCCGACCCACTACCACCACTACCACCACTACCATCCACTACCACCACTACCACCACTACACCCACAACCACCACTACAAGCCCACTAACCACCACTACCACCACTACACCACTAGAAACCACCACTACAAGAACCCACTACCACCACTACAAACCCACTACCACCACTGACCACCACTACCACCCTCAAACCACCACCAACCCACCGATTACCACCACTACCACCAACTACAACCCACAACCCCCGAGCACACCCACTACCACCACTACCACACTAACACCACAACCCCCACAGACCACCAACCACTACACCAAAAAAACCCCCTACCACCACAACCACCACAACCACCACTACAACCCCTACCACCACAACCGACGCACAACCACCACTACCACCACTACCATCACACACCCACTATACAACCACTACCACCACTAACCACCTCTACCACCACAACCACCAACTATACCATCACTACGCACCACTATCACGCGACTAATCACCACTATACCACCACTACCACCACTGCCACCAATACCACCACTACCACCTCTACCACCTCTACCACCACTACCACCACTACCACCGACTAGCACCACTACCACCACAACCATCACTACCACCACTACCATCCATCTGACCACGCACTAACACTACACCACTACCACCAACAACCACCACTACATCCTACCACCACACCACCACTACCACCACTAACCACCTCACCGCCACTACCTCACCATTAACCACCACTACCAACCACTACCACCACTACCACCACTACACCACTACACCCCTTACCACCACCTACACCACTACCACCACTACCACCACTACCAACACAACACCCACTGACCACCTCTTACCACCACTACGCAACCAAATACCACCACTATCACCACTACCCCACTACCACCACTGCCACCCACTTACCACCACTAGCCAACCACTAACCACCTCTACCACCACTATCACCACTACCACCATTACCACCACTATCACCACTACCGACCACGTGAGCCACTACTACCGTACCACTATCCAAACCACTACCACCCCTAGACACGCCTACCATCTCTAACCACCACTACCAACACTACCACCACTACCACCCTCTACCACCTACCACCATTAACCACCACAACCACCACTACCACCACCCCCCCTACCACCACTACCACACAACCACCTCTTACCGCCAGCTACCACCACCTACCACCGATTACGCACCACTACCACCTCTACCACCACTACCACCACTACCCAAGGAGGTGGGTATACCACCACAACCACCACTACCACCACTACCACCACACCACACTACCTACCATTACCACCTACTACTAACCACCACAAACCGCACACTAAAACCCACCACTAACACCTCATAGCCATTACTACCACCACTACCACCTCTAAACCTCAGTTTCTACCACCACCTACCAACACTACCACCCCACTACCAACACTAATAATACCAGTACCACACTACTACCACAACCACCACTACCACCACTACCACCAACTACCACCACTACCACCACTACCACCACTAAACCACCACAACCACTATTACCACTAACCACAAAACCTCTACACAATTACCGCAACAATACCACCTATAACCACTACCACAAATACCACTACCACTATACCACTAGCCACAATAACAACTTCCTAAACATTATCAAAACTAACCACAATTACCACTACCACTATTACCACCAACAACACTAAAACTAACTACCCCATCGCCACCACCATTTGCAACAACAGCTTGGGCGGTGTGTAAGGTAGTCAGCAGAAAAACTGGCCAAAACATCACGCCCCACCACACCTCCCTCTATTCTCATCACACCCACTCTTACAACGTCTCACTCACTCCCTCTACGTCTCCACTCCCTCACACAACATGTCTACACCTCCCTCACTCCCATAACACAACTGAACATAATACGGGCCTTTCAGCCAACTCAGATAAAGAATTTTACTTAGAAATAACTAAGAAACAACGTTTGAACTTTGTTGTCAGCACGAAGTGGACTGCGAAAGTGATATAATTTATTCACATATGTGAAATGATGACTCGTAGGTATGTTATCATCGTCCAAAGTGACACTAAGCAGCCCATGTAACAACTTAGGGAAAGTGTGAATATATATGTGCGTGACCTACATCTGCAAGTGAGGATAATTTCACAATGTACAGATATTACTCGATTACGTATAGAAGTTGAGCATGTTCCGCCAGTGTTTAATTGACTCTGACACTAATTACAGGAAGAGAAGATAGTGTCTGGTGTTGAGTGCTTGTGGCATATCCGCCCGCTGCTGCAACCTGCAGGCTACATTGATTAGTGTCGCAGGCTTATCTGACGCCTTCTCTCTCTGTATGATATGAAAAAAGCGGTGTGGAATGCGAGACTGAACTAAGAAAACTACCCTACGCTAATAGAATGTTCATGTTATAATAACAACCCCCGAGGGTTTAATAGCTCAAGATAACTCCATAAAGACAAACAGTGTGAATTATTTTTACTGAGAACATTAAGGTCCTGCCAAGGTGTGACCAACGACGGCTCTCGACTAACACTAAGTGTATCTAATTACAGCTAGGTTACACCGGCAGCAGGTGCTACGTAGACCTTGCCTCTCCGTCTACCCTCCCAGGCCTCTGATTACTCACAGCCACTGATAGGAAACAAGACCCGGAGGAACACCAACCTGAAAACAATGAAAGATAAAAGTAACACGGAAAACACTAGCACTGACATAGACGAAAATGAAGTGAAGTTCAGTGTCACACGAAACTGAGAGTGTGATGAAGTGTCGAGTTATTTCGCTGCTTTAGTGAAGGTTCAGGACGTGTACGTCCACCTCGCGTGATTGACGCTGTGTCACCTCTGAGAATATCGAGAAGTTTCAAGGAAAAAGAGAAACTCTTTCTTTAGAATAATTGCTGGCACATCACGAATTAAGTTGTGTATGAGCCATGCTGCCCGGCAGGAGAATTTTTATACCTGGTTGTTTGTTTTCTTTAAATTCTTTATCTCGTTCAGAATGGTTGTTGTGTCATTATATACAATATTAAGCAGTGAGTGATATACCTTGTGTTGATTCAGAGTTTATGTTACGAATTATATTGGAAAATCGCAGGAACGGATGTGTGTCATAGTTAAGGGTGAATTAAAGAAATCTATATGGCGTGTGATGAGTGTTTTCTGTGACAGGTGCTCAAGTGTGGTGTTGATATTCCTATCAAGAATCGTGAACAAAGTCATTCGGCAAAACTGTGATGAGAGGTCATAATGGTGACCCAGCGCCAGTTCCCCTGCAAAGATACCGTACAAGGTCTCGCCTCTGGTAAAGGTCGCGCTCTGGTAACAGGTCCGCGGCTGTGATACTAGCCACGGCCGGCATCTCTAGTCCTGGTGCACGGCAAGCGTGGTTCCCAGGCGAGCGGCCCAGCATACTTTGGCCCTCTCGTCTCCTAACGTCTGTACCCATCAACACCACGTGAAGGCAAGCAGATACAACAAAAGAAATTGAAATCCCCACCAAAAAAAAACGACAAACCCAGCCCACAACGCCGGAGTGCAGAGTCGAAGTCACAACAGAAAACAACGTAATAGAGGGAAGTATGAATGCCCTGAAAGAACACCTCCCCGCTGGAGAGATCAGATCAACTCCGATAGTTGAGTTGCATCTTCCAGAGCCCACCTATAATGATTTGTCACCCCGGCCTAAACTCTCACTCCACACCCATACCTCTCCGCCCATAGAGCCATTCGCTGCCACCCATCTTGCTTTCCGACCACTATAACGTCCCACCACCACTCCCGCCGCCATCAGTCCCCAGCATCCACCTTACTAAGTCGGATTTCCGGCCAGCATCACCCGACTTGTGAGACGCGGCGATACATCGTCACTGGAGCTTGAAGTCGTCCACCGATCCAGAAAGGAATATGCTCTTGTAATCCTGAAGGCCCGCTTTGTTTGCAAAATGAAAATAAGAAACCATGCAGATGTGGGAAAAAAGCCCTGATGAAAACACCAATGTTTGCCGACACCATACCACGCCCCAACAGCGACCCTGCCCCAGTAAAACCCACGAGTTATGGTGATGAAGGAACGCTGAAAAATCAGAAATGTGCTCCCAGATAAAGATTGTTGTGGGACTAGGCGGCAGGTGAAAAAGTCCGAACCAGCGAATGAAGATGGCTGCAAACGAACGCCATATCGCGCCTGAACGGTGGATTGCCGCATCGCCAGGAGACTTCGTAGCGCGACGCCCACCGACTGCGAGGCAGGTTCCAGGTCACTCAACTTGATTCAACACTGGTTATGATGCAGACGAGTCTGATGAGGAACTGGCTCTTATTAGACCTCGAGCAGCATCGCCTCTCAGGTCAAGTACCTTGAACATGTCGCATCTAGTATCACTTCAAGGGTGAGCACATCACCACACTAACATAAGATATCGCAACTGGAGGAGATGTACGGGCAGCTGAGGATCGAAACCCACGAAGTCAACAAGGCGACACTAGGATTACTGAGAGGATCCTTCGTCCTCAAACATCCCCCATTGTGAAAACAGTAACCAAGACGAGCTCAGCTGGCAGGCCATGTTAGTCTTGGTGACCACCCCTGGACCATCCAGCTGTGATAGTCACCAGTGGGATGATTGTGTCGCTTCAGAGGTTTTCCGAGGCGAACCTCCCAGCCACCGCCCGTCCACGGTCGACGATGAAAAAGAAGCCCAGCATCCCGCCGACGGTGGCCAGAAATTCCAAGGAAGAAGAGCGTGAGTTCACCATGCCCATCCAGAAGTGCCTCACTCTCTCAACATATTGGTTGAAATTACCTAGAGCTTCTTGTGTCTGTCCACACGACTCTTTCCCTGTTACTGAGTGACTGCAACAAAGGACATTTTTGTTAAGTTACTACATCTTTCACTACACTCGTGTCAACCACGTTCACCACATATTACTTTGTTTGTCCCCACAATCTCCTTCCCCCATCATTACCTCAACGACCACAACTTGTCTTAGCCCATTCTCATCCCTACCTCTGTGGTTAGAGTTTAATAACGTATGGTGTGGGGACGGAGCCCATGTATAGATAAAAGCCACATAGTGTATGGACAGACACGAGGGTCACACATGTATGGACAGACCACAGGTCACACAGTGTGTTGACAGACACAGTGTCCACCACAGTGAAGGAACAGACAGCATGGTCACGCAGTGTATGGACATACACAGGGCCGACACAATGTGTTGTGACAACACAAGTCCCACACAGTGGGTAGGCAGACACATGGCTACACAGTTGTGGACAACACAGGGTTACACAATGCGTAGACAGACAGATGGGGCCACACAGTGTTGGACAGACAGCAGGACTGCACAGTGTTTGGACTGACACAGGTTCCACACAGTGGTAGACAGAAAACACAGGGTCACACAGTGTGTTAGAACGACAGCAGGGCCACACAGTTAGTTGATAATACATGCCACACGGTATGTGACAGACAAGGGTCCACACAGAGGTGTGGACAGACACAGGGACACACACGTGATGTGGACAGACACACAGGTGGTCACCAAGTGGAACTAGACACAGGGTCCCATAGGTGAGATGTCTTAATATGGGGGGGAAGGGGGCGGGGGGGGGAGAAACACAGGGTCAACATGTTTGGACAGAACACAGGACACGCATGTATGGACAGACACAGGGCCAACACAATTGTGTGGACAGACACAGGGCCACACTGTGTGTGAACAAACACAGTGCCACACAGATGTGGTGGACAGTACACAAGTCCACACAGTGGGTGGACAGACACAGGACTGCACAGTGTGTGGACAGACACAGGGTCACACAGTGTGTAGACAGACACAGGGTCACACAGTGCGTAGAACGACACAGGGTCAACACAGGTGTAGATATATACAGGGCCACACGGATGTGGACAGACAATAGGGTCACACAGAGTGTGGACAGACACAGGGTCACACAGTGTGTGGACAGGCACAGGGTCACACAGAGTGTGGACAGACACAGGGCCACACAGTATGTGGACAGACACAGGGCCACACAGTGTATGGACAACACAGGGTCACACAGTGTGTAAGAATGACACACAGGGTCACACAGTATAATGGATAGATACAGGGCCACAATCGGTATGTTGACAGACATAGGGTCACACAAGTGTGGACAGACAACAGGGTCGACACAAGTGTACAGACACAGGTTCACACAGAGTGTGAACAGATAACAGGCCACAGAGTATGTGGACAGACACAGGGCCACACATTAGTGGACAGACACAGGGCACACATGTATTTGTACAGACACAGGGCCACACATTATGTGACTATACACAGGTCCACACAGTAAGTGGACAAAACAGGGTCACACAGTAGTGTGGACAGACACAGGTCACACATGTATGTGGACAGACACAGGCCCACACAGTGTGTGGACAGACACTGGTCACACAGTATGTGTAGGACAGACACAAGTCCACACAGAGTGTGGATGACACAGGCAACACAGTATGTGGACAGCACAGGGCCCACACAGTGTGTGGGACAGACATACAGGTCCACCAGTGTGGTACAGTCACAGGGCCACCAGTGTTGTGGACAGAAACAGTGCCACACAGTGGTGTGGACAGACACAGGGCCACAACAGTGTGTGTAGCAGACAAACAGGTGCCACACAGTATGGGACAGCACAGGGCCACACAGTGTGTGGAACAGACACAGGGGCCTACACATATTGTGGACAGAACCAGGGTCACACAGTTGTGTGGACATGCACAGGGTCACACAGATGGTGGACAGACACAGGGCCACACAGTATGTGGACAGACACAGGGCCACACAGTGTATGGACAGACACAGGTCACACAGTGTGTAGACGACACAGGGCCACACAGTATACGGATAGATACAGGTCCACAACGGTATGTTGGGGGGGGGGGGGGGACGCATGGGCGGGTACACAGTATTTGGACGATGAACAACAATGAGGGTCAGCTGGACACTAGATGAGGGTGGACATCACACAAAGGAGTCAACACAGTGATTTGTACAGACACAATATGGCCACACATGAGTGCGCACAAGGAATCAACAGGGCCCACACATTATGTGTACAACACAGGGTCACACAACACAGTGTGTGGACAGACACAGGTCCACACAGTGAGAGGACGACACACAGGCCACACAGTATGTGGACAGACACAGGCCACACAGAGTGTGACAGACACACGGTCCACACAGTGTGGACAGACACAGGGCCACACAAGTATGTTGACAGACACAGGGCCACACCATAACAGTGATGTTGACAGACACAGGGCCCACTGCACAAATCATACATAGAATAGCCATACATCATAAATCGTGATAAAAATACCTAGAAAATTATTAAATGAGTTTAGATTTTGATGAAATCATCAAGTGTGATTGCTGTGAACTCCATCCAGTTTATGGTAGTGTTTTTTGTGCTCCCCGTCACAGGATGAGCTGCGGGTGTACACTAAACTACACATTGTTGACAGCGTTAAGTAAGATATGGGACAGGACTTGTCTGTCTTGTTAGGAAAGAGTTATTGAGGAGAGAGTGTTGAAGGACTGGTGTGTTGAAGACTGGTGTGTTGAAGACTGGTGTGTTGAAGACTGGTGATGTGTTGAAGGACTGGTGTACTCACCTAGTTGAGGTTGCGGGGGTCGAGTCCGAGTTCCTGGCCCCGCCTCTTCACTGATCGCTACTAGGTCACTCTCCCTGAGCCGTAAGCTTTATCATACCTCTGCTTAAAGCTATGTATGGATCCTGCCTCCACTACATCGCTTCCCAAACTATTCCACTTACTGACTACTCTGTGGCTGAAGAAATACTTCCTAACATCCCTGTGATTCATCTGTGTCTTTCAACTTCCAACTGTGTCCCCTTCGTTACTGTGCCCGATCTCTGAACACCTGTCTTTGTCCACCTTGGTCAATTTCCTCCAGTATTTTGTAATGTCGTTATCATGTCCCACCCTATCACTCTCCTCCTGTCCCAGTGTCCGTCAGGTTGATTTCCCTTCACCTCTCTCGTAGGACATACCTTTAGTCTGGACTAGTCTTGTTGTAAACCTTTGCACTTTCTCTAGTTTCTTTCACGTGCTTGGTCTAGGTGTGGGTTCCAAACTGGTGCCAGAAGGGAAAAAAAAAGGGAAAAGGAGGAATATATTATTTGGGATTTTTTAATAATAAATTATGGGACTAAAGTAAAAGGTGTACAAGGATAATGATACTGATTCCCTTATTAAGATGTCGAATGCCTGTTCGAGGTTTTGCTAGTGCCCCATATGCCTGCAGCAGTTATTTGATTATTGCGCTTCAATGAGATGTGCCTGTGTTATTACTCACCCCTAGATCTTTTTCCTTGAGTGAGGTTGTAGTCTCTGGCCCCCCTAGACTGTACTTCCGTCCCTGCGGTCTTCTTTGCCCTTCCCAATCTTCATGACTTTGCACTTGGTGCGGGATGAACCTCCAGGAGGCCAATTTGCTGTACCAGGTCTGCAGCCTGTCCGATCCCTTTGTAGTCCTGCCTGTCCTTCGATCGAGTGAATTCTTCTCATCAACTTCACGTCATTCTGCAAACAGGACACCTCAGAGTCTATTCTTCCGTCATGTCGTTCACAAATACCAGAAACAGCACTGGTCCTAGGAGGACTGACCCCTGTGGGACCACCGCTGGTCACAGGAGCCCACTCCTGACTACCAATCGCACGTACCATGACTCGCTGCTGTCTTCCGACAAGTATTCCCTGATCCATCGTAGTGCCTTTCCGCTGTTATCCCAGCTGGTCCTTCCAGTTTTTGCACAATCTCTTGTGTGGAACTGTGTCAAACGCCCTCTTGCAGTCCAAGAAATGCAATCCCCACCCACCCCTCTCTCTCTTGTCTTACTGCTGTCATCCATGGCAAGAACTCCAGTAGGTTTGTGACACAGGATTTCCCGTCCCTGAAACCATGTTGGCTGCTGTTGATGAGATCATTCCTTTCTAGGTGTTCCACCACTCTTCTCCTGATAATCTTCTCCATGTTTTTGGCATACTATACATGTCAGTGACACTGGTCTGTAGTTTAATGCTTCATGTCTGTCTCCTTTTTTAAAGATTGGGACTACATTTGCTGTCTTCCATGCCTCAGGCAATCTCCCTGTTTCGATAAATGTATTGAATATTGTTGTTAGGGGTACACATAGCGCCTCTGCTCCCTCTCTCAATACCCATGGGGAGATGTTATCTGGTCCCATTGCCTTTGAGGTATCTAGCTCACTCAGAAGCCTCTTCACTTCTTCCTCGGTTGTGTGCACTTGTTCCAGCACATGGTGGTGTGCCCCACCTCTCCGTCTTTTGGAGCCCCTTCTGTCTCCTCTGTGAACACTTCTTTGAATCCTCTTGTTGAGTTCCACTTTAAACCTTTTTTTAAGCTTTTGGTTCCCCAAAACACTTTTTTTAAAAACTGTTTTTTGGGGGAAACACTATGGGTTTAAAGAAGGTTTTTTAAACCCCCTTTGTTTAAAACGGGGTTTTTTTCAAATTGGGTTTTTAAAACCCCTTTGTTTCCCGGGGGTGTTTTTGGGAAACAATTTGTTTAAAACCTTTTTTAAGTTTCTGTTTTTAAAAGAAGGGTTTGTGTTTCCCCCTTTGTTTCCTGGTTTTTGGTTAAGTTTTTTTTTGGAAACTTTTTTTGGGAAAATTAGGTTTGGGGTTGGAAACTTTGTTTTTAAATTTTTTGGGGTTTTGGTTTGGGAAAGGTTTGGGGGTTTAAACGGTGTTGTTTAAAAAGGGGTTTTTGGGGGAAAGGTTTGTTTTGAGCTTTAAGTTTTTTTGGAAAAAAACGCTTTTGGTTTTTGGGGTTTGGGGGGTTTGGGGGAAAAAACGGGTTTTTTTGGGAAAAAATGTGGGGTTGGGGAAAGGTTTTTTGGGGTTAAAACTATTTGGTTTTCCCTTTTTTAAAGGTGGGGTTTGGGAGAATTTGGGAAGGAACTTTTTGGGGGGCTTTTGTTTTCCCATTTTGTTTAAACCATTTTGGGGGGTTAAAACTAGGTTTTTTTGGAAAAGGTTTTTTTAAACCCCTTGTTTTTAAAAACCTGTTTTTTATTTAAATTTTGTTAATTAAATTTTTGGGGAAAAAGGGGGGTTTGTTTAAACCCGGTTGTTTTAAATTTCAGAAATTGGTTGTTAAGGACTTTTGTGGAAAATTTTTGGTTTTAAACATTTGTGGTAACCCCCTGGTTTTTGTTTTAATTTGGGAAACAGGTTTTGTTTTTTCCCAATGGGTGTGTTTAAACTTTTTTTTGGGTTTTTAGGTTTTGTATGCTGTTTTTGAAAAAGTATTTGTGTTAGAAAATTTTTAAACTTTTTTTTTTTTGGGAAAACTTTGTTTTGGAAATGTTTTTTAAAAGTTTTAAATTTTAAGAAAAGGGGTTTCTAAACCCCCCCTTTTTTAAAGGCCTTTTTTGGGGAAAAACCCTTTTTTGTTAAAAACCCCCAGTGTTTTTTTGCAAAAGGGTTTTTTTTGAAAGGCTGGTTTGTTTTAAGCATTTTTTCTAGTTTTTTAAACTTTTTTTAATCTTTTGTTTTGGGGCATTTTTTAAAATTTTTGGGGGGAAAACGGTTTAGTTAAGCTGTGTTGTCTCTTTTTTTAAAATATGGGGGAAACATTTGTGTTTAAAACCTAGTGTTGTTGTTTTAAATGTTGTTAAAGGGTTGGTTTTTGGGGAGAACAGGGGTTTTAAAATCTGTGTTTTTGGAAACGGGTTTTTTGGGCCCCCCTTTTTGGTTTGGGAGGGGTTGTTTTTTAAAATTTTTATTTTTTTAAAGGTTTGTTGTTGGAAGAACTTGGGGTTTTGGAAACATTTGGGCTTTTTGGGGAAAGCCTTTTTTTTCTGGTTTGAAAATTTTTTCAAAACGGTGTTGTTTTTTAAAATATTTTGTAAACGGTTTTTTGGGAAAAACTTTTGTTTTAAAAAGGTTGTTTGGGGTTAAAAACGGGGTTGTTTTTTCCCAATGGTTTTAAACAGTTTTTTTAGATTTTGTTTGTTGAAGTAATTTTTGTTGGGCGGTTTTTTTTAAAAACTATTTGTTTTTTGGGGAGAACAGGGTGTTGTGTGGAAAAAACTAGTGTTTTTTTTTGAAAAACCTGGTTTGTGTTGGAGAACGGGTTTGTTTTTTAAAGGGGAATTTTGGTTTTGGGGTTGGGAGAACGGTGTTTTTGTTGAAGAACTAGTGTTGTGTTGGAAAACGGTGTTGTTTTTGAAGAACTAGTGTTGTTTGGAAAAACAGGTGTTGGGGTTGAAGAACTATTGTTGTTTTGGGAACAGGTTTGTGTTGAAGAATTTGTGTTGTTTTGGGAAAACCCAGGTTTTTTGTGTTGAAAAACAAGGTTGTTTTTGGAGAACAGGGTTGTGTTGAAGATTGTTTTGTTTTGGGAACGGGGTGTTGGGGTTTGAAAAACCCATTTTGGTGTTGGAGAACAGGTGTTGTTTAAAGGGAATTGTGTTGTTTTGGGAGGAACAGGTGTTTTTTGGGAAGAACTAGTTTTGTGTTGGAGAACAGGGTTGGTGTTGAAGAATTTTGTGTTTTTTTTGGGGAAAAACAGGTTTTGTTTTTAAAAGAACTAGTTTTTGGTTGGAGAACAGGTGTTGTTTTGAAAAAACTAGTGTTGTTTTAAAAGAACTTTTTGTGTTGGAAAAAACAGGTTTTTGGTTGAAAAACCCTTTTTGTTGTTTTTAAAGAACTTGTTTTGGGGTTTTTGGGGAAAAACCCCGGGTTGTTTTTGTTGGGAGAACGGGTTTGTTGTTTTTTAAAAAATTTGTGTTGTTTTGGGAAGAACTTGTGGGTTTTTTGTTTGGGGGAACGGGTGTTGTGTTAAAGAACTAGTGTTGTTTTGGGAAAACGGGTGTTTGTTGAAGAATTTGTGTTGTGGGAAACAGGTGTTTGTTGAAGAACTTGTTTTGTTTTGGGGGAAAGGTTTTTGTGTTAAAGAACTAGTTTTTGTGTTGGAGAACAGGGGGTTTTTTGTTGAAGAACTGGGTGTTGTTTTGGGAAAAACCCGGGTGTTGTGGGGGAAAAACAGTTTTGTTTTGGGGAAGAACGGGTGTTGTTTGAAGAATTGTGTTGTTTTGGGAGAACAGGTGTTGTTTTTAAAGAATTTGTGTTGGGGTTGGAGAACAGGTGTTGTGTTGAAAAAACAAGTGTTGTTTTGGGGAGAACAGGTGTTTGGGGTTGAAGAATTTGTGTTGTGTTGGAGAACAGGTGTTGTTTTAAAGAACTATGTTGTTGGTGGGGGAGAACAGGGGGTTGTTTTTAAGAACTTGTGTTGTGAGGGAACAGGTGTTGTGTTGAAGAACTAGTGTTGTGTTGGAGAACAGGTGTTGTGTTGAAGAACTAGTGTTGTGTTGGAGAACAGGTGTTGTGTTGAAGAACTAGGGTTGTGTTGGAGAACAGGTGTTGGGGTTGAAGAATTTTGTTTTGTTTGGAGAAAGGTTTTGTGTTGAAAAACTATTTGTTGTTGGAGAACAGGGGGTTGTGTTGAAAAAACTAGTGTTGTTTGGGAGAACGGGTTTTTGGTTGAAAAAAAATTTAGTGTTTTGTTGGAGAACAGGGGGTTTGTTTTGAAGAAAAAAAGTGTTGTGTTGGAGAAAGGTGTTGTGTTGAAAAATTTGTGTTGTTTGGGAGAACGGGTTTGTTGTGTTGAAAAAATAGTGTTGTGTTGGAGAACGGGTTTTTTTGTTTAAAGAATAGTGTTTGTGGAGAACAGGTTTTTTGTTTAAAGAACTAGTGTTGGTTTGGAAAAGGTGTTTTTGATAAAACTAGTGTTTTTTGGGGAGAACGGTTGTTGTTTTGAAAAACTAGGTTGGGGTTGGAGAACGGGTGTTGTGTTGAAGAACTGGGGTTTTGTGTTGGAAACAGGTGTTGTTTTAAAAGAATTAGTTTTGGGAAAGGGGGAAGGAAGGGGAGGGGATAAGAGGATCATCAACTGTTTTGTTTAAAATCCCCGCCCCTTTCCTTCCCCCTCACACACACACACACACACACACAACACACACACACACACACCACACAACACACAAAAACACCCCACACACACACACACCCCACACCCACACACACACACACACACACACCCCACAAAACCAAAACACACACAACACACACACACACACACACACACCACACACCACACACACACAAACACCCCAAAACAACACCCCCACACACACACAACACACCCCACACCCACACACACACACACACCACACAACCCACACCACAAAACAACAACCCACACACACAACACACACACACAAACACACAACACAGACACCCACCCCACACACACACACACCAACACCCCAACACACACACACACAACACAACACAACACACACACAACACACACACCACAACCACACCAACAACACACACACACAACACACACACACACAACACACACACACAACACACACACACACAACACACCACACAACACACCCCAACACACAACACCACACACACACACACAAAACAACACACACAGACACACACCCACAACAACACACACAAAACACACACAACACAACACCACACAGACACACACACAAAACACAAAACACACACACACACACACCACACAAAACACAACAAACACACACACACACACCCCCCCCCCCCCCCCCCCCCCCACAACACACGGGGAACACACAAAACCCAGCACACACACCCCCACACCCCACACACACCCCACAACACACAAAAAACCCCACAGCACACACACACACCACACACACACACCCACACACACACACACACACACAAAACACAACACCACACAGACACACACACACAACACACACACACACAACCCCACACACACACACAACACACACACACAAACACACACAAAACAAGACACAACACACAACACACACACACACGGGAACACACACACACACACACACAAAACCCCACACACACACACACAAAACACACACACACACACACAACACAGACACACACACACAAAAGACACACACACACACACACACACACACCACAAAACCCCAAAAAACACACAAACACACACACACACACACAAAACACACACACACCCCAACCACACACAACACACACACAGGCCACCACACACAACACCACACACACACACACCCACAAACACCACACCCCAACACACACAACACACAACACAAAACACCCCAACACACACACACACAGACACCCACACACAACACAAACAAAACACAGCACACCACACAACCCCCAACACACACACACAAAAACCCACACTCCACCAAAAACAGGGAAAAGCACAAAAGAAAAAAAAAAAACCAAGTTTTTGGGGGGGGGGGGGACCACCAAACTCCCCACACCACACCCCCCCCCCAAAAACCGGGGGCACACCCCCCCCCCCCCCAACACAAAACCCCAAAACACCCCCACACCCACAACACCACCTACAACCCAGGAACTAAGAAAATTCCAAATTTTGAAAAAAGGTTTAATTCCCAAAGGTGGGGGTTTTTTCCTTTGGGTTGGGGAAATTCGGTTTTTGCCACTTTTGGAACCCGGGGGGTTTAAAAAAAATAAAAACATAAAAAAAACCGGGGAAACCCCCAATCCCCCAAGGACAGGCCAATTTTCCCGGGGGAAGGGGCCAAGAAAAACCCAAACCTTTTTGGGGGTTAACATTAAATTAAGGGAGAAGGGAAGATTTTTAGCAAAGTTGTAGGCCAATTAACCCAAAATTACTAGTAAAACCAAACCCTTTTTTTTTAAAAGCCCCAAAGGTTTTTCCCTCATGGGGGGGAAAGGGAGGGCCCCTCATACAACCTAAACCCCGGGACCCCTAATCCCCCTGCCAACCAAACAAAAATTTGGGGGGATTTCCTGGTGAGTACACACACAACAACCCCAACCGGCCCACAAAACCCCAAAACAACCCCCCAACAACCCAAACAACCGGGGCCCACACCCAAAACGAACAACACCACCCCACACCAAAATTTTAACCACAAACAAAAATTTCACAAACAAAACCCAACCAAGGAAAAAAAAAAAACCAACCCAATTTTTTAAAACAAAAAACCAAACAACACAACACACACTTTTTCACAAACCAACCAACCACCCAAACCCAAAACCCCAAAAAACACAAAGAACAACCCCCAACAAAAACCACAAAAACCAAAACCCACCCCACCCCCAAACACACAAACCCCACCAACCCAAAAACACCCACACCAAAACCCAACCCCCAACCCCACAACAAAATTTTTAACAGACCACCCAACACACCCCCCCACCACCACCCACCCCACCACCCCCCCCAAAAACCAAACCCCCAAAACAACCCACCAAAAAAATTTTTCCCCCAACCACCAACCCAAACCAACCCGCCAAAACCACAACCAAAACACCAAACAACAACCAACACCCCCAAAACCAAAACAAAAAAAACCGAAACCAAACCCCCAAAACCACAACAAATTTTACTTTTTAAAGGGTGGCTATCTAAGCCTGGCTTTAAAGTTCCCATGAATTTTAAAAATAGGAAAGGAGGTTAGGGGTTTAAGTTTGGTGGTGGTTGTTTTTGTGGTATTCATTTTATTTTATTTTCACCTTTTTTGTTTGAAGGGGTTAAAAGTTAGCCCTGGCCCCCTCCTTTTTAACCATTCTTTGGGCCCCTTTGCTGGAGTTTATAAAACCCTTAAAATTGTTAGGTTTTTTACTATTTTGGGCCAAAGGCTTTTCCCATTTGTGACCCCTAAATTAAAGTACTTTAAATATCTCCTGCTCATTTTTTCTTCATTTTAAATTGTGGCCTCCTGTTTTCCCCCTGGAAAGTTTTTTTAAAAATTCCACCATTTTTATATGTCGTTATCATGTCTCCCCTGCCCCTCCTTTTCCCCCAGTTGTCGGGCCCGTTTTCCCCTTAATCTTTCTTCAAAAAGGCCCTTCCCCTTAGCTCTGGAACAAACCCTTTTGTCAAAAAAACCTTTGTACTTTCCCCTGTTTTTTGGGAACGTGCTTTATCAAGTGCGGGGTTTTCCCAAACCCAGGGGGCCGCTACTCCAGTAGGGGCCCTGAAAACCCAGGTGTACAGTGTCTTAAAGTTTCCCTTTCCCTAAGGTATCGGAAGCTTTTTCTCAGGTTTGCCGGGCGCCCATATCTGAAAGCAGTTATTGGTTGATGTTTGTTTCCCCGGAGACAGCTTTTGGGTTGTGTGTGTTGGTGTGTGTGTGTGGTGTGTTGTGAGGGGTGTGTGTGTGTGTTTTTTTTTTCTTCAAAACGAAAAATGATTGTTATTATTTTTTATTATTATTTATTATTTTTTTATTATTTTTATTATTTTTAAATTTTTTAAATTTTTATTGCACTTCATCCCTCACTTTCGTGGGAGAGTAAGACGGGAGGGAATGCAGGAAGGGGGGGAAAATTTCAGCTTTTACGGGGTGGGTTTTTTCCCTTGTCATGGGGGTTTTATCCCCCGTTTTCGGTGGTTACCTTGCCTCAGTGGAAACCCCTTTGTTTTCAGTATACCCTTGCCCTCAGTGGTATCCTTTCTCAGTGGTATTTTGTGGAGTTTAATTTTTCCGAAAAGGGGGGTTTCCCTCTCAACCCTCTCACCCCCCCTTAAACCCCCCTAAAGGGGCCCTTAGCCCTCCCAGAAAGGGCCCTATTTGGACTTTTCCCTTTATGCAAACACCCTTTATAAAACCCAAATGTATGAAACCATAGCGTCACGAGGAAAACGCCTGCCTTTTCTTTGCTAGATTTTCCTTGATTAACTACCCCGGGTGAGGGTTTAAAAAGGGAAGTTTTTACTCTTTTCTCCATAGCAGGAAAAATTATGTGAAAAACTTAAAGCTTCACTTTATCTACAATTTGGGGACTATTGGGGAATTCTGGTCTATACCTTAGATAAAAAAAACCCCTACCATTTGTTTGGGAATACTGTTGCAAGGGGTGTTTTAAGGAAGGTACATAAAGCTGAACTCGGGCAGTTTTTTTTGTGGGGGTTTTCCTTTGGTTTAAAAAATGCAATATCTATAAAGTTTTGACTTTTCCCCACAGAATACTAAAGGAGTTTAAATTGATTTTCCTCTAGCATCTGGGCATTTTTTGGGTTTTTTTTAACCCAGTTTGTCAAAAAGTACTCGGGTTTCCATTTTACCCTTTTAAAATTAAAGTAATTTTTAAAAGTACTTTAGGATTGCAACTGATACGATACTAACGAAATAAAAATTGTGAAGTTTATTAACAAAGTTGTCTAGGTGGGCAAAAGCAAAGTAAATGAATTTCATATAATTTAGGATAAAAGCTCCTACACTTCTCTTGTAGCGCAAAGTTATATTGTACATATAGTAGTATAGTGCTGAAGGCACATTTCATAACAGTATAACTCGCAAGTACCATCTGGTATGTTGTTACCAAGTATGAAGCAGATGGGGAGCACGATGACCAGCTATGGAAAGATCGATTTCTCTCGACTACAGGCCTCACATCAGGTGATATCACATGACTCACCCCTGGTACTGCCGAGATGCTGGCAAGTAAACAAGTGAGCTGATAGTTAGCTAAGCAGTTTACCAATGTGAACAGCCAACCACAATTCTCGAACAGTGAGCACAGTGAAGTGTAAATGTTACATCTTACATAATGACATAGTTGAGTTAAACAATATCATAAAACAAGATATTTTAATTTCAGCTATTAATGAAAATATCAGCAATATAAAATTATATGAAAGATAATATATATCAATATACATTATATACACTGTGTCCCTTTCAGGGGGTGCAACACCTTGTCTCAGTGGTATCCTGTCTCAGTGGTATCCTGTCTCAGTGGTATCCTGTCTCAGTGGTATCCTGTCTCAGTGGTATCTGTCTCAGTGGTATCCTGTCTCAGTGGTATCCTGTCTCAGTGGTATCCTGTCTCAGTGGTATCCTGTCTCAGTGGTATCCTGTCTCAGTGGTATCCTGTCTCAGTGTTATCCTGTCTCAGTGGTATCCTGTCTCAGTGGTATCCTGTCTCAGTGGTATCCTGTCTCAGTGGTATTCTTGCCTATATATATTTATGTATCCTTTATATTTTCATATGGGATATTGTGTCATCTGTTTACATTATTTGATAGACTTACTGGTTCATCTGTTTGCCGTTGGCTGCTGCCACGTCTGTTTGCTTTCTCCCTCTGTGTCTCATCTGTCTTATGCTCATGCATACTGCCTGCCTCATTTGTTTTATTCTTGACTGATTGTTCCGTCAGTTGTTTACACTCACCATGCGTTCTTGATTGTTACGTCAGTTGTTTACACTCACCATGCGTTCTTGATTGTTACGTCAGTTGTTTACTCTCACCATGCGTTCTTGATTGTTGCGTCAGTTGTTTACACTCACCATGCGTTCTTGATTGTTGCGTCAGTTGTTTACACTCACCATGCGTTCTTGATTGTTGCGTCAGTTGTTTACACTCACCATGCGTTCTTGATTGTTAGTCAGTTGTTTACTCTCACCATGCGTTTGATTGTTACGTCAGTTGTTTCCTCTCACCATGCGTTCTTGATTGTTACGTCAGTTGTTTCCTCTCACCATGCGTTCTTGATTGTTACGTCAGTTGTTTCCTCTCACCATGCGTTCTTGATTGTTACGTCAGTTGTTTACTCTCACCATGCGTTCTTGATTGTTACGTCAGTTGTTTCTCTCACCATGCGTTCTTGATTGTTACGTCAGTTGTTTCCTCTCAACCATGCGTTCTTGATTGTTACGTCAGTTGTTTCCTCTCACCATGCGTTCTTGATTGTTACGTCAGTTGTTTCCTCTCACCATGCGTTCATGATTGTTACGTCAGTTGTTTCCTCTCACCATGCGTTCTTGATTGTTACGTCAGTTGTTTACTCTCACCATGCGTTCTTGATTGTTACGTCAGTTTTTTTCCTCTCACATGCGTTCTTGATTGTTACGTCAGTTGTTTACTCTCACCATGCGTTCTTGATTGTTACGTCAGTTGTTTACACTCACCATGCGTTCTTGATTGTTACGTCAGTTGTTTACACTCACCATGCGTTCTTGATTGTTACGTCAGTTGTTTACTCTCACCATGCGTTCTTGATTGTTACGTCAGTTGTTTACACTCACCATGCGTTCTTGATTGTTACGTCAGTTGTTTACACTCACCGTACATTCTTGATTGTTGCGTCAGTTGTTTCCTCTCACCGTACATTCTTGATTGTTACGTCAGTTGTTTACACTCACC
Source organism: Cherax quadricarinatus (assembly GCF_026875155.1). Lineage (NCBI taxonomy): Eukaryota > Metazoa > Arthropoda > Malacostraca > Decapoda > Parastacidae > Cherax > Cherax quadricarinatus. Next base: position 32,873,495 of record NC_069461.1, on the reverse strand, counting down.
GTACATTCTTGATTGTTACGTCAGTTGTTTACACTCACCGTACATTCTTGATTGTTTGCGTCAGTTTTTTCCCTCTCACCGTACATTCTTGATTGTTACGTCAGTTGTTTACACTCACCGTACATTCTTGATTGTTGCGTCAGTTGTTTACACTCACCGTACATTCTTGATTGTTGCGTCAGTTGTTTCCTCTCACCGTACATTCTTGATTGTTACGTCAGTTGTTTACACTCACCGTACATTCTAGATTGTTGCGTCAGTTGTTTCCTCTCACCGTACATTCTTGATTGTTGCGTCAGTTGTTTCCTCTCACCGTACATTCTTGATTGTTACGTCATTTGTTTACATCACGTACATTCTAGTTGTTGCGTCAGTTGTTTCCTCTCACCGTACATTCTTGATTGTTACGTCATTTTGTTTACACTCACCGTACATTCTTGATTGTTGCGTCAGTTGTTTACACTCACCGTACATTCTTGATTGTTGCGTCAGTTGTTTACACTCACCGTACATTCTTGATTGTTGCGTCAGTTGTCTCCTCTCACCGTACATTCTTGATTGTTACGTCAGTTGTTTACACTCACCGTACATTCTTGATTGTTGCATCAGTTGTCTCCTCTCACCTTGCTTCATAAAGTCATTCCTTCACTCATCTCTCATTACTGTCAAACTAATGGAAGACGAGTCAGTATTTTCTGCCAATTCATTTCTTTGACTCTTCTGATCTGGTTTTCCTAGCAACTCAGGTTTTATCTTCTTGCTTCCCTTCCACCCCTTCATCACCCCAGCATTCCTTCTCTTCCCTGCCCTTCACTTGTCTTCCATGTCCCTTCTTCCCTGTTGTCGCATGCAGGGCCGGATTAAGAAGTCTCCGGGCCCTAGGCTATTCAGATTGGCGGGGCCCCTTTGAATTACGGGTAAGCGAAGCGACCCCTTCCAGCTTGGGGGTGGGGTGAGGGGGGGGGTCGGTGTGAGCCTGTTTAAGGTCTAATTAAATACATTCTGGCTATTTAGATTAAATTTAATAGGGAAAGTACATCAAGACAACCAAAACCATTTACCAACAGCCATTATAAATATCTTGTTAAATCATGCATTTTAAAGAGAATAAACTCAAGACAGCATAGTATTACTAGATTAGGCTATTAAAGTAGTGACATCATGTACCTATTATATTCAGCATAACCACTACAACACTATTATTCCCTTTATAAATCACTGACCATTATTATTATCATTGCATCATGCATAAGACTATCAAATCATATAAACTCAAAAAAGTAAAGAATTGTTTATATTCACAGGCACTTCTTAATAACTTTTTTCTGGATTTCATATTGGCAAAATCATCAATTATATTCTGAAAATCAATATTTCTTGTTAGATCAGACTCAATGGTCAGCAAGGCTAGGTTACACAATTTGTCTTGGCTCATTGTTGAATGGAGCTGGATTTTCACTCTTTTCAAAACAGAAAATGAACGTTCTCCTTCACAGTTAGTAGCTGGAAGTGTTAGGTAAAGGCGATACACTATGTCAACATTAGGAAGGTTTCTGATAACCTGCATTTCTTAAATGTTTCAAAGCAGCTGAGGGCGCCACATTTTTCAGGTGGAGCTTTAATCTGATTCATATACCCAGAAAAATGAACTATTTCTTCAACAAATGTGTCCTGAACATCTGCTGAAAGGTGTTGTTGCAACTTTAATGCAGCTTCGCTCAATTCTGCATCTGGCATAGTAGTAATTTTGAACAGAAATCCAACTTGTCATTGAGATTCTGGTAGATTCTTTTCTTTTCACCAATTCTGTAATCAGTGAATCCAGAATGACGAGTATGTAGCTGTCTTACATTTCTGCCTTGGTAGCAACACAGTTTCATTGTCTGGCTCTTCAAAATTGCGTTTCCTCTTCCTTGACCGCTGATGATCAGCCGGTAACTGTAGTCTTTCAACAGCAGTTTAGCTTTCTCTTCAAACATTTCAAAAGCTTCATCATTGCGAAGTGAGCTTACAAATTCCACTAAGCCTGCATAGAGGTTAGCACAAGTAGCCATTTCAACTTCAATTTTCTGAAGTGTCTTGTTCGTGGCATTTAACCGTTTCAGTATTACAGTCCCAAAGCACACAGAGTAAGGCCAATTCAAATCTTCCAATTTTGATGCTAAGCTGGCTGCTTCGCTTCTTATAGTTGCTGTCTGGTCTTCATCTCTGCTATTTGGATCAAAGCAGAACGTATTTCAGCAAGCTGTCTTTCAAAGCATGTGTTGCATCATGCTGCGCTGGACCACCTTGTTGTTGATAATGATTTGATGACATCTCCATGAATGGTTGACTTGAGTATACTCCACGATGCGTTGTAAGCAGAGAAAAAAATTAAAGAGTGCTTGTAAAAGTCCAAAAAATGAAACTGCAGCGACACAACACTCCGCAGCACATGACCCAACAAGATTAAGAGAATGTGCTGAGCAGGGCACAATATTCAGCAAGTGGGTTGATTTGCTTGATACGGGCTTGCAATCCATTATATTTACCCGACATGTTACTTGCATTGTCGTAGCTCTGGCCATGGCAATCCATAATAGAGAGATCATGTTCAAGCAGAGTATCCAGTACTACATTCATCATTGTTTCTCCATCATGGCCTGAAAGAGGAATGAATTTTATAAAGCGCTCTACAGGCTTACCACTGGAGTCGACAAAGCGAACAATGAATGTCAATTGATCTGTATGTGAAATATCTGGTATTGAATCTACACTTATTGCAAAGTATTTTGCAGTTTTCACAGCTGCTATGATGTTATTGAGGACCTTCTTAGTCATCAGTTCAATAAATTCATTGCATATAGTAGATGACATGTAAGATACAGTGCCTCTTCTGCATTCCAAGGCGTGACACATGATTTGCTAAGAATGGATCGAATTGTGCTAATAGTTCTATGATCCCTAGGAAATTTTCATTGTTTTCTGAACCAAAAACCTCATTTTCTCCACGGAAAGCAAGTCCTCTTAGAGCTAAGAATTTTACAACAGCAACAACTCTTTCTAGAACTTTTCTCCAATAAGTGCGCTCTTTTTCAGTTTGATTTTCCAAATGAGAATCCAATAAGGCTTTTTTCTGTGCACGAAATACACTGGCTAAAATGCAGCTCCTGTGAGTGGTGCTGTTTTCATGTTCCTCGAAACGCTTGGAATTTTTCCAGTCATTGAACCCCTGTGTGAAGGTATTTTCTTTGGTAGAAAATAGCTTGCATGCTGAACAGTACACTTTCCTGAGCATTTCAGAGTTATACCATCTATGATCTTTTCACAGTTTCTGAATTTGCAAGCTTCCTATAAAACATAGATGACTTTAAACAACGACGACTTCCATCATCATAAATCCTTGCTGATTTCCTAAAGTCAATGTTCAGAGTTTGACTGAAGTTTTCTGCAATGGAAAGCATTATCGTAGAGAGATCTGGGATTACATTTGGCCATGAGGCAGGATCTTTTAAGACAAATCCTGTGATGAAATGTCCGTTGAGACATTGAGAGGAGACACAAAAGAAGTAGATGCTGGCTGAGAAATAATGGAGGGAGGGCTTCCTGTATGATCTGACGTATCTGCAGATTCAACTGTACTGGTAACATCAGAAACTGTTTTCGTGTGCATGTTTGTGATCTTTCTGCAGCTTCCTACATCTTTCTTTTTCTGTTCTTCTTCTTGAATTTTCTTCTTTCTTTTCTGTGACCCACTCGCATAAGAACGTCCAACATCACGTTCAGTTAGTGATTTGGGCTACGAATATTTTACTAATTCATCCTCCTTGATCTCCAATTTACTGAAACAGAAATCATACTGAGTCCAAGAACAATGCACAATGGTATTTATATTACCATTTTCATAACTAAACTAATCATTATGTTTTGCATGATATATGGCCATAGATAAGGACATGAGAATTAAAGAATGCAGGGACAATTTTCAGTTTCACCCAACCAACGATTTTCTGATGTGGCTTATGTGTTTCTGGGGAAATATGTAGTAAATTAATTGATGTTCTACATCACTTCCGTCGTAACTTGAAAACTAAGCATTTGCGACGGAAGTGATGTAGAACATCAATCAATTGAGATCTGTTATTGAAATGATAAAGACTTAAAGACAGGACAAAGTGCTTTTAAAACCTACAAACGGAAGTCAGTTTGCGTTTTTAGGTTTTTCTTTATAGTATTTTTACCAAAAATGCGTCTTTACTGGTCCATGCGTCTTTAGATAAGATAAGATAAGATAAGATTTCGTTCGGATTTTTAACCTCGGAGGGTTAGCCACCCAGGATAACCCAAGAAAGTCAGGGCGTCATCGAGGACTGTCTAACTTATTTCCATTGGGGTCCTTAATCTTGTCCCCCAGGATGCGACCCACACCAGTCGACTAACACCCAGGTACCTATTTGCTGCTAGGTGAACAGGACAATAGGTGTAAGGAAACGTGTCGAAATGTTTCCACCCGCCGGGAATCGAACCCGGGCCTCCGTGTGTGAAGCGGGAGCTTTAGCCACCAGACCACCGGGTCACCGGGTCAAGTAACCCTATCAGGTACCTCCCTTAACATTTAGAGGCGAAAACAAACATTTATCCATACACAATCAATGTCTATCAACAACACTCAGTTAATTTGTTACTGTACAAGTCTAGATAACGTGTAATTACTACAGAAAATTGGAGAGGAATCTCCCATACTCACCCATTAGCGGGAAAACACAGCTGTTCTGATGTAAACAAAGGCGTGTTGAGTGTTGCCATCTATGGTTAGGTTTATTTATTTTTATTTTATTTTATTTCATTATTTATTTTTGTTTTGATTAATTTTTAAAAATCAATTTTACTCTCCAAACACTTGAACTTTTTAGGTAGGGACCCCTTTGCACTTGCACCATGTGCGCAGTCTTGGATGAGCCCCTGAACCCCTTGGACCGCGGGGCCCCAAAATGCGCGGGGCCCTAGGCAAATGCCTAGTTTGCCTATGCGGTAATCCGGCCCTGGCTACAGTCTTGGTCACAGTCTTGGCTACAGTCTTGGTCACAATTCTCTCAGCAGTTCATGCAGTTTTGGCTACAGTCTTGGTCATAGTCCTAGTCACAGCCTTGGTTACAGTTTTCTCAGCAGTTCTTGTTCTGTCTTATTATTTTTTTTTATTTTTTATTAACACACTGGCCGATTCGCATGTCTCTATTGTCTCAAATTTTCTTCCATCGTCTGACCTCCCCCTGTCTTCCGTTATGCAATTTTTCTTCCATTCTCTTTCTCTTTCTCGTCTTCGTCTCCTTACACTGTTCTTGTCTCTTCCCTCCCTTGCCTCTTTCACAATTCTTCCTCGTCCTGAGACCCTCCCTTCTTGCAGACAATGAGAAGTCATTGCAAGAGGATGAGGTGAAGGCGTTGATAAGGGCGCTGGTGGAGTCCGAGGATCCCCAACCCACCTCCAACACCCCCACCACCTCCAACGGTGCCTCCTACACCCACACCACCACTACCAGAAGCGACCAGGACAAAGCAAAACCTCACACGAAGAAGGAGGTGGAAGCAAGAAGCCTCCTGAAGCAGCAGGAGGACAACTTGGGCGACTCCCGCTGCAGTATAGGCACCTTGAAACTTCACTGTCTGCGGGTAAGACAGTAGTAGACTTTTCTTCTGTATGGCAAGTGGCAGAGTGGTCGGTCCCATTCTGCCTAATACCTTTCTAGGGTCCTAGAACTAGAGCCCAAGAGCTAGTCATAGCGGGACTGACCGCCCTGCCGTTCGACATACAGAAGAAAAGTCTGCTACTTATGACTGTTATTCAGGACCGGATTAATACATTTAGAGGCCCTAAGCATTTAAAAGATTTTGATGCCCCTGTATATATCTAATTCAAATTATAAACAATAAAACCGTAAAATAAAATCTTATTTTTTTCTAAATGAAACAAAACCTACAGTAAGATGGAAAATAATGTTATTTTTGAATACTTCCACTTTATTTATATTTAAGATTTTCTCCAACTTTACTAATTGCAAAGTCTTTGATCAGACCCTCAAAACTAATTATACTTAGTAGAGATACAGCATCCAGCTGCCTTGTTGCAAGGTTGTTCTCTCGGGAATTTTAATATACTTCAAATGAGAAAATTAACGCTCAGTCTGAGCAATTTGTGACCATTAATGTTCAATAATGACCATTAATGTTCAATATTGACCATTAATGTTCAATATTGTCTTCTATAATTATTCTATAAAGTTCAACATGACTGAATCTTGTTTTGACATTTTTTGCTGCACTGAAGTCATGACGCACACGTGAGTGTAACTGCTGAAGTTCATCTGAGAAATTAGTATTCAAGTCCTGTGGGTCACATCAACAGCTTATGACAACACTGAGAATGTTTCAGTTTCAGTACACGATTGAAGTGACATTATGTGGCACATCACTAGAGAACAAAATCTCTCTGGTATTTCTTTGTGTAATCTCTTCTTCTCATCTCATTTCAAGTTTGTCAACAGCGGTGTAAAGGAGGTGGTGCGGAATTTATCTCTGTCATTCAGACACACCCTTTTGGTGCATCTCCTTTATTGGGTAAAATTCTTTCTGATACATCTGCGAGTTTTACCTGACTTGTAATCAACATCTGGCAGCATTTCCTGAAAGGACTTAATTTTAAAAAGAGTTCTTAGGAAGTTTTACCTATTTGGCACAATATATGTAAATATATATATATATATATATATATATATAAAATATTATATTTTATAAAAATATATATATATATATTATATATTTTTATTTATTTATATATTATATATATATATATATTATATAATAATTATATATATATAATTATATTTTATAATATATTTTATGCAATTTTTATTATTGTGGGAGCCTTTTTTGTGAACCTGGTTCAGTCACCCTTTACAGTTTTGCTCTAAAGGACCAT